>CM035125.1:89805280-90405280 GCA_020205555.1 Panax stipuleanatus | reverse complement strand
GACGTTTGTGGGCCTATGACAACAAGTGCACGGGGTGGGTATTCTTATTTTATTACTTTCACTGATGATCACTCAAGATTTGGATATGTGTATTTAATGAAATACAAGTCAGAATCATTTGAAAAGTTCAAAGAGTTCAGAAGTGAAGTAGAGAAACAAACGGGCAAGAGTATAAAGATACTTCGATCAGATCGAGGCGGAGAATACTTAAGCGGTGAGTTTCTCAATTGTCGCAAAGAAAATGGTATAATCTCACAATGGACTCCTCCAGGTACACCACAGTTAAATGGAGTATCTGAAAGGAGAAATCGAACACTGTTAGACATGGTTCGATCCATGATGAGTTTTACCGACCTTCCAATTTCCTTCTGGGGATATGCCCTAGAAACGACTGCATACCTACTTAACAAGGTACCTACCAAATCCGCCCCAAAGACTCCATATGAGATGTGGAAGGGGAGGAAACCAAATCTTAAGCATGTTAAGACTTGGGGTTGTCCAGCTTATGTCAAAAAGTTTGAACATGATAAGCTACAAACTAAATCCGAAAAGTGTAGATTTGTGGGATACCCTAAAGAAACTGTAGGGTATTATTTCTATCATCCAACTGATCAAAAGGTGTTTGTTGCGAAACATGCTGCCTTCTTGGAAAAGGAGTTTATCCATGAAGGGGTCAGTGGGAGTAAGATATATATTGAAGAAGCTCAAGAACCACAAATTACCACGGATCAAAGTCAGGTACCTGACCAAGTAGAAGAACCTACTATACCACACCCTGTTCGTAAATCTGGAAGAGTACCGAAGATACCTGAGAGGTATGGATTCGTTGTAGAGGATGACGATGAGGTACGCATCATGAATGATGATAATCCATTGAATTACGAACAGGCCATGAGTAATAATGACTCAGGAAAATGGCTTGAAGCCATGAAATTCGAAATGGACTCCATGTATGAAAACAAAGTATGGACTTTGGTTTCACCACCTGAAGGCATTAAGCCTATTGGGTGTAAATGGGTCTTTAAAAGAAAGACTGGAGCGGACGGCAAGGTGGAGACCTATAAGGCCCGACTGGTTGCAAAAGGTTTCAAACAAAGACAAGGAGTTGATTATGATGAAACCTTTTCACCAGTAGCTATGCTCAAGTCCATTCGGATTTTGCTTGCAATTGCAGCTTATAACGACTATAAGATCTGGCAGATGGACGTGAAAACGGCCTTCCTCAATGGAAAACTTGAGGAGGATGTGTATATGACACAGCCAGAGGGATTTGTTTCAAAGGTTGGAATAAATCAAGTCTGTAAGCTGCAACGATCCATTTATGGATTGAAGCAAGCTTCTCGTAGATGGAACATTCGTTTTGATGAGACAATCAAAGAGTTTGATTTTATCAAAAATGACGATGAACCATGTGTGTACAAGAAGGTTAGTGGGAGCGTAATTTCATTCCTTGTATTATATGTTGATGATATATTACTGATAGGGAATGACATTCCTATGCTACAATCAATTAAAATCTGGTTATCTAAACACTTCTCCATGAAGGACTTGGGAGAAGCATCCTATATTTTGGGGATAAAGATCTATAGAGATAGATCTAAAAGGATGCTTGGTTTATCCCAAGGAACGTACATTGATACGATGCTAAAGAGGTTTAGCATGGAAGATTCCAAAAGAGGTCTCATGCCGATGAGCCATGGAATACATCTCTCCAAGAAACAGGCCCCAAAGACACCTGAGGAGAGAGACCGTATGAATAAGATCCCTTATGCTTCTGCAATAGGATCTATCATGTACTGTATGATATGTACTAGACCGGATGTTGCTCATGCACTTAGTGTAACGAGCAGATACCAGTCGAATCCTGGAGAATAGCACTGGAAGGCAATGAAAAATATCCTAAAGTACTTGAGAAGGACTAAAGATATTTTTCTTGTCTACGGTGGGTCTGAATTAAAACTCGAGGGCTTCACAGACTCAAGTTTTCAAACGGACCAAGATGACAGTAAATCTGTTTCGGGGTATGTTTTTACCTTGAACGGAGGCACAGTGAGTTGGAAGAGTTCCAAGCAGCAAATAGTTGCTGATTCAGTGACAGAGGCAGAGTATATAGCTGCAAGTGAAGCTGCAAAGGAAGCTGTTTGGATGAAGAAGTTCATAACTGAACTTGGTGTGGTTCCTAGCATTGGAGAAGCAGTTCCCGTTTACTGTGACAACACAGGAGAAGTTGCACAGGCTAAGGAACCCAGGTCTCATCAGAAATCTAAACACGTGTTGCGGCGATTTCACTTGATATGGGAGATCATTGAAAGAGGAAACGTCACCTTGGAGCGTGTAGACTCTCAAGATAACATTGCAGATCCATTTACTAAAGCTTTAACACAACAGCAGTTTGATCGTCACTTAGAGAAGATGGGTATGAGATACCATGGCGATTGGCTTTAGTGCAAGTGGGAGATTGATAGTAGTGTGCATATAAGCCAATCATGTATGATGATAAAGCACGTACTTTGTAAACAATCTTATTTATTTATTAATAAAATATTCATTTATTAAAGGCATTTAATTATCTACATGTTGCTGTTTTTATAATATGTAAATAACCCATAGTTTTAAGCAATGCTTTTAGAATCATGATGATGATCATGCTAATGAGATCTAAATTCTTAGAAAGTTTTAAAACTAAAATAGTTCCCAATCGTGGGATTACTAAAAAGGGGATTAGTAAATCTGGATAGATCGGTACATATGTTGCTTGCTCATTGGATGAGGATGATTGATCTCATGATCATTTGTGTGGAGACACTAAAGCAAGTATGTAGGTGCTTATTGGAGAATAAGTTCACTGAACGTGATTCGCTATGGAATACCTAATGGAGATTTACTCGCCTGTCAATAGGAATTCCTAATGTGATAGTAGTACAAGTAATCCTTGGACTTGAGATCATCATAGTATCTTGTATGTAACAAATTATACTTTGACTTATTCCTTAAGACCTTTTAAGGCATATATAGGGTATGCTTGGGTATAATGAGTTACATATGGAGATAATGAATGATCAATAAAGAATCTACCACCTCTAGTAAAAGAGGAGATATGTCCTATGTGATTCGTTAAATGACAACCCAGGAATCCTTGGCCAAGGTGAAATGAAATTAGAAAGGAGTTTCTAATTTGCATTATTTGGAGTTGTGCATTTTCTAATCGAAATACATATAATTAAATAAAATAAGACTTGACAGTAAATCCATGTCTTATATTTAATTGGGACATTGTATGGTGGAAGGATTGAATTGTACGGTAACTATTTACTCACAGGTTCTTTTTGATTAATGTTGAAATCTATATTATCTGGAAAGTCGTTGATCGCTAGGGAGGCTTATCCCTATTGTAGAATAAATATTATTTATTTAAATAAATTATTAGTTTAATTTATTTATTTAAATAAGATTAAAATTGTTTTAATTGATTTATTCACAACCGGTTTAATATGGAGAACCTAAAGGGTCACACCATAAAAGGAAGAATAATTATTTAAGAAGGTAATGGCATAATCGTAATAATGCATTAAGTATAATTAATTTAATATATGGTGATAGAATAAATTAAATAGCTTAATGTTTATTATTTAATATTTTGGAAATATTAAATATAAATTAATAAGAGGAGTCTTATTAATATTATTACAATTATTATTATTTTAATTTCTAAAGGAGTTTAGTAATTAATTTAATATTTAGTACTCTCATTTATTCCTAATAAGATTAGGAGACAAATTAATTAAATGAATTTAATTAATTATTCCCATGTGGTGGGAAGCCTAAATTAATTAAAGGAGTTTAATTAATTAAAAGAAATCCTATGTCTAATAGGATTAGAAGGGTTGACCAATGTCTATATAAGAGAAGTCTTATAATAGATATTAGATTGATGCAATTCCAATTGTTGGAGAGTACTCCTTTTCTATAGAGGATAGAAAACTAAGGTTAAGCCAAACACCCTCCTTCTTGATAATTTCTCTTCCTTGGTGGATCACCTCTAGAGGCCAAACACTTGGGTGGCTAACGTTGATCAAAGAAAGGAATCTAACCCGGAAATTCAAGGAGATCACGAAGAACAAGGAGTTGAACTAGTACCTGTGGAAGCTTCATTCTACAAGGGTATGATTCCATAACTTCTTATTTATCGTTTTAAATTAATAATTTGCATAAAGGATGATCCGGGTAATGGTTTTGTAGAAATTTTTTAAACTCTGATATACCATGCTTCCGCTAATTTTTGCAATTTGATTGCGTCACGATTTCGTACAAACCCAACACCGCAGCGCCAGCATGGGGTAAAAGTCTGACATGTTAGTTAATTACTTAACCTTTCTTATAACAATTAAGTGGTTAGTAAGTGATGAGTATACATGAAATAGAAACCCTTTAAACAACATATTTAACAAAGGGATTGTAAGAATTAAACGTTAATCAAACGTAATTAAACTTGAGATTTGGAAACATAAAATCGTAAACCAAGATCGAGTTAGGGAACACGTTAAGATCTCGTTTATCATCATGCTTAGTGATGATTGATGAAAGTTTGGTTTATAACATAGGTTTGTTAAAAAGTCAGAATGAACATTAAATGACTTGAACGAATGTTATTAGTTAACGATTCGGTTAAGTTATACAAGAAGGAGAAGTTAGGCTATGCATTGTATATCGAATATGAATTCTCATTAGTATACTATGTGTTATGCTTTGTAGACGTTGTAAAGACTGAGTAGAATACGTTCAAAGCTTCAGAGATGCAATGGCAAGTTTCCTAACCTTGTTCAAGTTCTACTTGATGCAAAATTTCTAATTCTTGCATTAACGTTGCGTTATTCAAGTTTTCTAAACTCTTGTCTATACGTTATAGTTGGACAAGTTGTCATTGTGCATATTATCTTACGTATGAACTATTATTGAATAGTCGATGCAAATTGATTCGGCTAGACTGAGACTTAGTATATTTTGTTTGGCTTTCCACAAACCTTTCCAAAATACTTACAATGTTGTGATCCGATGCCAGTTGATTGGTACACATTCTCAGGTAAACCTGAGCATGAATAAAACAAAGGTTTTAAATGTTGTTAAATCGATAGGCACTTGAAGTTGCCAACAATTTAACGTAAACACTTTTAATGTATGAGTGTTGATCAACATAAAGTACTGCAAGCTGATCACCTGAATGTGCTTGTAAGCTATATCGAACTTACGGCCTTCGTGCCAGGTTGTTCCTTTCATGAATGAGAACTAAATGATGGTTCATGGTCGTTGACCAATACGAAATTTCGAAGAGGCTATAAAGTCATTGGAAATGATTTTAAAGAAATCAAAATGATATTTTGATTATTCTTAAGTACTTCATAACTATTGTACAGTTATTGAAGACCAAGAGATATGATTCTTGATTTTGTGATTTCAAGATATAATGTTTAACTTGCTGAGCTGTTTATGCTCATTCTTTCTTAAAACTGAGCGAACGGACCGAAGGATCCGGTAAAGACAAAGGCAAGTCCAAGATGGACAAGTAGTGACCTTTGTAATAGTATAGTATTAGTATTATAATTACTGATATTATGACACTGAACAATGTAATGGTTACGAATAACCTGGGAATGGATTAATAGAATGTAACAATTAGTAAACCTATGCATGGTTATTGATGTCCACATTGAATGTATGAGTAGATTGTAGCACCGTATCCTGGGTTTGAAGGTACCCAAATTTGGGGGCGTCACAAGATTACCTTCCTTCATTAATCTTCTTCCTTTTGACAATGCTTGAGATTCGTGCTAGCTTTTCAATCATTTTCCTTCTTCTCCTCCCCATCCGAAATTCTCTCTATCTCTCCCTCTCTAAGTGTTGGTGACTTTTTCAATAATGAAAAATGAAAGCTAAAGCTTCCTTATATAGAAAACCAAGGCTAGGGGTAATATAGTTATTTCGCTCCAAAAGTTACTATTCACACCCCCTTAACTAACCTCCTTACTATTCACGAAGCTTCTCCTAGAGGCTTCGTGGTTCCGTCTTTCGAAATTCGTCCGACAGTTCAAAAACTATGTTTCTCGGAATCCAAATATTTTTGGATATTCCGTCTTTCCTCTACCGAATAACTTTTACGTGTCCTTTGAAACTTCGAAAAATTGAAAAAACAAACTTTTTGACGTTAAGCGTTTTTCTTAACGTGTTTCCCTAACATAGGTAAACGAATGGAAAGTACATAACAATACTTTTGGTTGTTTTTATTTCATCCGATTTTTGCGCGTTTTTCGAGAAAAGCTTTTTTCGGCTAACTTAACTTTTCACGATATATTATCCTCGAATCGTCAGACAGAACGTCATTTCGACATCCCGATCTCCCAGAAAGGCTTAGGGTATTTAAACCTTAACCCTTATGGTTTCATCATGTGAATAGTGCTTATTTCGTCTTTTTCTCAAAAATACTTTTGTTCCCGAAAATCTTTTATTTTTGTCTTGAAAATTCTTACTCATTCATTCTAGCTCACAGCCAGAATACTCCCGTCTTATGATTATCCTAAGTCATATAATGAATAATAAACACATAACATATAATATAATTAATAAAAATTCATTTTATTAATTAATCATTCTTTAAACTTAATTTCTGGACAATCTGATTTTTCGGGTTATCACAGATGCCGATGGATTCTATATCAGGGTTGAGCCGATACCTTCATCGGGGTGAATGCCGATGGATTCTATATCAGGGTTGAGCCGATACCTTCACCGGGGTTGATGTCGGCGGATTCTATATCAAGGTTGAGCCGATACCTTCATCGGGTTTGATGTCGATGGATTCCATATAAGGGTTAAACTGATACCTTCACCAGGGTTGATGCCGATGGATTCCATATCAAGGTTTAGCCGATACCTTCACGGGGGTTGATGCTGGATGATTCAGAGATGGATAACTGATTTTTGACTGACTTTCTAATCTTCCGTCGTTCCACGACGGGGTTTTTTGATTCTCCCAAGTTTTTGCCCCTTTTCAGAGGTTTTTTTTTTTTTTTTTGGGTTTTTGAGGCTTAAAAATGACCCAGAAGGGCACATTTCTTCGTGACTACTTCATTTCGGACCCGTAAGAATGCGTTTCGGACTGTATTTTACCAAACGAGAAGGCACAAGACCCACTTAGGGCAGCCGCAGATACACCTGCAGATGGAACAGGTGTGTCTGAAGTTAATCGTGTTTTGCCTTAAACCCCCAGGTAGGCTTATATTCGCTCATTCGATTCGAGTTTTCTTTCATTCTCTTTGTAGAATCGAACCCTTCTTCCCATATCTACTCAAAGCGGGCATGATTTGGGTATTCCGCCACCGTACGTTCGTTCTACGCACTACAGGTAACGTATACATCCAACTTTTTTGTGTTTTAACCGATGTTTTACCGTACTTTCTTTGTTAAACACAATATGTATGCATATATAGCTTAATAGACATGTTATGATGCAATGCATGCTTACGTATCATCATATGGACCGTATGAATGCAGTATATTTCGCTTTGATAGTTGATCTAGACATATATTCTGACAATGCATTAGAAAAACTGTTTAAATTGCTATTTAATTGCTTGACTGTGATGATGTACCCTCATAGGGTGGTTTAATGTGTGCCTACATGCATATGGATAGTCCATATTATAAAGGAAACTCTGGCAAAAAATTTCATAAATTAAATGACAGGATCCTATATGCAAGCTTAGCCATGCTAGGATATTTATGTTAAAATGATGTACGCATCTATTTGAGACACATGTAAGACATGCATGATGTTATGACCCAAATTAAATTCCTAGGAGTCTAATGTCTCTAGGTTATCGCAAATGTATATTAAAATAAAATGAAGATAGGGACTCACCTTGTCTTATTCTGATTCCTATGAACTCATTGTCCGGGTATGGAGTCAGACAGACCTAGTAGTTTTGGTTCCTATAGGGCTTGAACAGGGGTTCATCCTCGGAGGTCCGCTTCAGATTTTCCTATTCCACGGATTGTCCATCAGGTTAATCAATTGACGGAGTCAGTACACTGTCCTCTTAATGATGATAGGGATGAGATGCCTAAGGGGGTTGATGTCCTTGGGCAGGAGTTCCGTCCTCCAGCTGTTCCCAGATTCCTTCCTGGTATCCAGGTCTCTATTCCCAATTTACTGGGAACCGGTTTGAGCCGTCATCCGTTTGCTTATTTGTAGGCGAATGAGGTACTGAAGTTTTCTATATTGATTTGCTTTAATTCTCCATTCTTGCCAACAATTGGGTTTTAACCTTGATGCCGTGTAGGTCCCAGAGATTACCCAGCCTAGGGATAATTGGTTCAGTATATTCTCTTTGTATCAGTCGCTTCACCCTGAGTATCAGGCTCGAGTGGATTTCTGTGGTTTTTAGGCCTTCTTCACCATTGCCCCACTTTTACCCTTAGGGATATCTCCGAGCTCTGTCCAAGAGATGGTTACATCATAGTCAGTCCCTCCATTTGCTGGATTGCGAGGTTGTGATGATGCCTATGGATTGGAGGTATATTACTGGCTTAGAGTTTGTTGGGGAGCGGGTGCCTTTGAAGGCTCATATCACTGCCACTACTTATTGGCTTGTTTCGGTGTTAAACAAAATAGTCACATACATGCAAGTGCACGTGGTCCACAAGTAATATACGGTAAGTAGAGTATCGATCCCACGGAGAAAAATGACTATTTCTAATCTAACATGCAATAATTTTGTAATTATTTCGGTCTGCTTAAACTAATGATGAAGATATGATTTATCTAACAATAATGATTATCAAATATTACCTAACTAATAAGCAAATGATTCAGAAGAGGAAGATATGGGATTCTAACTTCACTTAATGCATCATTCAAATTATACACCTCTTGTTAAGCCTAATTGATTACTTCGGATTGCAAGTCGGAGTACGAAGGTAAAACATGGCTATCTCTCGATATACCATGCTCATATCACACATAATCCACAAAAGAGATAGAATATATGTGAACATCCAATATTATATAAACCACTATATTCCTATGTGACTTAATAGTAATACAAATTTAAGCACAAACTCTCTCAAATGACTACACGCGGTAATACTGTATATGTCTATCCGGATTACAAATCATGAAGTCTATCACATGTAAAAATCATGAACACATGCTAATATGGCCATATCTCAACTTATAATTCATTTTCCAATTTCATACAAATTAATACGGGTAGTTGGTGATCAAGCAACTAAACAAGCAAAACAAACCATATTAGGCAATCCATACATAATCAACTAGAGCTCAACATAGAAGCAAACAAATCTGAACTTAAGCAAAAAGATCCATTAAAATCCCATAATGGAGATTAGTTCATAACTAAAGCAAAAATAATTATCAAGATTTGTTCATACATTGAGAAGCAAATAAAGAAGTAAAGAGAAGCTAAGAGATAGGAAATGCAAATTTGAAATCTCTACTTCAAATATAGACCATCAGTGTAGAGCCAATTCCTTCAAACTTCCAATCCAAACCCTAATCTATGCAAAATATATGGAAATCTAAGAGAAATCAAGAGAGAAGCCAAAAATGTAGGAGGTGGAGGCTATGAGCTCTCTAAGTCTCTTTAAAACCTTATAATAGTAATAAAAACATTCAAAAGATAGTATCTCAACTTCCAAATGCACCCTTATAACGAAAAATACGTAAACAAGATTTTTAATGAAAAAGTCAATCTGCCGTTGAGCAGCCAGGCGCGGTTGTGCTGCCCCGTAAGCCAATTTGGGTGCGGGCGCGCTGGCAGCAGATTTGATCCTGGTGTGGTGCAGTCGCGCTATGTCTAAGTTTAACAAGGGCGTGGCCGCGTTGCTGGGTTTTCCTGCAGATTCTGTTAGCTTCCTGCTGGTGTGCTTTTGCTGTTTTCATCTTCCTTCTTCTTTCACTTGCCATGTCACATGCCACTATCATTTGCCATTTTCATATGCCGGTTCCACCTTCACTCCACCACATGCCTTATGCTCGCCATCACGCCAGTTCCATGCCATTTCCACCCACTATGCCCTCGAGAGAGAGTTTCCACTATGCAATCTATAAAATGAAGATAAAATACATGAAAATGAACTAAAATATGTGAGAGTAAGCTATAGTTATAGTGAGTTGATAGCCAATAAGTAGGTATAAAACCTACTTATCAAATACCCCCAAACTTAAACTATTTCTTGCCCTCAAGCAACAAACACAAAATGCAAACTACATGATATGTAAACTACACTACTATGAAAATGAATCCCAAATTTTCAATCAAGTTATGAATTCCAATAAGAGGTGCCTCAGAGAAATCACAGGATATATGAACAAAGTATTAAACCAAGCTAATGCCATAGAGACATAAAATTTGAAAATCAAAACTTGTTGACAATGATGTAGTGTGTGTGTGCTAATATCCACAAATAAGCTTGATAAAGGTAAAAATTCCACATACTTCTAAGGAGGAAAAATAAGGCTTTAAATCAAGAAAAGTGAGAATATATGAAGCATTAACCAATCCTACACATCAATCCAAACTAAGGGTCAACAAAGGGCTTATTATGCTTTTATTCACACACGAGGGCGAAATTCGCGCATTCGCATGGTTACACCCGATTGTGCAATGCCAATCCCCCTTAGGCTTTTCAATGATATCTATGTAACGAGCTTTCGACTAACGACTCCCAAACCATAAGGCTTTAGGGCGCTAGGTGTAGAGAAAATCCCCTAGGGCGTACTTGTTCGAATATCAAAGGCCACATGACTCAACTAGCCAAGGTGTTTATTCTATTTTTTTATTTTTCTCATTTTCTTTTATTTTTTATTTTTTTAAGCATGCATATCCAATGTTTTCCCCCAAACTTGAATTTCTGTTTAATTATGGTCATTGTTCACTATTTACAAAATTCTATTATTAAAAACAGATTTTTTCCCTCAGAAGACAAGTATTACTAATCTAAACCAACAAGCAAACATAACAATACCGTGTTATCTGGTAACATTAAAGCAACAGGTAAAGATCACATCATTATGAAACTATGACTAAGCTTAAGCTATCAACAGTGTTCAAAAATCTCAACAATTCCAATATCATCATCGGCCAAACTGGAATTCAACAGACTAAAACATGGGATTATGCAATGCAATGCAACTAAACAAATAACTTAGTAAACAAACAAAAGAAAACTAAAAAAAAATCATGCAAAATTAACTAACAAGTAATAAAATGCAAACTAGCATGCAATCTAAACATGCACTACTACTATATGCACTACTACTATATGCAAATTAAACCCAATACCCCCAAACTTAAGATATACATTGCCCTCAAAGGAAGTAAAGGGTTAAGAAAACTCCCCTAGGCATCCTCGTGGCCACCCGACTGTGGCTCGGGTGGTGAATCCGGTGGTGGATACGGCATGGCTGAGCTGAATACTGGGAACTCAACTATCGTCCCCTACTGAGCAAAGGCCTCCAGCTAAGGCACCTGACATCCCATCAGCATAAGCTTTGAAATTGAAGTGCAAAGCGTCCATTCTCGCCTACAGATGCCTCATCTGGCGATCCTGACTCGCTGTACTGGCTGGAGGAGGTCCTGTTGCCTGGGATAACTGTGGCGGTGTATGAGTTGGAGGAGTGGGCAATATGTAACCACGGCTGATGAGTAGGTTTTTAACCTATGAATTGATCTCATTTAGCTTGTTTTATTGTAAGTTTTTAGGTATTATTCGTATTACTTTTGGTGTTTTGTGTTTTTAATGCAGGAATAAGGGTTGGAGTGGAATTGAAGATAAAAAGCATGAATTACTGACAAAGTGGATGAACCGACGCTGACAACGCCATTGCTAGTGTAATTCCAGCGCTTACCGCGCCAGGACGGAATGAAGACTCTGCATAGCGGGCGCTGACTGCGCCAAAGTGTGAAGGAAGACGGCGCTGACCGCGCCAGACGAACGAGCTGGCATGTTTTTAGGGTTTTTAATTCACAAGTTGATTAGGATTTGGATTGGGACTTACTCTAATTACATTAGGGTTTGTCTAAGCTGTAAATAGGATTTATTTTCCTAGGTAGAGAGGGGGATATCATATATCTTGAGTTGAGCTTTGATTTATATATTCTCTTGGAGGCTACAAACCTTTGTATTGAAGATCTAGCATGTCAGGCTAGTTTTCTATTTCAATTCTGAAGGGATGTTGAACCTCAATAATAATTTATGGTTTAATTGAGTTATAATATTTATTCTTTCATATTTAGATTTATTCTGATTATCCATATGAACTTTCATGTATGTTATTTAATTGACTAATTTGGTTTCTGCAGAATTAAATTAGTGAATTGATTTCATCTGTTAGATTAAGACATATTTTAAGCAAACGAAGTGTGTCTAATCTAAGTAATAATTAATGATATTTTATTGTGGTCAAACTTTGAAATATTGTTAAGATATTCAGAAGACAGGTTAAATAATTCCTGATTGTGTAATTATTGCTTGGAATAATCTAATTCTCATGCTTAATGCTTCTATCATATTAAATCTAGGCTGATAGTTCTAGGTTGTATGCTAGTTAGAATCTCTTGTTGGCAATCGTCGCATTAGATATGCACTTAAGGAGAATTTTGGGTAATTTACGATCGCAGTTATCTAGGGTTATTAATCTCATGTTGAAAGAGTAAATAGTATATTAACTTGATTAATTCATAATTGTGAAAAGAGGATAGTGAACTGAAGAATTAATCTTTTTAATCATTGATATTTTCTTTAAACTCACTTTTGTTAATTAGAACTTTTCAAAACAAAACCCCCAATTCATTGGAAATTATTGGATAGTTAAAATATAATTCGCTCTCTGTGGGATTGATCATTTCTTATTGCTATACTGATTCTTGAATTAGTAGAACCTTAGTAAAGTAAATTTAGTAGTGCTAATGACAGCTACCAAATTTTGGCGCCGTTGCCGGGGAGTGTTATTGTTTCTAAAAAATATTTTATTTTATTTTATGCCTTGATCTTCTCACTCTCTTGATTTGAAGTTTGATCTAGAAATAGAGAGAACCGCACGAAGGCTCAAGAAGGAAGCTCAAAAAACTCAAGATTTCGAGGAAGTTCCATCACCAGGCCTTAACATCGCACTCACACTACTTTCAGACCATTCTTCTTCAAGCGAATCAGAAGAGGAGATGGCGGTGCCAAATAACAGGACTTTGAAGGAGTTGTCAACTACTAATCTTAATCAATAACCTATTTGCATCGAATATCCTGCTTTAAATGTTTCGTTTGAACTAAAATCTGGACTAATTCACCTTTTGCCTACTTTCCGTGGTCTTACAGGTGACGATCCGTACAAACATTTGCAGGAATTCCATATTATGTGCTCCACCATGAAGCCACACAAAGTCACGGAGGATCAGATAAAGCTGTGAGCTTTCCCATTCTCATTGGGAGACTTAGCAAAAGATTGTTTTATCTCCCCGCGGGATCAATTCAATCATGGAATGACATGAAGAGGCTATTTCTGGAGAAGTATTTTCCTGCTTCAAGAGTATCCAACATACGAAAGGAAATTTGCGGAGTCCAACAGTTCAGTGGTGAAACACGGCATAAATACTGGGAGAGATTCAAGAAGCTTTGCTCCAGCTTTCCACCCCACCAGATCGACGATCAACACCTCATCATCTACTTTTATGAAGGACTCATTCCGATGGATAGGAGTATGATCGACGCTGTGAGTGGAGGAGCATTAGTGGAAAAAACACCGGAGGCGACAAAGAACGTGATTGCAAACATGGCCGCCAATGCCCAACAGTATGGAACAAGAAATTCTAATTCAGCCCAAAGGGTAAAGTGAGGTAAGCACAACGAGTGTAGAGCAACAAATTTCTGACATAACTGCTTTGGTGAAATAATTAGCTACAGGTAATGCACCAGTTGCACAAGCTTGCCAGATATGTTTAATGGCGGGGCACCCTACAGATGCATGCCCTACATTATAAGAGGAAGATAACACACAGCAAGCTACCGCAGTGGGAAACTACCAAGCTCAGCCGCAGAGGAAATATGATCCTTTCTCCAACACATACAATCCAGGATGGAGGGATCATCCTAACCTCAGTTATGGGGGTGCTAGACCATAGGCGCAAGGGTTGTACCTAGTTAAACCGCAGTTTCAGCCAAATCAGCCGTAGTTCCAACCCAGACCAGCAGCACCGGCCAATCCTGGAACATCCTTCGAGGATATGTTCAAGGTGTTCATGCAATAAACACAACAGTTTTAGCAAGAGACGAAGTCTTTCATCTATAGTTTGGAGAGTCAAATGAGCCAATTGACCACTACTGTAAGTCGGTTGAACTCTCAAGGTTCAGGGAAGCTTCCATCTCAAACCATTGTGAACCCAAAGGAAAATGCCTGTGCTATCACCTTGGGGAGTGGAAAACAGATGAATACACCAACAGCAACAGTTGAGTATGAGAAAGAATGAGCAAAGAATGAATCGGAGAAAACAAAGGTACATCCTGACCTTCCTTGTCAGACTGATATTCCACATCCCATTCCTCAGAGGAAATCTAGAAAATCAACGAATAATGAACAGGAAAAAGAAATTATAAAAACATTTAGGAAAATCAAAGTGAACATTCCATTACTCAATGCGATTAAATAAGTGCCACGATATGCTAAATTTTTGAAAGAACTATGAACTAATAAATGAAAAATGGAAAATAATGAAAGAGTCACGGTTGGGGAAAATGTATCGGCTGTTTTACAAAGAAAAATGCCACCTAAATGTAAAGATCCAGGCATGTTAACGGTCCCATGTAAAAAAGGCAACACTAGTTTTGAAAAGGCCATGCTAGACTTAGGTGCTTCAATTAATGTTATGCCATTATCTGTTTATAATTCTCTGAATCTTGGACCTTTGAAAAATACTGGTGTTATTATTCAATTGGCTGATAGTACTAACACCTACCTCCGAGGGGTAGTTGAAGATGTCTTGGTGCAGGTGAACGAACTAATCTTTCCTGCAGATTTTTACATCGTGGATATGGAAGATGATACATCCCCGAACCCATCACGCATCTTGCTAGGCAGACCTTTCCTTAAGAAAGCAAGGGCTATAATTGATGTTCACAACAGGACCTTGACAATGGAATTTGATGGCGAGAAAATACAATTCAACATCTATGACGCCATGAGGTACCCTAGTGATATTTGTCAGGTTTTTGAGGTTGATGGGTATGCCTCTTTCATGCAGAAAACTATTAAACCAGATCAAAGGGACAGCCAGGAGTTTGTAATTTCCAATAATTTGATAATGGAAAGGATATATGAACTAGACCATCGCAAGGAATTGAAGGACAATGGAGAGGCACGACAGTCATTCCCTGAACTCACAATCAATATCCAGAACACGAAGAAGGGAAAGATGTTCACAGACATTGGACATAGGCCAAAGCCGTTTCTAGAAAGCATTGAAGTTGAGAAGATTAAAAAAGTGATAGTTAAAGATCCAGATTCCAAATAATTGAGTGGTCTACAGTCGAGCTAATGACGTTAAACAAGGACAGCTATTGGGAGGCAACCCAAAATTTTAAATTTTTACTAGTTTATTAGTTCAGTTTTTTATTTTTATATAGTATAGGTAGTCCATTCTTAGAAGCCAAACTAGTCAATCCATAACGTACTAAAAGTTTAAAATTTACTTGTGATAGGTGAGCAAAAGAAAAGAAGGAGGATAAATTTTAGACTGGCGCTGACCGCACCCAAATGGTGCAGACCACGCCCAAAAGGCGTTGACAGCGCTAGGTATACAGCAAGTCAAAGCCAAATCGCCACAGAAATGCGTCGACCGCGCCACACTTGCGCTAATCGCGCCACACCAGCCCTGACCGCGCGTACCATACAACAACTCAGGCTTGTTTAAATGAACCCTAGCACTGAGCGTGCCATTACGGGCGCTGACCACGTCGTATGGCTGAATCAGTTTTAAAATTAGATTTGGAGCTAATTCGAGCACATCATAAACCCTTTTCCCTTTCTGTTTTCTTCTCCACATCCCACAATCCTTCTCCTATTCTAATTTTACCCTAAATATTCACCTTCTCTCCTATTTAAACATCCATAAACACACACCCAACAACCATTCTCTCTCTCTCTCTCTCTCATAAATTCGTGACTCCCTTACTAAACCCTCTCAAAATCCAAATTCCAAATACAAATCTCCACACAAACCCTCTCTAATTCATAATTTATAACCTCTTGCCATCTATCTCATCTCCACAAAGGATAAGCTACATCACCAAGGTCTCAAATTCAGAAAAAAGGTATCAAAAATTGAATTGTTCTTCTTATTGATTTGACTATCTTATTCAATTTAATTTTTACTATAATTATGATTGGGATACCTTGGGTTACTGAAGACCCAAGGATTTTGCTACTAAATTGTGGGTTAGATTGTGTGAGCAATAAGGTTAGGTTTGAGGAAGAACAACGGGTGCACGCCAAGTGTTCGTAAATTTGTCTAAGCTAATTTTTTTGAGCAAATTCTCCAACCACGACATCAAAACTACCAAGGACTTCAACTTCTGGTTGTCGCCCATCTTTTGATACCTCAAGGTTAGTGAGCAAGACTGCGGCGGCCCGGTACAACGCCATCACCAAGAAATCCCTTGTTCTAGAATGAGGATTGACACCCGATGCAAGTTTAGACGGTGACATGGCATTGATGATCGTCGAGTGGCAATGGTTTCAACTGGTAGAACAACCACGACCCGCCGTGCCCAACATTGTCAAAGAGTTCTATGCTAATGCTATAGAGCATAAAGGGCGGGTTGTGCAAGTTCGGGGCAAGTCAATTTCCTTCCACCACGGGGCGATCAATGACCACTTTGGGTTGGAAATGCCAATGGGGGACCGCTATGAAGACAACCTACCGAGCTTAGATGACATAATTATTTGCCTATGCAAACCCGGTACACAGTGGGTCACCAAGTCCAGTACAGACACAAAGGTTTCATTTCCCTATTCAGATTTGAGAAGATATGGAAAGGCTTGGTTCGCTTTCATATGTGCTAGGCTCATGCCCTCAACCCATTAGTTGGATGTCACGGTAGAAAGAGCACAACTTCTTTACGGAATCGTGCATTTATGGTATGAAAGGCCAAATGTCGTGGAACACTCTGAGGTGGATGTCGGCATATGCATCCCGCAATCCATTGATCGGGCATTGCGTGGCAGCACCACAGACGAGCTATTACACAAATTTCTCATCACTGACTTGTGCCAAAAAGTAGGGGCATAGTGGGATATTTTAGAGCCTGTTCAGCATCCTACGTCAGCCATTGATCACAAGACCATCCTCACCTACAGAGAATGGAAGGGCGCACAGTCACATCCACGGGGTGAGGGTTACATTATGGTACCACCTTCTACACCACACTCACCACCGCCAGCCACAGCCGCAGCCGGGCTATCTACATCAAGGAGTGGAAAGCAAATGCTCCTCCTTGCCTAACGCCAGGATCAAATGCATGCCTACAACATAGGCGCGTTCACGGCATTGGCGGATGTATTCTCCTGAATCAATCCAAACGAGCAAGTCCATCTTCCAGATCCAACCACTCTACTTGCCTACCCTCCTTCGGACAATGAAGGATCTCAGGACGAGCATTGACTCATCTCGCAGGGAAGTCCTCGTACTTTAACTTTATCTTTCCATGTAATGAGGACATTACCTGAATTAAGTTGGGGGGTATTAATACTTTTTTTTGTTTTCTTTTGCATGCTAGGTTGCATGTAGATTAGGTTAATTCATGTAGTTTATATTCATAAATATATATATATATATAAAAATTTTGCATTCAAGTAGGAATTTGTTAGATTGCATTGAGATTAAACAAATAAACCTTGTTAAGTTTTAATGAACGCCAATGAGGAAAGTGATTTATGATTTGCATGCCTAAGTTGATCATCATGTGTCGACTAAAATTGGATCATAGGAACTTCATTACATGAGTTTTGTATTTTCTAAAAATCAAGCACATCAACTGATTTTCAATAATAATGATGAAATAAGTGCAAGATAAAATATTGGCATGTATTCACTTGATCACGGATTAAAAAGATGCTTACACATAAGTTTGGGGGAAACAGTGGCTCAAAAGGAAAAAAAGAGGAAAATAAAAAAAAAGAAGAGAAAATTATGGAAATAAAAATCTTAGATGACTTAGTTCAATTTAGTGGCCTTTGTTACTTGGACAAGTAAACCCTAGGGGATGTCTTAACACCTAGTGCCCTAAAGCCTTCGGGTTTGGGAGTCGTTGGCCGAAAGTCCGTTACACGAGTAACATTGAAAAGCCAAAGGGAATTGAACATTGCACAAGTCAGACTTAAGAAAAAAAAATATAATAGTGAGATGGAGCATTAAAATGCACTCACTAGGAATAAAGAGCTTGTTTTAGATTGTTGATTTCCCTTGTATCTATGTGTGTGCTATAATAAAGATGATAAATGTTTTACATACATATAATTTTATCTGTGTTGATCATTATTGTTGTTGGAATCATGTTGGACACACACACAGAAACATACAATTCTTACGTTTGTGAGGTGAGGATGTGAAGAGTTAGGTTAATGTGTGATGTAAGATTGATGGCATAATAGTTGTTTATCTTTGAGGTATATGATTCATCCAATTATCACGGTTATTGTTCGATCTTTGTAGTTGCATTCATTGTAGTTTAGTGATAGTAGTAGTGTGTTTGCTTGAGGACAAACAATAGTTCAAGTTTGGGGGAATTTGATTAGTAGGTTTTTAACCTATGAATTGATCTCATTTAGCTTGTTTTATTGTATGTTTTTAGGTATTATTCGTATTACTTTTGGTGTTTTATGTTTCTAATGCAGGAATGAGGATTGGAGTGGAATTGAAGATAAAAAGCATGAATTACTGATAAAGTGGATGAACTGGCGCTGACCGCGGCATTGCTAGTGTAATTCTGGAGCTGACCGCACCAAGACTGAATGAAGACTCTGCATAGCGGGCGCTGACCGCGCCAAAGTGTGAAGGAAGACGGCGTTGACCGTGCCAGACGGACGAGCTGCTATGTTTTTAGGGTTTTTAATTCACAAGTTGATTAGGATTGGGATTGGGACTTACTCTAATTATATTAGGGTTTATCTAGGCTATAAATAGGATTTGTTTTCCTAGGTAGAGTGGGGGATATCATATATCTTGAGTTTAGCTTTGATTTATATATTCTCTTGGAGGCTACAAACCTTTGTATTGAAGATCAAGCATGTCAGGCTAAGTTTTCTATTTCAATTCTGAAGGGATGTTTAACCTCAATAACAATTTATGGTTTAATTGAGTTATAATATTTATTCTTTCATATTGAGATTTATTCTGATTATCCAGATGAACTTTTATGTATGTTATTTAATTGACTAATTTGGTTTCTGCATTATTAAATTAGTGAATTGATTTCATCTGTTAGATTAAGACATATTTTAAGCAAACGAAGTGTGTCTAATCTAAGTAACAATTAATGATATTTTATTGTGGTCAAGCTTTGAAATATTGTTAAGATATTCAGAAGATAGATTAAATAATTCCTGTTTGTGTAATTATTGATTGGAATAATCTAATTCTCATGCTTAATGCTTCTATCATATTAAATATAGGATGATAGTTCTAGGTTGTATGTTAGTTAAAATCTCTTGTTGGCGATCGTCGCATTGAATCTACACTTAAAGGAGACTTTCGGATAATTTACGATCGCTGTTATCTAGGGTTATTAATCTTATGTTGAAAGAGTAAATAGTATGTTAACTTGATTAATTCATAATTATGAAAAGAGGATACTGAACTGAAGAATTGATCTTTTTAATTATTGATATTTTCTTTAAACTCACTTTTGTTAATTAGAACTTTTCAAAACAAAACCCCCAATTCATTGGAAATCATTGGATAGTTAAAATACAATTCGCTCTCTGTGGGACAGATTCTTGCTTATTGCTATACTGATTCTTGAATTAGTAGAACCTTAGTATGGTAAATTTAGTAGTGCTAACGACAGCTACCAACGGCCTCGAGGATGTGCTTTGCCACCGGCCCATTCAGAGTACTTCTTGATCGTGGCATGATCTATGTCCTGCTGGGCATCTACATCTGCTCATCTCCCCATTCAACCCCTGCCTATGCACATAGCTGCGTTGCAACTAATGCATGGGGAATCCCACCTGTCGTGCATCCTCGCATATAGCGGAGCATAGACTGATGTATCAAATGGCCGACGTCAATGTACTTTTCGGTGATGATCCCCCATAAGATAATGGCTCTATCATCTGTAACGTCATGCTGATGGGTGGAAGGCATCAAATTCATGCATATGAAATTATTTCATGCCTTGGCATATCGATTCAGCGCTGCGTGTTGGAAGTTTGTCTTTGTATCTATGCATGGCTTGATGGCCCACTTGGTGCCTGGCACGCATAGGTCTCTGATAACCCTATCCAAGTCAGTCTCAAACCTCTCAGGTACAACCCAGTTCTCTTGGCCAGAAGGATGATCGAGCAAATGGAACACTTCACGGATCGCTGGCGGGAGATAATTCACTTATTTTTCCTGAATGAATGAGATGTCGCTCTGTGTCTCCTTAGCATTTGCATAGAATTCCTGCACTATAGCTGAAGGTGCAGCCAAGGGAGTTTCTAAAACTCTAATCCAACCCCTCTCCCTAATCATCACTAACATCTGCCCATCCTTCTTGGTCATCTTGAGACCCCTTTCCTGAATAAAGGACTTGGGCACCATCTTGTGATAATGCTTCTAAACAGACAGATTGATGAATCTAGATGTATCCGGAACATCCCCGCTTGACTCACTGTGGTTCTCACCGAATAAAGAGGATGGAGTGACTGACCAAGCCCTTTTTGGTGCCACGGAATCTGCAAAACATTGTAACCCTAACTGATGAAATCAACAACCCCCAAACTTGGTCTCTGAAGCCCTTTCTCTACAAACCCTAATTTTACTGAAGAAATTGTAGATGGATTGATTATATGGTGGCTAGGGTTTATGCCTTGAGGGAGATCGTGGAGAGAATACGTGGTGATATTGATGAAGGAGGGTTGATGTATTTGGATGTGAATAGGGCTAGTGTTTGAGTAGATTTTTGCAATAGAAGTCTAAGAGTATGTGGATGTTATGTTCTGAGTGGAGGCTCGATCGAATAGTTATAGTTTAATAGGGCTCAGATCAAATTTTAAGACTTTTAAACACGACAGATTTCTGGGTATTGGCGCGGGCGCGCTGGGGTGAAGGCTTGATATGGCTCATCCACGCTTGGGACTAAAAGTTTCTGCATAAAAATCTTATGGCGCAGGCGCGCCGTTTGTTGCCTGGTGACCCCTCGGCCGCGCTGCCTTGGTATGATCCCTGAAGCTTTTTGCAGCACAATGACACTTTTCATGCAACTCGTTTCCTGCACAGAGGGTATTCAAAATTGAGACATAATATTATTCCATTACTCAAAATTAACTGTGTGAGCTAACTATATCTATTATCAAATATGCGATATTTGAAAATTTTCTATACTATATGCAACATGTACTCAAAATCAATATTTTTAAGAATTAAACATGGGTGGAGGAAATATAGATATGTAACAAGAATTAAAAGAGAGGAAGAAGAGAGTGGATGGGGTGCCTCCCATCTAGTGCTTGTTTATAGTCAATTAGCTCGACTTTCTCAGATTTTCTCATGGAGTGGAAAGGGTCATGGAGGCCTTTTGTCGGTCGACTTCGCCCCCAAAATAGTGCTTCAATCTCTGACCATTGACCTTGAATGGCTTGTTCGGGTCTTGACCTATAATCTCAGCTACACCGTGAGGATACACGGTCTTCACTTTGAATGGCCCCGACCATCTAGACTTAAGTTTGCGCGAGAAAAGTTAAAGACGTGAGTTGAACAACAACTCAGCTTGCCCGGCTCAAACTTCCTCTCAATAATTTTCTAATCGTGCCATTTCTTCACATTCTCCTTGTACAGTTTTGAGTTCTCATAAGCCTGCAGTCGGAATTCATCAATTTCATTCAATTGGAGAAGTCTCTTCTCTTCTGCAGCTTTGAGGTCAAAGTTTAACTTTTTAATTGCCCAAAATGTCTTGTGCTCAAGCTCCATGGGAAGATAACAGGCTTTCCTATATACCAACTAATAAGGTGACATTCCCAGTGATGTCTTGTAAATGGTTCTATAGGCCCATACTACATCATCAAGTTTGAGATACCAATCTTTCCTCGTTGGGTTGATAATTTTCTCTAGAATCCTCTTGACTTCATGATTGGAGACTTCTTCTTGCCCATTAGTTTGGGGATGATAGGCCGTGGCGGCACGATGATTCATCCCATACTTAGCTAATAATGCTGTAAACTGTCTGTTGCAGAAGTGAGTGCCTTCGTCACTGATGATTGCTCTAGATGTCCTGAATCTTGTGAATATGCTCTTTTATAGAAATCTCAAGACCACCTTTGCATCATTCGTTGGCAAAGCCGCCAATTCTACCCACTTAGAAACATAGTCCACTGCCAATAGAATATACAGATTCCCACAAGACGAAACGAATGGCCCCATAAAGTCGATACCCCAAACATCAAATATCTCAACCTCTAAGATCATGTTCAAGGGAATTTCATTCCTCTTGGAGATGTTTCCTACCCGCTGACATCTATCACATTTCTGAACAAAATTGTAGGCATCTTTGAAAAGTGTCGGCTAATAGAATCCTGCTTGAAGAACCTTGGCTGCTGTCCTCTCTCCCCCATAATGTCCCCCATACACTGATGCATGGCAACCATATAGTATACTCTCTGCCTCACTATGTGGGATACCCCGCCTGATCATTCTGTCAGCACATTGCTTGAACAGATATGGCTCGTCCCACATGTACCATTTGACATCGTGCAAAAATTTCTTCTTTTGGGGCCTTGTCAACTCATGAGGGAGAATGTTTCACAGTAAGTAGTTTGCAAAGTCAGCAAACCATGAGACTTCTCCTTGGACCACAAATAGCTGCTCATCTGGGAAAGACTCATTGATCAAAACTCCATCGTCCATGTCCTTTCCCGGATCCTCTAGTCGTCACAAGTGGTATGCCACTTAGTTCTCGTACCCTTTCTATCCTTTATCTCCAAGTCAAACTCCTGCAAGACTAGAATCGATCGAATCGAATAGGGTTTGGCATCCTTTTTAGCAATCAAATACTGGATGGCAACATGATCTGTATACACCACTACTCTCGTGCCAATTAAGTATGAACGAAACTTGTCGAAGGCATACACCACTGCTAATAACTCTTTCTTAGTGGTCGTGTAATTAAGTTGTGCATCCGTTATGGTCATACTCGCATAATAAATCACATGAAACATCTTTTCCTTGCACTGCCCCCAAAACAACTCCCACTGCGAAGTCACTAGCATCACACATCAACTCAAAAGGTAAAGACTAGTCGGGAGCCGTGATAATAGGTGCTGTTGTCAACTTCCTCTTCAAATGCTCAAAAGCTGCCAAACAATCCTTGTCAAACTTAAAAGGGGCATCCTTCTCCAGTAAGCTGCATAAAGGCTTTGTAATCTTGGAGAAGTCCTTTATAAATCGACGATAGAAACCCGCATGTCCAAGAAAATTGCGGACCCCCTTCACTAAAGTCGGTGGCGGTAGGCTCTCAATAGTCTCCAACTTTGCCTTGTCAACCTCTAATCCTTTTCCTGAAACCTTGTGCCCGAGAATAATTCCTTCTTGTACCATAAAATAGCACTTTTCCCAATTTAGCACCAAGTTGGTCTCAACACTCCTCTTCAATACCATGACCAAGTTCTCCAAACATATATCAAATGAGTCCCCGAAGACTGAAAAGTCGTCCATGAAGACCACCACATTTTGTTTAACCATGTCGAAGAATATAGTCATCACGCATCTCTGGAATGTAGCCGGGGCATTGCATAAGCCAAAAGACATCCTTCTGAAAGTAAAAGTCCCATAGGGGCACGTGAAGGTAGTTTTTTCTTAATCCTCGGCAGCAATGACTATCTGATTATACCCCGAGTATCCATCTAGGAGGCAATAGTATTCATGGCAAGCCAACATGTCCAGCATCTAGTCAATGAATGGGAGAGGGAAATGGTCTTTTCTAGTCGCCTTGTTCAGCTTACGATAGTCCATACACACTCTCCATCCCGTGACTATTCTGGTAGGGATTAACTCATTGTTCTCATTGGATACTACAGTCATGCCTCTTTTCTATGGAACACATTGCACCGGACTCACCCATGAGCTATCTAATATAAGGTATATGATGCCGGCGTCCAACCACTTCAGGATCTCTTTCTTAACCACTTCTTTCATGATGGGATTTAGTCTTCTCTGTTGCTCCACTGTAGGCTTGCTATCATCCTCAAGAAGTATTTTATGCATGTAGAATGAGGGGCTTATCCCCTTGATATCCGCTATGGTCCACCCAATCGGTTATTCGAATTTCCTTAATACTCGCGGCAGCTTACTTTCCTGATAAGATGTTAGTGCAAAGGAAATTATAACAGGCAACGTGGAAGAATTACCCAAAAATGTGTACCTTAGATGATTAGGAAGAGGTTTCAAATCCAGTGTAGCTGGCATCTCCAGAGACGGTTTTAAGCGCTCGGAAGACTCCCCTGTGTGTTCATGTGGTTCAGTCGGACTTTTAAATTTACCCATCCGTGGCACAGTATTTAGAATCTGAATATACTGAACAACCTCTATATCATCCATACCAAAGTCCCCTAGTAAAGCACTCTCTAAAGGATCACTGCTCATCACTTGTGTGGTCTCCTCATTCAATACCCTGTCGACCTCATCAATCCGGAAACATTCTTCTTCATCGGTGGGAAACTTCATATCCTTGAATACATTGAAAGTGACCTCTTGGTCCTGAACTCTCATCGTAAGTTCTCCTTTTTGTACATCGATGAGAGTTCATCCAGTAGCTAAGAAAGATCTACCCAGAATGATTGGAATGTCCTTGTCTTCTTCATAATCAAGAATAATGAAGTCGACAGGAAATATGAACTTATCAACCTTTACAAGGACGTCTTCTACAATACCCCTCGGATATGTGATGGACCTATCGGCAAGCTGAAGTGATATGTTTGTAGGCTTAGGATCCGACAATCCTAAATGTGTATATACTGAGAGGGTCATAAGATTGATGCTCGCCCCCAAATCACATAGACATTTATTGAAGGACAATCCTCCAATAGAGCAAGGGATCGTGAAACTGTCGGGGTCCTTGAGTTTAGGAGGTAGTTTTTGTTGCAGCACCGCACTGCACTCTTCAGTTAAGGCAACTGTCTCATAATCTTCCAATTTCTTCTTTCTCTACAGAATACCTTTCATGAACTTAGCATAGCTTGGCATTTTCTCCAAAGCCTCTGCGAATGCTATATTAATTTTTAGCTTCTTAAACACCTGCAAGAACTTGGCAAATTGCTTATCCAATTTTTTCTTTTGAAGTCTTTGAGGGTATGGCACAGGTGGATACAACTGGTGGTGTGGCACTTGATTTCTCAGCTATTTCCTTCTTTTTTGCCTCAGAGTCTCCTTTTCCATCACTTTCCTTAGCCAAAACTTCATCTGATTTTTCTACATATTGGCGCGTCCGCGCTGGGTTTCCTTCCTCTTGGGGCGCGGCCTCGCCAGGACCAAATCCTGCAGTTTGTTTACCACTCCTTAATATGATGGCCTGACACTGCTCCTTTCTGTCCCTTCTCGGGTTAGCTTTTGTGTTACTTGGTAAAGATCCTTGTGGTTTATTACTCATTATATTGGCCATTTGGCCCATTTGGTTCTCCAAAGTCTTGATAGCCACCGCTTGGCTCTTTAATATCAACATTAACTCTTCCATCTCTGATTTATTTTCTTGTTGAGGAGCGGGAGATTGAGGATGTTGATGTTGTTGGTGTTGAAATCCCGAAGGATAAAACAGTCTAGGAGCATGTTGTTGTTGTGGAAATTGTGGTTGTTGAGGTTGGTGTTGTTGTTGAGAACTTTGATTGTTACTCCAAGAAAAGTTGGGATGATTTCTATTGTTTGGATGGTAAGTGTTTTGGTATTGATTGGGTGGCCTTTGATAGTTTCTCAGGAATTGTACCGACAAGTAAGTAATAACACATTTATCCATCTGGTGTGATCCCACACATAGCTCACAGACGTAGGCAACTTGCTGCACCTTGGACACGGCTACAAAATCAATCTTCTTTGACATTACCGCTAGTTGAGCCGATAACGCCGTGATGACATCCACTTCCAATACTCCGGCAACTTTTGGTTGAGGCATCCTAGACGAAGTATATTGGTAGTCATTTGCCGCCATGGTTTCTATCAATTCATAAGCTTCTTCATAGCTCTTCGCCCAGAATGCTACTCCTGCGGCAGCATCTATGCTCGGCTGAGTTTGCCATCCCAATCCATTGTGGAATGTATTAATTTCCATCCATTGCAGCATCCCGTGATGAGGACACTTCCTTAGCATCTCCTTGTATCTTTCCCAGGCTTCATATAAAGATTCTCCTTGTTGTTGCTCAAATTTAGAAAGAGCACTCCTCATCTTTGCAGTCTTAGCCATAGGAAAGAGTTTTGCTAAAAACTTCTGTGCTAAGTCCTCCCAAGTAGTAACAGAACTCGATGGTAGCGAGTGAAGCCAACTCCTCGCCTTATCCCTCAATGTGAAAGGAAAGAGCCGAAGTCTCACCGCATCATTTGACACATTATTATACTTCAAAGTGTCACAAATCTCAATAAAGCTTAGAAGATGCTCGTTCAGGTCATCATTAGCCAAACCCCCAAACTGAACCGTGTTCTGAATCATTTGAATTGTCCCTGGTTTGATTTCAAAGGTAGTTACGGCTATTGCTGGCTTGACTATACTCAACTGTAGCTCATTGATTCGCGTCATTGAGTAATTCATTAAAGCTTTGTGTTCTTCGACCGCCATCACTACCAGTGTTTCAGTTTCCCCTTGTGTATTAGCAGTAATTGTACTCATTATCCAAGCTCTCCCATTGATGTTGTCCTTTCTAGGCACTAAATCATAATTTTTAGATCGAGTGCGCATACACTAATCAAGAGTACTTAAAGCAAAAGAAAAATAAAATAGAAATGAGATAAGATAAGATGTGATTTGTTTAAGTCAGACCAATTTAACTTAAAATGATGACGAAAGTAATAAAAATAATCACTATTCCCTGTCAACGGCACCAAAAACTTGTTTCCTTGTTTCGGTGTTAAACAAAACAGTCACATACACGCAAGTGCACGCGGTCCACAAATAATATACCGTAAGTAGAGTATCGATCCCATGGAGAAAAATGAGTATTTATAATCTAACATGCAACAATTTTGTATTTATTTCAGTTTGCTTAAACTAATGATCAAAATGTGTTTTATCTAACAATAATGATTATCAAATATTAACTAACTAACAAGTAAATGATTCAGAAGAGGAAGATATGGGATTCTAACTTCACTTAATGCATCATTCAAATTATACACCTCTTGTTAAGCCTAATTGATTACTTTGGATGCTAGTCGAGAGTACGAAGGTAAAACATGGCTATCTCTCGATATACCATGCTCATATCACACAAAATCCACAAAAAAGATAGAATATATGTGAACATCCAATATTACATAAACCACTATATTCTTATGTGACTTAATAGTAATACAGATTTAAGCACAAACTCTCTCAAATGTCTACACGCGGTAATACGGTATATGTCTATCCGAATTACAAATCATGAAGTCTATCACATGTAAAAATCATGAACACATGCTAATATGGTCATATCTCAACTTATAATTCATTTTCCAATTTCATACAAGTTAATACGGGTAGTTGGTGATCAAGCAACTAAACAAGCAAAACAAACCATATTAGGCAATCCATACATAATCAACTAGAGCTCAACATAGAAGCATACAAATCTGAACTTAAGCAAAAAGATCCATTAAAATCCCATAATGGAGATTAGTTCATAACTGAAGCAAAAACCATTATCAAGATTTGTTCATATATTGAGAAGCAAATAAAGAAGTATAGAGAAGCTAAGATATAGGAAATGAAAATCTGAAATCTGTACTTCAAATATAGACCATCAATGTAGAGCCAATTCCTTCAAACATCCAATCCAAACCCTAATCTATGCAAAATATATGGAAATCTAAAAGAAATCAATAGAGAAGCCAAAATATAGGAGGAGGAGGCTATGAACTTTTTGAGTCTCTCTAAAACCCTATAATAGTAATAAAAACATTCGAAAGATAGTATCTCAACTTCCAAATACACCCTTATAAGGAAAAACACGTAAACAAGATTTTTAATAAAAAATTCAATCTGTCGTTGACCAGTTGGCGCGGCCGCGCTGCCCCGTAAGCCAATTTGGGTGCGGGCGCGGTGGCAGCTGATTTGATCCTGGTGTGGCGCGGTCGCGCTATGTCTAAGTCTAACAAGGGCGCGGCCGCGCTACTGGGTTTTCCTGCAGATTCTGTTAGGTTCCTGCTGGTGTGCTGCTGGTGTGCTTTTGCTGCTTTCATCTTCCTTCTTCTTTCACTTGCCATGTCACATGCCACTATCATATGCCATTTTCACATGCCGGTTCCACCTTCACTCCACCACATGCCTTATGCTCGCCATCAAGCTGGTTCCATGCCATTTCCACCCACTATGCCCTCGAGAGAGAGTTTCCACTATGCAATCTACAAAATGAAGATAAAATGCATAAAAATGAACTAAAACTCATGAGAGTAAGCTATAGTTATAGTGAGTTGATAGCTAATAAGTAGGTATAAAACCTACTTATAAAATACCCCCAAACTTAAACTATTTCTTGCCCTCAAGCAACAAACACTAAATGCAAACTACATAATATGTAAACTACACTACTATGAAAATGAATCCCAAATTTTCAGTCAAGTTATGAATTCCAATAAGAGGTGCCTCAGAGAAATCATAGGATATATGAACAAAGTATCAAACCAAGCTAATGCCATAGAGACATAAATCTGAAAATCAAAACCTGTTGACAATGATGTAGTGTGTGTGTGTGTGTGTGTGCTAATATCCTCAAATAAGCTTGATAAAGGTAAAAATTCCACATACTATGCTTCTAAGGAGGAAAAATAAGGCTTTAAATCAATAAAACTGAGAACATATGAAGCATTAACTAATCCTACATATCAATCCAAACTAAGGGTCAACAAAGGGCTTATTATGCTTTTAATCACACACGAGGGCGATATTCACGCATTCCCGTGGTTACACCCGACTGTGTAATGCCAAGCCCTCTTAGGCTTTTCAATGATATCCATGTAACGAGATTTCGACCAACGACTCCCAAACCATAAGGCTTTAGGGCGCTGGGTGTAGAGACAATCCTCTAGGGCGTACTTGCTCGAATATCAAAGGCCACAGGACTCAACTAGCCAAGGTGTTTATTCTATTTTTTTATTTTTCTCATTTTCTTTTTTTTTATATTTTTTTAAAGCATGCATACCCAATGTTTTCCCCCAAACTTGAATTTTTGTGTAATTATGGTCATTGCTCACTATTTACAAAATTCTATTATTAAAAATAGATTTTTTCCCTCAGAAGACAAGCATGTGCTAATCTAAACCAACAAGCAAACATAACAATACTGTGTTATCCGGTAACATCAAAGCAACAGGTAAAGATCACATCATGTATGAAACTATGACTAAGCTTATGCTATCAACAGTGTTCAAAAATCTCAACAATTCCAATATCATCATCGGCCAAACTGGAATTCAACAGACTAAAACATGGGATCATGCAATTCAATGCAACTAAACAAATAACTAAGTAAACAAACAAAAGAAAACTAAAAAAAATTCATGCAAAATTAACTTACAAGTAATAAAATGCAAACTAACATGCAATATAAACATGCACTACTACTATATGCAAATTAAACCCAATACCCCCAAACTTAAGATTTACATTGTCCTCAATGGAAGTAAAGGGTTAAGAAAACTCCCCTAGGCATCCTCGTGGCCTCCCGACTGTGGCTCAGGTGGTGAATCCGGTGGTGGATACGGCATGACTGAGCCGAATACTGGGAACTCAACTATTGTCCCCTACTGAGCAAAGGCCTCAACTAAGGCACCTAACTTCCCATCAGCATAAGCTTTGAAATTGAATTGCAGAGCATCCATCCAAGCCTGCAGATGCCTCATCTAGCGATATTGACTCGTTGTACTGGCTAGAGGAGGTCCTGCTACCTCGGATGACTATGGCAGTGTACGAGCTGGAAGAGTGGCAATATGTAACCACGGCCTCGAGGATGTGCCTTGCCACCGGCCCATTTAGAGTACTTCTTGATCGTGGCATGATCTATGTCTTTGCTGGGCATCGGCACCTGCTCATCTCCCCATTCAACCTTTGCTTGTGCACATAGCTACATCACAACTGATGCATGCGAAATCAGTTGAGGATGGTGTACCGACCGGGCCAGAGTATTATCTTTCTACTCGCCGAATTCCTCTCCTGATCAATGGAGAGTGGGAGCGTGCCTTTCGATGTATCACCAGGGAGGTTCGTCTTCCCTTTCTACCTCCTCCTCAGTAGTTTTGGCCTTTAGCTCTGCCTATTTTAGAGATTCCTGTAGCGGGGTGTGAGGGGTTTCACCTAACAGACGACCCCATTATCTTAGATGACTTCTCTACTTGGTGGCGCCCTCGCTCTATTGGAGCTCAGATCAGGGCTACCTAGTTCTTGGGAGAGATGGTTCCAAGGTCCATCGTGATGACTGAGTTGATCGCTTGCTTTCAGGAGCATTCTCATCAGTCCCATATTGCAGCTTTGACTTATCAGGTGGATAGGTTGTCGATGTACTGCCGCCATTTGGGCGGGGATACATCATTAGCTGACACCTTTGATTCCTAGGGGCATGAGGTCGGACCATCAGGTGCTGGTGGCTTTATGGATGGAGGGGGTCCCTCTGATTATCACCCGATTATGCAGGAGGTGTTTTATCGCTCAGATACACAAGATATGACTTATCGCCCAGATATGCAGGATATGCCTACTCAGGATGACTTGACTCAGGTTGATCAGTTTGACAACACTATGACCTTTATGGATGACATTGTGATCCTCCCATATGCCCTTTGTTAGTCACGGGGCGCATGTGCCCTATTATCCTGTACTTTTTATTTTGAGTTTTCACATGTATCATAGGTATGAGATTGATTTATATATAAAATTGATGTATTTCATTTTAATATATATGATGTTGTCTTTTTTCATTTATTCATTTCATACGCTATATTATCGTTCATTACGATGCATGCTATATATTGAAATGCTTGGATAGAGATTGACCCTTGTATGGTCTGTTTGACACAGTTTTTACAGATGACTTCCTCTTCTATTGCTCGCTTGGATCACCTTCCGCCTAGTCAGATAACTACCAGTTTGAGGGTTTAGCACGACAGTCTGGCAGATTTTGACCGCGTTGCAGTCGGTCGCATGCTGGGCCACTCCCTATCTTTGTTGTCCTTCGAAGTTCCAGAGGGATTTGTTGACGGGATGCTCACTAACTAGATTCCAGAGCGCCATATCTTCAGGTTTGGCTCTGATGAGTTAACTCCTACTTTGGAGGAATACGGTAGCATATCAGGTTTGTCGATGGATGGGCTCTGTGCCAGAGTGGCAGTGGGACATATGCGTCATTAGTTCATGACTTTTAACAGTTTGAGGAGGGCGGTTGTCTTAGCCGAGGTTGGTGGTAGCCACATCATCTCGATTGACTTCATGATAGGCCATTTTACCTATGTTGATAGCTTTCTTGTCCATCGAGCAGACTTTGCTAGTTTTGAGGAATAATGGCAGACTGCACGGGTAGATACCCTGATCATGTAAATTTTATCTTACTTGTACATGCCCTTTTATGTCGATCATATAGACGTAGGGATGTCAATGGCCGTCAGGGCTCTCAGAGATGACTTTACCATCCTTCCCCTTATCCTAGCGGAGACATTCATTTCAACATCTTTCTGCCGGTCTGTTGATGATCAGGATTTTTGCGGTAGCCCTGTTCTTTCATATATCTGGTTCATGACTCACTTGAGACCTATCGGTAGGCTTTGTCGTCATGGATTCTGTTTCGGTCATTGCATGGCATCGACCTATTCATTCCACCCATCTTTATGCGTGGATGTGACGTCATGGACCGCATTTCTGGATGTCATGGAGGAGCCATTTGAGATTATCATGTTCTCTGGCTATTGTTGTAACGCCCCCAAATTTAGATACCTGTACCTCGAATTCATTGCATCATGATCTAATTCTAAAAACATACTACAATCTCTTGCAACGGAATAATAGAATAATTTACATTGATTTAATATAAATATTTGCGTCCCACAGTCTCGCAACCATGACTAACTTAAACATAACTTAAACCATAATAAAACCTAATATATAATATGAAATAAGTCTTATTACAATCATCATAATAATCTTAAAAGAGAACAAAGCTACGTCGTAGCCTTGCCCTTGCCATTGTTCGTGCCAGAGGGTCCGCACTACTCTGCCTTAACTGAAATGTTTAAGGGAAGCAAGAATGAGCAACAAGTTTACTCAGCAAGTAATATAGCAATAAGGATAAGCATAATTATAAAGCTTAATAATATCCAACGTATAATGTCAAAGGATAACTCAAGAGTTTAAGGAATAATGATGTAAACAAAGAAATATCAATGGTTCCAAACTGTCCTTTGAATTGTAAATAGAAGGTCATTAAAGACCGAAGAATTATCAAAAAGGATTCAAAGGTTTCAACATTTTTCAAAAGATAAAGTTTAATACTGAGCAGTCATTAAGGACTAAGAACTCTTGCTAGAATTAACAATGTTTAACTGACAATCCGATATAAACAAGTACAACAGGTGATCAGCTTCAAGTACCCTACATTATGTATAATATTCACATACTATTTGTGCGCACATCGGTCTCCCGACAGTTATATAGTTTTCTCTTCAATGAGGGTTGTTCATCTTAGTCAATTTATAAGATTCCTCACAAAGCAATTGGATTGGATCACTTTCAAATCCATGACATGGGTCTAGCCGAATCAAATGGCGTATACAACTTTTACAATGTATATGAGAACAATTTATAAGTTCAATACTCGCAGCATAGTTTAAAGAATATAAACAGGCTTTAAATCAAACTATGATGTATTAATTTATAAGACGAGAATTATAATATCAATTACTTACTCGTACGATAAGTAGTGCTCAATAACGAGTAAGATTCGAATACTTGCACAATATCCAAAGTTGTGTAAGATATGGAACTTGCATTCAATATAAAGTCAAATGAAGTTAGGAAACCTGCGTAATCATAGATTCCTTGCATAAAGTGAATGCATAGGTTACGATACTTGCCTGAGTCGTTGATTAATTACGACCTCGACTTCTTATCCTTGATTAACCTATTATTATCGTAACGGTTAATCCCTATCAACACATAAACATATAAACCTACATCAGTCTAACACACTAGCGTTAGCTATCTAAGATCTCTCAAAAAATTATATATTATTTCTCTAATCGTTATCTCTATCTATCTATCATTAATATAGTACTTCACTATTATCTGAGTAATTCCCTTAATTATAATTAGGGATATTCATATTAATGTCTCATTGGTTCACAATTAAATAATCTTTGAAAGTATTTAATTGTTTAGTAATTATTATTCACAATTAAAATATTTATTAATGTTACTTTAATTGTTCACATTCGATTAATTATACAATAGTCTTTACTATTCTCAATTGGTTTAAGTCTTGTTGTTTTACAATTAAGTATTACCTTAATTGTTTATTCGTTTCACAATTAAAATGTTATTTAATTTCAATTGCTTATAATTTATGAACTTTAAAAAAATCCTAAATGTTAGAATAATTATTACTTATTGATTTTTTTACAATTAAAATTATTTTAATTGTTTAATAATCTTGAAGTCAAATAAGTCTTAAACTTGTAAATTCCAAATTGTATTAACTCACAACGACATTACTTTTATTATTTAATTATCTTTGACTAATAAAATCTCTTACTATTAATTAAATGAAGAATTATTATTATTTAATTAATTATTATTTTAGTTTTTGAAAAAATTAGTTTCTGATCCGGTTTGACCTGACCAGACCCGATCCACCCTGACTCGACCCGGTTTGACCCGGATTCGGGTCAACTGTGAAACTGGTCTGACGCTGCAGCGCCAGGTTTAGTACTGCAGATGGCGCGACAGTGTCGGCCCTGCAGAAACCATACCCGGTTGTGGCGCTGCGGCGCTGAGGTTAGTACTGAGGACGGCGCTGCAGTGCTGGTCCTGCAGTTTTGAAAAGCTAGTGGCGCTGTAGCACCAACTGTAATAATCAAGAATTTTCGTGTCACTTTATAAATAGATATATTAATTAAATATTAATGATATTGAAAACCTTGTGACATGTGTGGAGTAAATAATAAGCTAAATGAATATGTGTACTGTAATTATGTATATGTGTTCATTTATTTTATAGAAAGTAAATTAAGAAGAAAGGTTACATAACCTAATTTTACATTAGGTATGAGAATTGAACAACCTAAGGGTTATGGTATGGGAGAATTGTAGACACTCAAAATTTTGCATTCCTGTTACAAACCCTGTAAGAGAGGCAAAATCGTCTTTTACCTTTCAAAGACAACCCTGGAAGTTCAAACCAAAGACAGGAGCCCCGACAACAACACTAGGAGATCCCACTCAACCCCGGTCACAACACCGGGATGTCAAGTCAAGCCCCGATCATAATCCGAGAGGTACAAGAGCCCCAGCGACAACACAGGGAGATCTAACTCAACCCCGGTCACAACACTGGGATGTCAAGTGAAGCCCCGATCATAACTTGGGAGGTACAGGATCCCCGGCGACAACACCGGGAGATCCAACTCAACCCCGAACACAACACCGGGATGTAAAGTCAAGCCCCGGTCACAACACAGGAGGTACAGGAGCCCCGTCGACAACATTGGGAGATCCAATTCAGCCCCAGCGACAAAACTGAGATGTCAAGTCGATCCCCGGCCACAACCTAGGAGATGTACTCAGCCCAGAGACAACCCTTGGAAGCCAAGTCAACTTCGAAGACAACCCCAAAGCATCACATCATCCCTAGAGACAAACCCTGGGAGACCAAGTCAACCTCGGAGACAACCCTGAGGACGAACAGAATTGAATGGGTTCAAACCTCGGAGCCAACCCCGAGAAAATAGTCAAAAATTGTGCCAACACAGGAGATAACCCCCTGGAGGGGCAAAATGGTCATTTTACCAACTTGAAGCCAATCCGGTCAAAATCAAGCTGAATTGATGCAATGAAGGTCAGAAAGACCCATAACATCGATCCCGAGTGAAAACAGCACAATACAGTTCAACGGACAAATTGCAAAAAAAACAAAGATTTGGTTATAAACCCATCTTCTTGACATCACGTTGCTCGGAGTGCACGTACTTTGAGAAGACAAGACCCACAGGAGTGGGCCCCACTTGGGGAGCCATAGGTAGACATGCCACTGCCGCAGGTACACCTGCAATCATCGGGTCTTTAAATATAATATCCCCCCTTGCCAAAAACAGGAGAAAAAATGGAAAAACACTCTAAAACTCCGCCCGTTTCGTCCCTTAGCCCTACTTCTTGTACTCTAAACTTCAATTTTATTCTTCTAACACGTTTGTATACGTGTATTCTACGACATATCAAAAATTAACCGGTGGAAACGTCCATTTGAAGCCTACTAAGTGGCAAAAAGCCCGTGTAACAGTCCATTGTAAGTATTTTTATGATCAGAACTCGTTTTCTACTTTATTACGTATATTTACACGTGCACGTAAAAGTTTTATCTTCTGGTTTTTCCCGGAACTCAGTTCTGTGGCCATTTTTGTTTTTTTTAGTACATTTTAGTACATATATATACGTTTTTTTGTATTTGCACAGTCTGGATCGTCGATCCGTGGCTTTTAATCGCTTTTATATCCATATATATATATATATATATGTATATGTACTAACTTGTTCGGCCTGGATCGCTGATTCGTGGCCTTTTTAGTTTTATTATATATATAAATGAATATATATATATATATATATATATATATACTAATTTTCAATTCTATCAAGCCCGGATTGCAAATCCGTGGCAGTTATTACTTTTATATATATAACTATATATGTATAAATTTTTTTGACTTCGTTTGGCCTGGATTGCTAATTCGTGGCCTTTATTACTTTAATATATATATATATATATATATATATATAAACTATATATATTAACATTTATATTTCAGTTTGGCCTGGATTAGAAATCCGTGGCATTTTTACAGCTTTAATAAATATATATATATATATATATATATATATATATATATATATTTACATTCTGTCGAGCTTGGATCATTTCGTGGCTCTTTATAGCTTTTATATATATATTTATATTTTTTCAATCTTGGATTACTCCGTAGCTCTTTTACAGTTATATATATATATATATATATATATATATATATATATTATTTATATTTTGTCAAGCTTGGATTACTCTGTGGCTCTTTTACAGTTTATATATATATATATATATATATATATATATATATATATTTACATTCCAGTCGAGCCTGGATTACTCCGTGGCTCTTTTAGATTTGTAACGAATGAGAAATTTATATATTAATTTTAATATTTAATGAATTAAATAAATATTTTAATTGAATTATTTATTGAGTTAAATAAATTATGTGATTGTTGTGGAGTAATTTAATTAAGTGCAATATATTAATTAAATGAATATTTAATATTTAATTTAATTGATGTGTAATGACTTTATGATATAGTTCTAATTTAATTGAGATAATTAAATTAGATGAAGTTTATATGGTAATTGTTATATGAGATTATGATTAGCGAGTAACTGTAATTGTTATGTAGAAAATATTATTGGTTAATGGACATTAGCTTTTATTTAATTAAATTAGAATGTTAAGATTTAATTAAATAAAGTGTAACATTGAAAGTTGTGTTAAAAGAATTAAAAAGGGTTTTAAATGATTTTTATCAAACAAGGCCCTTAAAACTATTTTAAAAGAGTTTTGCCAAACAAGGCCCTTGCACCTGTTTTAATTCTGTTTTGCCAAACGGGGCCTTAACTACTAAAAATTTGTTTTTAAATAAGTTGTTTTCCAAACAAGCCTTATGGCTTTTAAAATTCAAAATATTATAACTGATATATTAATGGTTAGTTATTATATATAATTATATTTATTAAGTATTATAACAGTTATAATTTTAACTACGTTAAGTTAGAATTAGAAAAAAAATAGTCAGTGTTAGAACAAAACAAAGAATAAAAGAAAGAGCAGAGAAAGAAAAGAGAGAAGAAGACGTCTTGAGAGAATCCTTGCTACATCATAAGCATCTTCTTCTTCACTTAGCAAAGGGTATAACTCTAATATTATAGTTTTAGAATTTTATTCTTGTGTTATTTGTATTTTAGTTCTCTGTAAACTTGAGTTTCATGCAAATTGTATAAACATGAATCATATGTAGAATTTGTGTTCATAAATTATTTATAATTGATTTGTATGCATAATTAGATAGTTTAATTTATGTAAACATGATGAAAATGAAGAATTCATATTCATTAAAAGTTACAGTGAATTGATTTTAATAAATGGCTCTTTTAAAATCAAAATTTATGTTTGATTGTTAATTGTTGTGTAAATTAATTGTAGATTATATTAATATGTTTAGAAACGAATTGATTATGCTTGGAATTATGTGAATTGATTTAAAAATAAATTCACAATGTTCAATTTCATCATGAACAATCAAAAATGGCTTTTCTTCAAAATTTACAAAAATTAGAGTTTTAAATTATGTGTTTTGATGTGTTTATGTGTTAGAACATGATTAGAAACATAAACTGATATTTGTATAAAAGTTTATGTGATTTATGTAGCCTGAATTCGGAATTTGGTGTAGAGAAATAAGCCAAATAGACTTTTTCTCTGCACAGTTCGCGACACTGTCAAACATGTCTGCGCAATGGCGCGGCCGCGCCGCTCCTAAAGCTTATTGGAGTGCGGCCGCGCTGGTCCTGCAGACTGGGCAGAAATTTATTTAAAATGTAAAATTTTATAAGATTAATGATGTAATAATTTATAAAGCATGCTAATAAAATTAAAATGCTAAATGGACAGTAATGAATTATATTGTTAAGATATAATATGTAATTATAATTTGATTAATTATAATTAAAGTAAATGTTCAATTTAAATTATAATTTAATTAATATAAATGCATAATGTAGTTTGATTAATTTTAATGAATGTGGATGTTTAGTTTAAATTATAATTTAATTAATATAAAATATAATTATAATTTGTTTAATTATAATTATAATTTGATTAATTATAATTAAAGTGAATGTTTAATTTAAATTATAATTTTCTTAATTATAATTTAATTAATATGAGTACATAATTATTATTTGATTAATTATGTGATAATTAATTATTAACTTAATAAATAAGGAGGAATGAGTTAACCTAAATGGGTTAACTAATTATGTAAATTAGTTATGTGATAACTAATTTAGATTATTATTGTTAATTATATATATGTGGGGTTAATTAAGGACCGTGAGTATAACATGTAGCTTGCGCTTGAGGCAAGTTTTCTAAACTCAAACTTATTATTGATATGCAAGTATTTTCAATTCAAATCTTAATTGTATTTGAGCTTGTCTTTTATTTTTGCAATGGACAAGTAACTATTTAAAGTTCATTATTGAGTAATGTGACCTTGACTTAATTGTTTAAGCAAGATCTATATTGTCTTTTAAATGCTTTAATTCTAATTCTAAAGCATGTGTAAATTCGTAATTCTTTTATTATAGAATTTTAGATTTTTGTGAGTCGATTCAACTAGTCCTTAGTTATGGTAGTTGAACTCCAACTTTTCTTTTAAGCTTATCCAAACCAAACTTTCTTTGGTGCGGACTTGTTATCAAATACTGAGATGAACAACCCTATTTAATAGAGGATACCATGCGAAAGCGTTAAGATGTTTGTGCACAATACATAGTACGAAGGGCTGATCCCCCTAAGTACGAGTTAAGAGTCCATATAGTCTAAACGACTGTTAAAGGTGTTTAAATAGAGATGTTTATAACTTAGGACATAGTTCAAGGTCTTATGACCCTCAGATGATTTCTGTATTCGAATTCTAAATGTTGATGAAAGAATTATTATTCAATTCTTTATTATTGATGAAAGAAAAGTTATTCAAATCTTTTGAAGTTATTTAGTTTTTGTCATCACTATTATTGTTATTATTCCAAGTGAGCTTTTGTTTGCTCACTCTTACAATTAAATAACCATTGCAGCTAAAGTCGAGAATGTTGATGCACCGTCAACAAGTAAAGGAAAAAGCAAGATGAACAAGTAAATACTTGTTATGTTTGAATATGATGTGTAATAGAATTTTAATGTTTCTGATGTTTATTTTTTGCATTAATTGTTTATGTTAAGGTTAGCAAACCCTGGGATACATTTGATTATGTTGTAATCCTTTTGATAAGGAAGATTTTATTATTTATTCAAGGTTGTAATTTATTTTACATTCCTTATTTATGGGCAGTATTTATGTTTTAATTAGATAGTGAGCACCAAATCATGTATAAATGAAGTATCCGGATTTGGGGGTGTCATAGGTTGGTATCAAAGATTTAGGTTATGAACCTTAGGTGGGTTTAGTAGCCTTGTAGGAGATCGAAAAGATAGTAAAGATAATAAACTACCTTATGTGCTATGTGTTTTATTTATGTACGCGAAGAGTATCGATCGATATCACGTAATAGTTAAACTTTAAAATTTCATTGTCAGGATGACGAACGTTGGAGAGTCCAGTCAGGCTAGGGAGGAGTTACCCCAGATGCCTAGAGACAAGGAGGCTCGAGACATCCATGTTGTCTGAGAGCAGTTGGTTCAGAGAGAGCCGTCTCCATTGATCACCATAGCTGGTCAGGAGCATGAGCCGATACCTGACCAAGATGATGAGGATGAGTCAGAGGAGGAGGATCCTGAAGAGAAATTCCCACTTCACTTGACTAGTGCTGAGATGTACGAGGAGATCTACGATAACAATGTGGAACTTCATGGGAGAGTTGGAGAGCTTGAGGAACTGGTGGACGAGGGTCGAACTACCATACAACAGCGAGACGAGACCATTGAAGAGCTGGACAGTGAGCTTGGAAACGCAAAGTGGGATCTAGTCCACGTGGAGAGTGAAAGAGATGATGCACTGGCTGAGCTAGCAAAGCTGAAGGACAACATCCAGGAGGAGTCAACAAAGCGTGCCAGAGCGGATGAAACAAGCTTAAGGGCTACTTAACGTGTAGATCGAGCTGAAAACGAGGTTCAAGTGAAGAAGGCCAAGCTGAGGGAGACAGACTATGCCTTCCATACGGCTATAGATAGGGCCCAAGATCGTGTTTTCTATTACCCATCTCAGTTCAAAGATTTATCGTGGTACATGGTGGATCGGAGAACAGTGTTTCGGGTGATGGAAAAAAAACGTAGAGAGGCTGTGCGACGTCTTAACATGCCTAGACAGTAGAGTCTTTAATTATGTGTTTCTTTTTATATAAATAAATGTAAATCCCAGAATTTGAGATAATAATGGGATGAGATTATAATGTGACCCTTTTAACTTTTTCAGTTAAGGAAAGATGATGTAAACAACAGAGATGCTATCTATTATGTGTTTTTAAAATCAAGAATGAATAAAATAAAGAAGTTTATTGACGTACTATATGTTCAAGTGTGAATTAAGATATTTTAAATGTTTAAGTATGAACTTGAATATCTAAGAAATGAGTAAAGGATCTAATAAGAGTATTTCTTAACAGAAAGTTGCCTCCTAGAAGAAGACCTACACGTCTACACCCCGAGGGTTCTACTAATAACAACAACGACAACAACAATGATGGGACGAATCCCAATTCGGTTCAGAAATTGGTGAACCTACTGACAGGAGCGCTTGCAAATCAGCCGCAAGTGCAGGGTACAATGTTGAAGGAGTTTAAGGCAGTAGGACCGTCGGAGTTTCAGGGATCGGTGAATCCGATAGAGGCTCAGACGTGGATAATGGAAATGGAGAAGGTCTTCGACGTAGCTAGAGTTAGCGAGGACCAGAAGACGGCTTTTGTGACATTCATGCTGAAGTCAGAAGCTAGCTTCTGGTGGCAGGCCAACAAGACTAGGGAAGGAGAAGGAGTTATAGCGTGGGAACGTTTCAAAGAGATGTTCTTTGAAATGTACTTCTCAATAAGCTCGCAAAACCAGATGGAGGTTCAGTTTCTGGAGCTGATGCAAGAAGCGATGTCGGTGCCGGAATACGCCGCAAAATTCAACGAGCTGGCCAGGTTTGCTACATACTAGGTCAGTACTGACGAGAAGAAGGCGATGATATTTGAGCAAGGACTGAAGCTTTGGCTCTACAGCAAGGTCTCCATGTTCCAGCTGAGAACGTTTGAAGCTGTGCTGGAAAAGGCCATCCTCACTGAAGGTGGAAGCGACGTTGTGACCAAGTATAATCAGGACCTGAAGAATGAGACGAAAAACAAGGCTGGAGGTAGCGGGGCTATCAACTAAAAAAAGAAGTGGAACGACAACGCGACTGCTCGGAGTCAACAAGGAAGCCAATAGAAAATGAGGATTAAAGCATGTGCTACATGCAGGAAGAATCACACTAGAGTGTGTCTGAGGGGGAAGCGGGTATGCTTCAACTATGGTCAGGAAGGCCACATTGCGCCAAATTGCACTAACCTAAAGAAGGGAGCTTGCTACACATGTAGATCTATGAGTAGTAGGTTGAAAACCTATTAATTGATCTCGTTTAGCTTGTTATATTATAAGTTTTTAGGTATTGTTCATATTACTTTTGGTGTTTTGTGTTTATAATGCAGGTATGAGGGTTGGAATGGACTTGTAGTGAAAAAAGATGAAATCTAGGACAAAGCTGGTAGATAAGTGCTGACCGCGCCATGGCTAGGGTATTTGGAGCGCTGACCGGGCGATGGCATGATGGAGTCTCTGCAAGTAAAGCGCTGACCGCGCTGTGGACACAAGGGATGAAGCACGGACCGCGCAGGTTCGAGATCAAGATGCTGCATTACAGACCGCGCCATGGCTAGGGTATTTGGAGCGCTGACCGGGCGATGGCATGATGGAGTCTCTGCAAGTAAAGCGCTGACCGCGCTGTGGACACAAGGGATGAAGCACGGACCGCGCAGGTTCGAGATCAAGATGCTGCATTACAGGAGCTGACCGCACAGCTATAGAAGAAAATGAAGTGCGGATCGCGCGACTCTGACGACCTGACAAGATTATAGGGTTTTTAAGTGCAAAGTTGAATAGGAATAGGATTGGGGGACTTGTCTAATTTAACTAGGGTTTGTCTAGGCTATAAATATAAGTTATTTTACTAGGTTTTATCTATCTTTTATCTTTTATTCTATTGGATTGCTTGGAGGCTACAAACCATTGTTTTGAAGATTCAAGCATATCAGGCTAAGTTCTTTATTTCAAATCTGAAGGGATGTTGAACCTCAGTAACAATTCATGGTTTGATTAAGTTTATAATATTTATTCTTTTATATTGAGATTTATTCTGATTATCCATATAAACTTTCATGTATGTTTTTCAATTGACTAATTTGGTTTCTACGGGATTAAATTAGTAAATTGATATCATCTGTTAGATTAAGACATGTTTTAAGCAAACGAAGTGCGTCTAATCTAAGTAACAATTAATGATATTTTATTGTGGTCAAGCTTTGAAATATTGTTAAGATTTTTAGAAGACAAGTTAAATAATTCCTGATTGTGTAATTATTGCTTGGAATAATCTAATTCTCATGCTTAATGCTTCTATCATATTAATTCTATGTTGATAGTTCTTGGTTGTATGTTAGTTAGAATCTTTTGTTGGCGATCGTCGCATTAGATCTACACTTAAGGAGAATTTTGGGTAATTTGCGATCGCGGTTATCTAGGGTTATTAATCTCATTGAAAGGGTAAATAGTATAATAACTTGATTAATTCATAATTGTGAAAAGGGGATACTGAACTGAGAAATTAAACTCTTTTACTCATTGATATTTTCTTATTAATTCATGTTTGTTAATTAAACAGTTTTCAACAAAAATTCTCATTTAATTGGAAATCATTAAATAATTAAAATACAATTCACTCTCTGTAGGATCGATCCTTGCTTATTACTATACTAGTTCTTGAATTAGTTGAATAAAGAGTATGGTAAATTTTGTAGTGTTAGATGACAGCTACCAAATTTTGGCGTCATTGTCGGGGAGTGTTATTATTTTTATTTATTCAATTGTTTTCATTATTTTATTTTATTTTTATGCCTCGATCCTCTCACTCTCTTGATTTGAAATTTGATCAAGAAATAGAGAGAACCGCATGAAGGCTTAGGACGGAAGATCAGAAAAACCAAGGTTCACTAGCAGATTCTGAAAAAGCTCCATCACCGGGCCTCTACATCGCACTCACACTACTTTCGGACCAATCTTCTTCAAGCGAATCAGAAGAGGAGATGGCAGTGCTAAATAACAGGACTTTGAAGGAGTTGTCAACTCCTAATGTTACTCAACAACCTCTTTGTATTGAATATCCTGCTTTAAATGTTTCGTTTGAACTAAAATCTGGACTAATTCAGCTTTTGCCTACTTTTCATTGTCTTACAGGTGACGATCCGTACAAACATTTGCAGGAATTCCATGTTGTGTGCTCCACCATGAAGCCACACAATGTCGCAGAGGATCAGATTAAGCTGAGAGCTTTCCCATTCTCACTGGAAGACCTAGCAAAAGATTGGTTGTTTTATCTCCCCGCTGGATCAATTCAATCATGGAACGACATGAAAAGGCTATTTTTGGAGAAGTATTTTCTTGCTTCAAGAGTAGCCAACATACAGAAGGAAATTTGCATTGTCCGACAATTCAGTGGTGAAACACTTTATGAGTATTAGGAGACATTCAAGAAGCTTTGCTCCAGCTGTCCACCCCACCAGATCGACGATCAACACTTCATCATCTACTTTTATGAAGGAGTCATACCGATGGAGAGGAATATGATCGACGCTGCTAGTGGAGGAGAATTAATGTATAAAACACCAAAGGCTGCAAAGAATCTGATTGCAAACATGGCCGCTAATGCACAACAGTATGGAACAAGGAATGATCATCCAGCACAAAAGGTAAGTGAGGTAAGCACGACCATAGAACAACAGATTTCTGACTTAACTGCTTTGGTGAAACAATTAGCTACATGTAATGCACCAGTTGCATGCCCAACATTACAAGAGGAAGATAGCACACAATAAGCTAATGAAGTGGGAAACTACCAAGCTCAGCCACTAAGAAAATATGATCCTTTCTCCAACACATACAATCCAGGATGGAGGGATCATCCTAACTTCCGTTGTGGGGGTGCAAGGCCGTAGGCGCAAGGGTTTTACCCAGTTAAACCGTAATTTTAGCCAAATCAGCCACAGTACCAACCCAGACCAACAGCACCGGCCAATTGTAGAACATCCTAGGAGGACACGTTCAAGGCGTTCATGCAACAGACACAACAATTCCAACAAGAGACGAAGTCTTTCGTCCACAGCTTAGAGAGTCAAATGAGCTAATTAGCCACTACTGTAGATCGGTTGGACTCTCAAGGTTCAGGGAAGCTTCCATCGCAGACTTTTGTGGACCTAAAAGAAAATGCAAGTTCCATCACCTTGCGGAGCGGAAAATAGATGGATACACCAACAGCTACAGTTCATTATGACAAAGGGCAAGCAAAGGAGGATCCGAAAAAATCAAAGGTACATCATAACCCTCCTTGTCAGATTAATGATATTCCACTTCCCTTTTCTCAAAGAAATTCCAAAAAATCAAAGAAGGATGAACAAGATACAGAAATTCTAGAAACCTTTAGGAAAGTAAAAGTAAATATTTCACTACTTGACGCAATTAAACAAGTGCCACGGTATGCTAAATATTTGAAAGAATTGTGCACTAATAAACGTAAATTAGAAAATGATGAGAAAAGTCACAGTTGCGGAAAATGTATTAGCAGTCCTTCAAAGAAAAATGCCACCTAAATGTAAAGATCCAGGCATGTTTACTATCCCATGTAAAATAGAAAACACTAGATTTAAAAAGGCCATGCTAGGCTTAGGTGCTTCAATTAATGTTATGCCATTATCTGTTATAAGTCTTTAAATCTTGGACCTTTGAAAAATACTGGTGTTAGTATTCCATTGACTGATCGTACTAACACCTACCCCCAAGGGGTCGTTGAAGATGTCTTGGTGCAGGTGAACGAACTAATATTTCCTGCAAATTTTTACATTGTGGATATGGAAGATGATACATCCCCGATCCCATCACACATCTTGCTAGGAAGACCATTCCTAAAGACAACAAGGACTATCATCGATGTGCACAACAGGACCTTGGCAATAGAGTTTGATGGCGAGAAGATCCAATTTAACATATATGATGCCATAAGTTACCCTAGTGATATTTGTCAGGTTTTTGCAATTGATGTTTGTGACTCTTAGTGTAGAAAACTTTTGAGCAAATTCAAAGAGACAGTTTGGAGGTTGCTATTTCCAGCAGTTTGGACATAGATGGGATATATGAACTTGAGCACAGTCAAGAATTGAAGGACATTGCGGCTACACTACATTCATTGCCTAAACACACAGATAAGCATGCAGTCCAATTAATTCAATTACCTGTATCTCATCAAAAATTATTACCATCTGTGGAGCAAGCTCCAACTCTTGAATTGAAACAATTACCAGCACACTTAAAATATGCATATTTAGGAACTAATGAAACTTTACCTATGATAATTGCTAGTAATCTAACCAAAGTGCAGGAAGAAAATTGCTTGAAAGTCCTTAGGGACCACATCACAGTATTTGGTTGGACCATAGCAGATATAAAGGGTATTAGTCCCACGATGTGCATGCATCGAATTTTGCTGGAAGAAGGAGCAAAACCGACGAGAGATGTACAGAGACGGTTGAACCCACCGATGATGGAGATAGTGATGAAAGAGGTAATTAAATTGCTTGATGCAGGAATCATCTACCCCATCTCCGATAGTCAATGGGTAAGTCCAGTGCTGGTAGTTCTTAAGAAATCAGGTATCACAATTGTCAAGAATGACAATAATGAATTAGTGTCCACACGAATGTAAATAAGTTGGAGGGTGTGTATCGACTATAGGTGGTTGAACACCGTAGCTAGAAAAATCACTTTCCCCTTCCTTTTATTGATCAAATGTTAGAACGATTAGCTGGGCATTCTTATTACTGCTTTCTAGATGGTTTTTTAGGTTATAACCAGATTGTGAATGCACTAGAAGACCAAGAAAAGGCCACATTCACATGTCCCTTTGGAACCTTTGCTTCTCGGCGAATGTCCTTTGGACTTTGTAATGCCCTAGGTACTTTCCAACTATGCATGATGAGTATTTTTTTTTGATCTTTTAGAAGAATTCATCGAAGTCTTTATGGATGATTTCACAGTTCATGGTGATTCATTAAATGCCTGTTTAGATAATCTGACACGTGTACTGGATAGATGTCTAGAAACAAACCTTGTGCTAAATTGGGAAAAATATCACTTTATGGTATAACAAGGAATTGTGCTTGGTCATGTAGTGTCAGTTAATGGTTTAGAAGTTGATAAAGCTAAGATTGATATTATATCTGCATTGCCTTACCCCGTCAACATGCGGGAGATACGTTCTTTTCTTGGACATACAGGATTTTATCGCAGGTTTATCAAACACTTCGCCAAGATAGCATTGCCCTTATGCAAGTTGCTGCAGAAAGATGAAGAATTCCAGTTTAGTGATGAAAGCAAGGTGGCTTTTGATACCTTGAAGAAGTTATTGACTTCAGTCCCTATCATTCAACCACCAAATTGGAAGCTCCCGTTTGAGATAATGTGTGATGCAAGTAACTATGCTGTCGGTGCCGTCTTGGGCCAAAAGATTGACAAAGCTGTTCATGCCATCTACTATGCCTCTAGAACGTTGAATGCAGCTCAGATAAACTATTCAACAATACAAAAAGAACTCTTATCTATTATTTTTGCCTTAGAAAAATTCAAATCATATTTACTTGGTACTAAAGTAATAGTCTATTCTGACCATGCTGCTCTCAAATACTTGCTAACCAAGAAGAAATCCAAACCTCGGATCATAAGGTGGATGTTACTGCTGAAAGAATTCGACTTGGAGATTAAGGATAAAAGGGTGCGGATAACTTGGTGGCGGATCACTTGAGCAAAATTCTAAAGGAGAAGGAAGCACTACCATTGCATAACATATTTTCGGACGAGCATCTACTCTCCATTGGCAACACAACTCCCTAGTATGCTGACATTGTAAATTATTTGGTGAGTAAGTATTTACCAAGTGAATTTTCTAAATCTCAAAAAGAAAAGCTTAGGAGTGATGCAAAACACTATGTGTGGGATGACCCATATTTGTGGAAATTTTGTGCTGATCAGATAGTTAGACGTTTTGTACCTGATAGTGAGTTTCAATCTATTCTAACTTTCTGTCATTCCTATGCTTGTGGAGGTCATTTTGGACCAAAGAGAACTGCACGTAAGGTGCTAGAGAGTGGTTTCTTTTGGCCCTCTATTTTTAAATACTCTTATTTGTTTTGTAAATCATGTGAAAATTGTCAAAGAACTAGTAATATATCTCATAAAAATCAGATGCCACATAACCCTATCCTAATAGTTAAAATCTTTAATGTTTGGGGTATTGATTTCATGGGACCTTTTCCTATTTCTTTTGGAAATATTTACATTTTACTAGCAGTTGACTATGTTTCAAAGTGGGTGGAAGCTAAAGCCACCAAGACTGACGATTCTAAAGTTGTTGCAGATTTTGTTAAGACTAACATTTTTATCAGGTTCAGAGCTCCACGGGCCATCATCAGTGATCGCCGGACTCATTTTTGTAATAGGATGTTAGCAGCTTTGTTGAAGAAGTACAACGTTCTTCACATGGTATCTACATCCTACCACCCGCAAAGCAATGGCCAGGCTGAGGTCTCCAACCGAGAGATCAAGTCCATTTTAGAAAAAGTAGTCAACCCGAACAGAAAGGATTGGAGTTTGAGATTAGACGATGCACTATGGGCCTATAGGACGGCATACAAAACTCCAATAGGTATGTTTCCTTATAAGCTAGTGTTCGGGAAACCATGCCACCTACCGGTAGAACTAGAGCATAAAGCTTTCTGGGAAATCAAGTAGTGCAATATGAACATGGATCAGGCTGGCGTCAATAGGAAGTTGCAGTTACAAGAACTCGAGGAGTTGCGCACTGAAGCATACGAGAGTTCTAAATTATACAAGTCAAAGACCAAAGCTTTCCATGATAAGCAAATATTGAGAAAGACTTTTACTGTGGGACAGAAAGTTCTACTTTTTAATTCATGTTTGAAATTGTTTCTAGGAAAGTTGCGCTCTCGCTGGGAAGGTCCATTTATTAGCACTAATGTTTTTCCGCATGGTGCAGTCGATATCCATAATCCAACGATAAGAAACGTGTTCAAGTTGAACGGGCATTGGCTAAAATCGTTTCTGGATAGCAGTCAAGTTGAGGAGATCGAAGTCGTGACATTGATGGATCCGGTTTTTGAATAATTGAGTGGTCTATAGTCGAGCTAACGATGTTAAACAAGGTCAGCTGTGTGGGAGGAAACCCATAATTTTTAACATTTTTGTAACGGGTAGTATTTTTATTAGTTAAACATTGCTTTTTAATTTTAGGATTCTGATATTTTTGAATAATTGAGTGGTCTATAGTCGAGCTAACGATGTTAAACAAGGTCAGCTGTGTGGGAGGAAACCCATAATTTTTAACATTTTTGTAACTGGTAGTATTTTTATTAGTTAAACATTGTTTTTTAATTTTAGGATTCTGATAGTGGATTTATAATTATACCGGAAAAAAGAAGAACAAAACAAATTTCAAGTTTTACGGGAGGCGCTGACCGCGCTCCAAACGCCGTTGACCGCGCAGCCCATGTAGAAACTAACCCAATGGTTGGCTCAGGCAAGCGCTGAGTGTGCGTCTAGAGGCGCGGACCACACAAGGCATACAACAAAGTCCAATTTCAAAATCGTGACAGTGCTAAGCGCGCTCCTGGGAGCGCTGACTGCGCGAAACGACAGACTCCACCTAAAACTCTAATTTTGAGCTACTTCGTGCAACCCAAAACCTCTTTTCCCTTTTTGATTCTCTTTCTACTTCCTAATCTCCTCCTCCTACTCTAATTTCATCATCTCTTATCATATTAAAACCTAAATCCACTAAACCCATATACTTCATACACCACCGAATTCGTACAAACCCCTATTCTCTCTCTCCAATTCGTGACTTACAACCCCACAACCTCTACACTCAACAATCCACTTATAATCCCCTCCATCACCATACTAGATATCATCAATTCACACCACATATCACCATACACACTCTTGCTATACATCTCACCTTCACAAAGGGTAAGAATAACATCCAAGGATCCCAACTTTCAAAAGGTAACAAATTGAATCGTACTTATTCATTGAAATTCTTATTTTATTCAATTTGTTAGTTTTTCTTGTTATATCTGTGATTGGGATACCTTAGGGTTACTGGAGACCTAAGGTTTTTATTACTAATTTGTGGGCTAGATTGTGATAGCAAGGAAGCTAGGTTTGGGGGAAAAAGTAGGGTCCACACCAAGTGTTCGTCAAATTGTCCAACTCAAAATTTCTGTGCAAAGCTCCATATCATGTCATCAAAAAGGCCTAGAACGTTGACCTTTGGAACTCGCCCACCTTTTGACACCTCCAAGTTAGTGAGCAAAAAGGCGGCGGCTCGTTACAACGCCATCACCAAAAAGTCTCTTGTTTAGGAACGGGGGTTGACACCCGATGCTAACATGGATAGTGACATGGCGTTGATGATAGTTGAATGAAAATGGTTTCAGTTGGTAGAACAACCACGACCAGCAGTGCTCAACATCGTAAAGGAGTTCTATGCCAACGCCATAGAGCATGAAGGGCGTGTTGTATGGGTCAGAGGCAAGTCAGTTTCATTCCACCACGGGGCAATCATTGATCACTTTGGGATGGAAACACCGATGGGGGACCGCTATGAAGACAACCACCCAAGCTTGGACGAGATAATTGTTTACTTATGCAAACCCGGTACAAAGTGGGTCACCAAGCCTAAGATGGACATCAAAGTCACGTTTCCCCATTCTTAGTTGAGCAAATATGTAAAATCTTAGTACGCTTTCCTATGTGCTAGGCTCATGCCTTCAACCCACCAGACTGAAGTCACGGTGGAAAGAGCACGCCTCCTCTACGGGATCGTACATACGTGGTATAAAATGTACGACCCGAATTTTATAAATAAAGATTTAATTTTCTTTATATATTATTTCGAAATAGTAAGGTGTTGATTTGATAAATGTGAAAAGTTATGGGTGAAATGTGCAAATATTTCAAAATGAAGCAAGTGGTTATAAAATATTCATTGTTGTCGAGGAATATTCGTTTGGTCGTGGAATATTCTTGTTGTCGGGGAATATTCGTACGACGGCGCAGCTATTTGTGGGCCCCACAACGGAATAACTGTCGGATATAGAAAGCGACATAAATAACCTTTTTATAAATAACGGTGAAACTGTTACGGTTAAACTGTTGAAATATCCGGTGATAAAAATACAGTAATACACGTTGTGCACAGTAGCACACGGTATTGCACAGTATTTTGAATTATTGGTTCTTACGTAAGAAGTCACTTACTCAGTAATTGTTACAGTAATTACTGTTCAATATTTTATATTATTGATTCAATAATTGCATGATATTTTATTGGTTCAATAATTGCTATGTTGATATTTTATATCAATAATTGCTACGTTGCTATTTTATATTATTGATTCAATAATTGCTACCGTTTATATTTTGTATTATTGATTCAATAATTGTCACTGCACAGTATTTCACATTATCAACTCAATAATTCATATTATTTGAATAATATTATTAGATAACATTATTGACAATGTATAAGGAATTTTCGTCTAGAATGAGTTATTTAATTGCGCGCCAATAAGGAGAAATCCTTATCAGAAGGCCCCCTCTTTCCTGGGAACGACCTGGTTGTCAATATTGTAGTTCTGTAATATTATTTGTGAATAATTAATTATTGATTTATATGATAAGAAAATATTTATTTCAATTATGATATAAAGGGAATAATTTTTAGTAAGAGACATTTGTTGAAAGTTGACATTTTATCGGATAAAATTAATTAATTCAAATATATTATTATAATATTACATTATAAAATAATAATGTGATAATCTAATAGTATAAATTTATAATTTGAGGTGGTAATATTGTTATAATAAATTTATGGCATAAAAATAAAATAAAGTGGAAGAGAAAAGAATTGAATTGGAATTCTTTTAATTATAATAAATATTATATATATATATATATATATATATATATATATAAAGCATGTGGGATAATATTTTTTTTCCTCCTTGGTGTGCTGCCAAACTTGCCAAATTTTTCAAAGCCTGAGAAATTTCTCCGAAGGCTTAGTTTGTCAGCATTGGCATGCTAAGTTTTTCCTATAAATAGGGTGCTTAGTTAGAAATGAAAATCACACTAGAATCAGAAGTTTTCTCTCTCTATAATATCGAGCGTATTTTTGTGAGTATTTAGATACTTTGAGTATTACTATTCAGTGCAAGTTTCTTTCGGTATTATATCCGATATTTCAGTCAGAAGTACTATTTTTTTGAGGTAAGAGATGTTATTTTCTTTCGTAAATGATGTTATTCTTTTCAATATCATTATACCAAAATATTGACATAGAATTTATTATGAAATTCTTACTTTTCCGTCGGGGTTACTATTCACGTATACGGCACTATTCACGTATACGACACTATTCACGAAAAAAAAAATTCTTCTATTTGTTCAAGTTGACTATTATGGGTCCTATCTTTGATTGGATCTAAGTTTTGAGCTTTATTCTTGAATTTTGCTCCACAATTGATTATTACGAAGTATTTTTGAATTGGATAAACTAAAATACGAATCCTTAATCTTTGTCCTTTATCTCACTGGATTCGTTCTTTAAAATGTTTTTCATCATCCTCAGTCCTAAAAGGTGATATAACTGAATATCTTTGGCCTGTAGAGCAAAGATGAATGATTACCTGATGAATATCTTTGGCCGTAGTGCAAAGATGGACAAGTGTTGAGATGAACATGACCACTGGTGATACAAATAAATATCTTTGGCCCGTAGTGCAAAGATGAATATTTGATTTGAGATGTATATTGATTGATGTTACATGGATAAAATATTGATGATAGACTTTTAAATCATAGAAGATAGTAGACTTCATTCTCTACTTAACTCTTCGAATGAATGGTTATTTCCACTGCGAAGATTGATCTAAAACTTGTTGTCAATAAAATTTTATCTGAATTGTTGAAGGCTAACGATAATTTATTTTCCATTATCTTAGTCATAATATTCTTTACTGGGCTAGTTGAGCTCACCCTTTTCATCTATTGTCCTATTCAGGAAATGAGAATGTCGCAGGAACTAGTCGGGGGACAGAGTGATGGTCCGAGTTAGAGCAGTAGTAGTCCTCATTATTTCTAATAAATAGTGTGATAATAATTGTAATGATGACTTAGTTTGAATGTTAATATTTTCTACATATTTGTATTGACACTCACAGTTATGTGGTCGTATTTTGCACGACCGTGTGATATAAAAGTTTGTATTTGGATTCTGTACCATGTATTTGGCGACTCAGAATGGGTTGGGTTGGGTTGACTGGACCTATTCTGGGGGCGTCACAGTTGGTATCAGAGCTTAGGGATATGATCTCTGGTGGAGATCGGGGAATAGAACTAGGAGGGGAGAGACGAGTAAATCCTTCACTAGTATGTCCTACCTAAGCTTATGTGGTATTTAATTGGTCAGTCGGAGCATAGGGTTAATATGTGATATATTAATTTGTTTAATTAACCCTTGTTTTATGGCAGTATTTGAGAATGGCAGCTGAGAATGTTAACAATGAAGTAAATGAGACCGTTGGGACACCTTTAATCACCAACCAGGAGAACGTGCAATAGGAAGGCAATGTTCATCCTGAAAACAACGCTGATCAGACGATAAACGATGAGATGTTTAGAAGTTTTTTGCAGTTCATGCAAAACCAGACGAGGGAAACTCGTGTGCAAAATACAGGTGGAGATAATAACAACACGCGAATTGTCACTGCCAAGCAGTTCAAAGAATTAGGACCACCTGAGTTTTTGGGAAAATCGGATCCGATCAAGGCAGAGATGTGAGTTAAGAAAATTACCAAGATATTTGATGTCTTGGGATGCATGGAGGAACAGAAGGTTCCATTTGCCACCTTTATGTTCCGTGGAGAGGCAGATTACTGGTGGGAATCTGTGAAGCGTACCCAGCCTGCCGCTCTCAAGATGTCTTGAGAAGCATTCCAGAAACTATTCAATGACAAGTACTTTCCTGAAAGTATTCGTCATATGAAGGAGGTAAAGTTTATCAGACTAGAATAAAACAACATGATGGTGTCCCAGTACGAGGCTAAGTTTGCGGAGTTGTCCAGGTTTGCACCTCATTTGGTGGAGAATGAGGAACGTATGACGCGGATGTTTTTGAGAGGTTTGAAACCCGAAATACGTCAATACCTCATTTCTCACAAATTTTCTATATATTCGGATGTAGTGAACAGGGCTCAGTTGTTAGAACGAGATAGTGATTATATTCAACTAAGGGACAACAACCAAGGTCGTACCGGTGGCAGCAGTCATCGGAGCAATGACAACCAGCGGGGAGGAAAGTATGACAGAAGCGGTAACCACTCTGGTGGTAATCGTGGCCATGATAGTAGAAAAAGCGAATCGGGGGGAGATTTTAAGAAGAGAAGGTATAACAATGAGAACGTGAAGACGTCAACATCAGCACCATCATCAACTATTTCTAGGGGAGGAGAACGACCACCGGTCGTATGCTATAAATGCGGGAAAGAGGGACACATCAGCCCAAACTGCCCACAACAATTCAAAGCATGTTATAACTGTGGAAAAGAAGGACATATAGCTTAAGATTGTCCTATTGCGAAACCAAGTCCAGCGGGGGTGGTGATTTCCAAGGCGATTTTGGACAACTCAAAGTCGGTGATTCCTGGAAGAGCGTTTGTCGTGACAGCCCAAAACGCGAGGAATCCACACGAGGTGATTACGGGTAAGCTAATCATAAACTCTTGCGAAGTTTACACCTTGTTAGATACCGGTGCTACCCATTCTTTTAATTCACCTGCTTGTGCTCAACGTTTGAACTTGACTTCTGATAAATTAGACTTTAACTTATCTGTTGAAACTCCGTTGGGAGAAACCTTTGTTACATTCACAGTTTACAAATATTGCTTGATTCAGATTGGTACCCTTACCTTACCTGTTGATCTTATATCTTTGAAAATACTTGCATTTGATGCAATTTTAGGAATTGACTGGTTAACCACTTACCATGCCAAAATTGATTGTTTTCGTAAGGTTGTTAGTTTTCATATTCCTAATCAACCTGTTGTGCAATCCAAACCACCAAACCACTAAAATCAGTCAATATCATTTCAAGTCACAAAGCTATTCGTTTATTGAAAAACGGATGTCAAGCTTTCTTAGCTCATGTCACTAATCTAAACCAGAATACGTTAGGTTTGAATGATATTTCTGTTGTTAATGAGTTTCCTGATGTATTTCCAGAAGAACTTCCCGGTCTACCCCCAGAACGTGAAGTTGAATTCTTTATTGACCTTGAGCCCGGTACAAAACCCATTTCTAAAACCCCATATCGAATGGCTCCTATTGAACTTCAGGAGTTAAAGGCCTAATTACAGGAATTGTTAGACATCGGTTTTATTCGTCCTAGTACGTCTCCTTGGGGTGTTCCTGTTTTATTTGTAAAGAAGAAAGACGGGAGTATGTGACTTTGTATTGACTATCGGGAGTTGAACCATGTCACCATCAAGAATAGGTATCCGCTACCTCGTATTGATGACCTATTCCCGCTACCTCGTATTGATGACCTGTTCAACCAGTTGCAAGGAGCACAATTCTTTTCAAAGATCGATCTTCGTTTTGGATATCATCAGCTGAAGATTAAAACTGAGGATATTCCAAAGACTGCCTTCAGAAATCGGTACGGGCATTATGAGTTCTTAGTCATGTCTTTTGGATTGACTAATGCTTCTGTTGCTTTCATGGATATGATGAACCTTGTATTTAAGGAATATTTGGATCAGTTCGATGTTGTCTTTATTGATGACATCCTCATCTATTCTAAAAGCCGTGAAGATCATGAGCACCACTTGAAGCTGGTACTTCAAAAGCTTCGTGAGAACAAGCTATATGCCAAGCTAAAGAAATGCGAGTTCTGGCTTGAGGAAGTAGCATTCCTTGGGCACGTGGTATCGAAACGTGGAGTATCTATTGACCCAGCGAAGATTGAAGCAATACAAAGTTGGGAGCAACCTAAGTCGGTGACCGAAGTACGAAGCTTTCTAGGCTTAGCTGGTTATTATCGGAGGTTCGTAGAGGGATTTTCTCGAATTGTTACTTCATTAACTCAGTTGACTCAGAAAGATACAAAATTCATTTGGAGCGAGGAATGCGAGAAGAGCTTCCAAGAGCTCAAGAGAAGACTTATCTCGGCACCTGTTCTGAAAATACCATCTGGTTCGGATGGATTTGTTATCTACAGCAATGCTTCGGGCAAAGGGTTAGGATGTGTTCTCATGCAACATGGGAAAGTCATAGCCTATGCCTCGCGACAACTCAAAGAATATGAGAGGAATTATCCTACTCATGATCTAGAGTTGGCAGCTGTCGTTTTCGCGTTGAAGATCTTGAGACATTACCTGTACGAGGAGCAAGTGGAGATTTATACGGATCATAAGAGCCTTAAATAATTCTTCACTCAAAAGGAACTCAACATGCGGCAACGACGTTGGCTTGAGCTGTTGAAATATTACGATCATACCATCCAATACCATCCTGGAAAAACGAATGTGGTAGCTGTTGCGTTGAGTAGAAAATCATATGCGGGAACGAGTGCGATGATGTCAAGTATACGCGTAGAACCAGCTTTGATTGATAAAGTTAAAGCTGCTCAAGCTACGGATCCGGAGCTGATGAAGATGAAGAAGAAGGTGCCATTCCAGAAGCAAGAATCGATGAAGAGGAAATACTTCGAGTTAACTCCAGACTTTGTGTTCCTAACGATTCCGACTTAAAGTATAGAATTATGATGGAGGCACATAACACACCATTTGTAATCCATCCTAGGAGTACCAAAATGTATCGTGATCTTTGACATACATTTTGGTGGAGCAATATGAAAAAAGAGATCGCGGAGTTTATTTCGAGATGTTTAACGCGTCAACGTGTAAAGGCGGAGCATCAAGTGCCGAAGGGTCTATTGCAACTACTGGAGATTTCGAAATGGAAGTGGGAACACATTACGATGGATTTCGTTAAGGGTCTTCCTAAGGTTTCTCAAGGCATAGATGCGATTTGGGTTATTGTTGATAGATTAACCAAGTCTGCTCATTTCTTGCCGATACGAGAGACTTATTCCCTTGAACGTCTTGCTCGTATATACATGAATGAGATTGTGAGATTGTATGGCATGCCAGTATCCATAGTTTTGGATCATGACCCCAGATTTACTTCACAATTTTAGATCAGTTTGTAGAAAGCTATGGGCACGGAGTTACGATTAAGTTCGGCATATCATCTTCAAACGGACGGACAATCGAAAAGGACTATTCAAACTCTTGAAGATCTATTGAGACTCTGTGTTCTAGACTTCAAAGGGAGTTGGGATAAGTACTTACCATTGGTGGAATTCTCTTACAACAACAGTTACTAAGCAAGTATAGGCATGGCTCCATTCGAAGCGTTGTATTGACGAAAGTGTCGTTCTCTAGTATGCTGGGATGAGGTGGGTAAAGCAACATTATTTGGACCGGAGTTATTACGTATGACTACGGAAAAGATTCAAATGATCCGGCAACGATACAAACCGCACAAAATCGACAAAAGAGTTATGCTGATCTTCATCGAAAGGACGTGGAATTTAATGTTGGGGATCATGTATTGTTACGTGTTGCTCCATGGAAAGGAGTTACGAGATTCAGGAAGAGAGAAAAGCTCAACCCATAATTCATTGGTCCATTTGAGATCCTTGACCGAGTAGGAAATGTGGCTTATAGACTTGCTTTACCTCCAAGTATGTCTCATGTTCATAATGTTTTTTACATATCCGTACTTCACAAATATGTGAAAGACACAAACCACATTATTGAGTTAGAACCAGACGAGATAGCCAAAGATTTAACGTACGAGGAGGTACTTGTCAAGATCTTAGATAGGAAGAAGTATGTCCTACGCTCGAAAATTATACCTCAAGTTAAAGTTTTGTGGAGAAACCATGAAATTGAGAAAATGACCTGGGAGTTGCAATCGAAAATGAAAGCGAGGTATCCTCACCTTTTCGACATATCAGGTACGTACGTCAATTTCGAGGACGAAATTTTATAAGGAGGGGAGGATGTAAGACCCCGAATTTTATAAATAAAGATTTAATTTTCTTTATATATTATTTCAAAATAGTAAGGTGTTGATTTGATAAATGTGTAAATATTTCAAAATGAGCAAGTGGTTATAAAATATTCATTGTTATCGGGGAATATTCGTTTGGTCGTGAAATATTCTTGTCGTCGGGGAATATTCGTACGACGGCGCAGCTATTTGTGGGCCCCACAAAAGAATAGCTGTCGAATATAGAAAGCGACATAAATAACCTTTTTATAAATAACGGTAAAACTGTTACGGTTAAACTGTTGAAATATCCGATGATAAAAATACAGTAATACGCGTTGTGCACAGTAGCACACGGTATTGCACAGTATTTTGAATTATTGGTTCTTACGTAAGAAGTCACTTACTCAATAATTGTTATAGTAATTACTGTTCAATATTTTATATTATTAATTCAATAATTTCATGATATTTTATTGGTTCAATAATTGCTACGTTGATATTTTATATCAATAATTGCTACGTTGCTATTTTATATGATTGATTCAATAATTGATACCGTTGATATTTTGTATTATTGATTCAATAATTGTCACTGCACAGTATTTCACATTATCAACTCAATAATTCATATTATTTGAATAATATTATTAGAGAGTATTATTGACAATGTCTAAGGAAGTTCTGTCTAGGAAGGGTTATTTACTTGCGCGCCAGTAAGGAGAAATCCTTATTGGAAGGCCTCCTCTTTCCTGGGAACGACCTGGTTGTCAATATTGTAGTTCTGTAATATTATTTGTGAATAATTAATTATTAATTTATATGATAAAGAAATATTTATTTCAATTATGATATAAAGGGAATAATTTTTAGTAAGAGACATTTGTTGAAAGTTGACATTTTATCTTCTCCGATAAAATTAATTCATTCAAATATATTATTATAATATTATATTATAAAATTATAATGTGATAATATAATAGTATAATTTTATAATTTGAGGTGGTAATATTGTTATAATAAATTTATGGCATAAAAATAAAATGAAGTGGAAGAGAAAAGAATTGAATTGGAATTCTTTTAATTATTATAAATGTTTATTATATATATATATATATATATATATATATATAAAGCATGTGGGATAATATTTTTTTTTTCTCCTTGGTATGCTGCCAAACTTGCCAAATTTTTTAAAGCCTGAGAAATTTCTCCGTAGGCTTAGTTTGTCAGCATTGGCATGCTAAGTTTTTCCTATAAATAGGGTGCTTAGTTAGAAATAAAAATCACACCAGAATCAGAAGTTTTCTCTCTTATAATATCGAACGTATTTTTGTGAGTATTTAGATACTCACAAAAATGGACAAGTGTTGAGATGAACATGACCACTGGTGATACAAATGAATATCTTTGGCCCGTAGTGCAAAGATGAATATTTGATTTGAGATGTATATTGATTGATGTTATAGGGATAAAATATTGATGATGGACTTTTAAATCATAGAAGATAGTAGACTTCATTCTCTACTTAACTCTTCGAATGAATGGTTATTTTCGTTGCGAAGATTGATCTAAAACTTGTTGTCAATAATATTTTATCTGAATTGTTGAAGACTAACGATAATTTATTTTCCATTATCTTAGTCATAATATTCTTTACTGGGCTAGTTGAGCTCACCCTTTTCATCTATTGTCCTCTTCAGAAAATGAGAATGTCGCAGGAACTAGTCCGGGGGACAGAGTGATGGTCTGAGTTAGAGCAGTAGTAGTCCTCATTATTTATAATAAATAGTGTGATAATAATTGTAATGAGGACTTAGTTTGAATGTTAATATTTTCTACATATTTGTATTGGCACTCACAGTTGTGTGGTCGTATTTTGCATGACCGTGTGATATAAAAGTTTGTATTTGGATTCTGTACCATGTATTTGGCGACTCAGAATGGGTTGGGTTGGGTTGACTGGACCTATTCTGGGGGCGTCACATAAAAGGCCAAATGTCGTGGAATTCTTTGAGGTGGATGTCGGCATGTGTATCCAACAATCCATTGATAAGGCATTGCAAGGCAGCACAACAGGCAGCTTATTACATGAATTTCTAATCACTGAACTTTCTCGCAAGGCAGGAGTCCAGTGGGTTGCTTCAGAGCCTGTTCAGCAGCCTACGGGGGCCATTGATCACAAGATAATCTTAACCTACAAAGCATGGTCGGACGCAATGTCACATTCTCGGGGCGAGGGCTACATAATGGTACCATCTTCTACACCGCCCTCACCACTGCCAGCCACAGTCGAAGCCGGTCCATCTACAACAAGGAGTCAAAAGCAAATGCACCACCTTACCCAACGCCAGGATCAAATGCACGTCTACAACATTTGCGTGTTCACGGCATTGGTGAATGCATTCTCCCATATAAATCCAAACGAGCAAGTCCATCTTCCAGATCCAACCACTCTACTTGGCCTACCCTCCTTCGGATGATGAAGGAACTCAAGACGAGCATTGACTCGTCTCACAGGGAAGTCCTCGTGCTTAAACTTTTTATTTCCATGTAATGAGAACATTACCTGATTTAAGTTGGGGGGTATTAAATATATTTTTTGTTTTTTTGCATACTAGGTTGCATGTAGATTAGGTTAATTTATGTAGTTTAATTCATGTAGTTCATATGCATTTAAAATATATATATATATATATATATTTGTATTCATGTAGGAATTTGTTAGGTTGTAGAGAGATTGAGCAAATAGACCTTGTTAGTTAGGATGAAAGCCAATGAGGAATTTGGTTTATGACTTGCATGCCTAAATTGATCATCATGTGTGACTAATTTTGACCATAGGAACTTCATAACATAAGTTTGGTGTTTTCTAAAAATTAAGCACATCAACTGATTTTTAATAATAATGAGGAAATAAACGCAAGATAAAACATTGGCATGTATTCATTCAATCACGGATTAAAATAAAAAAGTGGCTTAGACATAAGTTTGGGGGAAACAGTGGCTCAAAAGAAAAGAAAAAAAATCATAAAAAGAAAAAAAATAGTTATGGAATAAAAATCTTAGATGGCTTAGTTCAATTTCGTGGCCTTTGTTACTCGGACAAGTAAACCCTAAGGGATGTCTCAACACCTAGCGCTCTAAAGCCTTCGGATTTTGGAGTCGTTGGCCGAAAGTCCGTTACATGGGTAGCGTTGAATAGCCTAAGGGAATTGAGCATTGCACAAGTCAGACTTAAGAAATAATTAGTGAGATGGAGCATTAAAATGCACTCACATGGTATAAAGAGCTTGGTTCAGAATGTTGATTTTCCTTGTATCTATGTGTATGCTATAATGAAGGTTATGAATGCTTTACATGTGTATGACTTTATCTGTGTTGATCATTATTGTTGTTAGAGTCATGTTGGACACAAACGCACAGAAACATGCAAATCTTATGTTTGTAAGGTGAGGATGTGAAAAGTAAGGTTAATATGTGATGTAACATTGATGGCATAATAGTTGTTTATCTCTGAGGTATATGATTCATTGAATTACCATGGTTATTGTTCGATCTCTGTAGTTGCATTCATCGTAGTTTAGTATTAGTAGCATTGTGTTTGCTTGAGGACAAGCAATAGTTCAAGTTTAGGGGAATTTGATGAGTAGGTTGAAAACCTATGAATTGATCATGTTTAGCTTGTTATATTGTACGTTTTTAGGTATTGTTCGTATTACTTTTGGTGTTTTGTGTTTATAATGTAGGCATGAGGGTTGGAATGGAAAAAGGATGAAATCCAGGATAAAGCTGGTAGACAAGCGCTGACCACGCCATGGCTAGGGTATTTGGAGAGCTGACCGCGCGATAGCATGATGGAGTCTCTGCAAGTAAAGCACTGACCGCGCTGTGGACATAAGGGATGAAGCGCGAACCGCGTAGGTTCGGAATCAAGATGCTGCATTACGAGCGATGACCGCGTAGCTATAGAAGGAAATAAAGCGCGGACCGCGCGACTCTGATGGCCTGATAAGATTTTAGGGTTTTTAAGTGCAAAGTTTAATAAGAATAGGATTGGGGGACTTGTCTAATTTAACTAGGGTTTGTCTAGGCTATAAATATAAGTTGTTTTACTAGGTTTTATCTATCTTCTATCTTTTATTCTATTGGATTACTTGGAGGCTATAAACCCTTGTTTTGAAGATTCAAGCATGTCAGACTAAGTTCTTTATTTCAATTCTGAAGGGATGTTGAACCTCAGTAACAATTCATGGTTTGATTAAGTTTATAATATTTATTCTTTCATATTGAGATTTATTCTGATTATCCATATAAACTTTCATGTATGTTATTCAATTGACTAATTTGGTTTCTACAAGATTAAATTAGTAAATTGATATCATCTGTTAGATTAAGACATGTTTTAAGCAAACGAAGTGTGTCTAATCTAAGTAACAATTAATGATATTTTATTGTGGTCAAGCTTTGAAATATTTTTAAGATTTTCAGAAGACAAGTTAAATAATTCTTGATTGTGTAATTATTGCTTGGAATAATCTAATTCTCATGCTTAATTCTTCTATCATATTAAATCTAGGCTGATAGTTCTAGGTTGTATGTTATTTAGAATCTTTTGTTGGCGATCGTCGCATTAGATCTACACTTAAGGAGAATTTCGGGTAATTTGCGATCACGGTTATCTAGGGTTATTAATCTCATTGAAAGGGTAAATAGTATAATAACTTGATTAATTCATAATTGTGAAAAGGGGATACTAAACGGAGGAATTGAACTCTTTTACTCATTGATATTTTCTTTTTAATTCACTTTTGTTAATTAAACTGTTTTCAACAAAAATCGTCAATTTATTGGAAATCATTGGATAATTAAAATATAATTCACTCTCTGTGGGATCGATCCCTGCTTATTATTACACTAGTTGAATAAAGAGTAAAGTAAATTTTGTATTGTTAGACGACAGCTACAAATCTAAGGATCATATGGCCCAAAGTTGCCCTAAGAAGCTAGCTGGAGGGTCGGCAAGAGGGAGAGAAAATGACAGCGGCAGCACTTTGGGTATCGATGGACCACTGCAGGCGATCCAACCCACTGCCAGGACATTTAACATGACGGTATAGGATGCTGTGCAGTCAAAAGATGTGGTGTCAAGTATTATTCCGGTCAATAGTATAAATGCATATGTATTATTTAATTCGGGTGCTACTTGCTCATTCATATCTGATGATTTTGCTAAGACCTTAGACTTACCTAAAGAGGAATTAGTTTACCCCTTGAACATAGAGATTGCGAATAGGGAGGTTATTCCTGTTAGGTTTGTTTACAAGAACTGTAGATTGGACATTAAGGATCATGAATTGAGGGTAGATTTGATTTCGATAAAACTTGGAGAGTTCGATGTTATATTGGTTATGGATTGGTTGTTTAACCGTGGGGCGATAATCGATTGCCAGAAGAAGTCGGTAAACCATACGACTCCATCGAAGGTAGTATTTTATGGTAGCAAATCTCCTAGACAAGTGAGTTGTCTGACGATTATGCAGGCCAAGAAGCTTTTAAAACAAGGCAGTGTAGGATATTTAGCGTACATAGTGGATACTCGTAAGGAGAGTCCGAAGATAGAAGAGATATCAATGGTTAGGGAGTTTGTGGACATATTTTCGAGCGACTTTCTAGGACTTCCGCTAGATAGAGAAATAGAGTTCGTGATCGACTTAGCACCGGGAAACTGCTCTGATTTTGAAAGCTCCGTATAGAATGGATCCAGTCGAGATGAAGGAACTGATGGTTCAACTGCAGGAATTGCTAGACAAGAAGTATACTCAGCCGAGCGTTTCACCATAGGGAGCGCCAGTATTGTTTGTGAAGAAGATGGATGGATAGATGCGGCTTTGTATTGATTATGGAGAGTTGAACAAAGTTACGATCAAGAATAGGTATCCTTTACCTAAGATCGATGACCTATTCGATCAACTAAAGGGTGCTAGATACTTCTCAAAAATTGATTTAAGAAGTGGATATCATTAGTTGAAGGTAAGAAGATAAGATATACCGAAGACGGCTTTTAGAACTCGGTATGGACATTACGAGGTCTTGGTGATGCCATTTGGTCTAACAAATGCACCAGTGGCATTTATGGACTTAATGAATAGGGTTTTTAAGCCATTTCTAGATAAGTTCGTAGTGGTGTTCATAGATAACATTTTGGTTTATTCCAAAACTGACGAAGAACACACTGAACATTTAAGGCTGACATTAGAATCGTTGAGACGGGAAAAGCTATATGCAAAATTCTCGAAGTGCGAATTCTAGTTAGAACGTGTGTAATTTCTTGGCCACGTGACTGACAAGGATGGGATTTCGGTAGATCCATCAAAAGTTGAAGCTGTGATGAATTGGGATCAGCTGAAGATACCGTTTGAAGTGAGGAGTTTCTTGGGATTGACAGGTTATTACCGAAGATTTATACAAGACTTTTCCAAGATCGCAACTCCGTTGACGAATTTGACTCGTAAAACAGTTAAGTTTACTTTGATGGAAAAGTGTGAGGAAAGTTTTCAGGAACTAAAGAAGAGGTTGAGTACTGCACCGGTGTTGGCATTGCCAGATAGTACAGGAAATTTTGTGGTATACAGCGATGCTTCACATAAAGGATTAGGTTGTGTGTTGATGCAGACCGGTAAAGTCATTGCCTATGCATCATGTCAGCTGAAGGACTACGAGAAAGGGTATCCAACCCATGATTTGGAATTAGTGGCAGTAGTGTCTGCTCTAAAGATTTGGAGACACTACCTTTTGTGGAGAAAAGTGTGAGATATACACAGATCACAAGAGTCTGAAGTACATCTTTACACAAAAGGATTTAAACATGCGCCAAAGGAGATGGTTGGAACTTATCAAAGACTACGACTGCGAGATTCTTTACCATTCGGGTAAAGCTAATGTTGTTGCCGACGGTTTGAGTAGGAAGGGTCGGGAGAAGTTAAATATGTTAACTGATCAGGATCAGTTGATAGCAGATATGGCTAAGTTAGAGCTGGAAGTTAAGTATCCGAAGGAATCAGATGAGAAGTTGTTTCAAGTAACTACTGGTTCTAATCTGGTAGACAATGTGAAAGAGGCACAATTTCACGATGAGGAGTGCGAGAAGATGCGGAAAAGAATAGCCGATAGCGAAGAAATCAAGTTTAAAATAGATAATGAAGTACTGCTACGATTTGAAGGTAGAATATGGGTACCGCCAGTACCAGACGTTAAATTGGAAATTTTGGGCGAAGCTCACAGTTCGAGATATTCGATTCACCCTGGGAGTACGAAGATGTACCAAGATCTCAGACATCATTATTGGTTTCTGAATATGAAGAGAGACGTTGCTGAATGCATTGCAAGATGTTTAACGTGCCAGAAGGTCAAAGCAGAACATCAGAGACCGAGTGGATTATTACAACCGTTAGAGATTCCGAAATGGAAGTGGGAGCACATCACGATGGATTTCGTGGTTGGTCTTTCACCGACTCAGAAAGGTTTTGATGTGATATGGGTGGTAGTGGATCAACTGACGAAGTCAGCACATTTCCTACCGATCAAGATTAAGTTCAACTCGGATTAGTTAGCAAAGCTGTACGTGAAAGAAATTATTTCTAGACACGGTGTTCTGGTGTCGATTGTGTCCGATAGAGATCCACATTTCATGTTGAATTTCTAGAAGCGTTTACAAGAATGTTTGGGAACACAATTGCGAATGAGTATGGCGTACCATCCTCAGACTGATGGCCAGAGCGAGAGAACTATTCAGATGCTAGAGGATATACTGAGAGCTTGCGTTATGGATTTCAAAGGAAGCTGGGATGATCATCTACCGTTGGTGGAGTTCGCCTACAATAATAGTTACCACGCGAGTATTGGCATGCCGCCCTACGAAGCGTTATATGGTAGAAAATGCAGAACCCCATTGTGCTGGGATGAGGTCGGTGAACGTCAACTATTGGGATCAAAATTGGTGCAACAAATCGCTAAAATCGTGAAGCTGATCAGAATGAGATTGGTTGCTGCTCAAGACTAGACAGAAGAAGTATGCCGATCAACATCGTCAGAATCGAGAATTTATAGCAGGAAGCTTCGTTTTTCTGAAGGTATCTCCCTAGAAGGGGAAGATTTGATTCAGCAAGAAGGGGAAGCTGAGTCCCCGATTCATTAGACCTTTCGAGATACTACGAAAGGTGGGTGAAGTGGCTTACGAGGTTGCATTACCTCCGGAGCTAGATAATATACATAATGTTTTTCATATTTCCGTATTGTGACCGTAAAAACACGACTACAAGCATGTAATAGAATACGAGCATTTACAATTCGATAAAGACTTAACATATGATAAAGTGCCTGTTAAAATAGTTGATAGAAAAGAACAAGTACTTAGAAATAAAGTGATACCTTCTGTTAAGGTAATCTGGAGGAACCACAGTGCTAAAGAAGCTACGTGGGAACTCGAAGATGTAATGATGAAGATGTATCCCCAATTATTTGCTTAATTATTTTGTGTAATTTCTTGTTTACCGATTCTAGGGACATAATCTTTTTAAGGGGGGAAGAATGTAACGGATGAGATTTTTTTTATTGTGATTCTAGGGTCATAATCCTTTTAAGGAGGGAAGATTGTAACGAATGAGAATTTTATATATGAATTTTAATATTTATTGAATTAAATAAATATTTTAACTGATTTATTTATTGAGTTAAATAAATTATGTGATTGTTGTGGAGTAATTTTATTAAGTACAATATATTAATTAAATGAATATTTAATATTTAATTTAATTGATGTGTAATGATTTTATGATATAGTTCTAATATAATTAAGATAATTAAATTAGATGAAGTTTATGTGATAATTGTTACATGAGATTATGATTAGCGAGTAATTATAATTGTTATGTGGAACATATTATTGGTTAATGGACGTTAGCTTTTATTTAATTAAATTAGAATGTTAAGATTTAATTAAATAAAGTGTAATATTGAACGTTATGTATTAAAAGAATTAAAAAGGGTTTTAAATGAGTTTTACCAAATAAGGCCCTTAAAACTGTTTTTAAATAGTTTTGCCAAAAAATGCCCTTGCATCTGTTTTAATTCCGTTTTGCCATACGGGGCCATAACTACTAAAAACCTGTTTTAAAATAAGTTGTTTGCCAAACAAGCCTTATGACTTTTAAAATTCAAAATATTATAACTGATATATTAATGGTTAGTTATTATATATAATTATATGTATTAAGTATTATAACAGTTATAATTTAAACTACGTTAAGTTAGAATTAGAAGAAAAATAGTCAGTGTTAGAACAAAACAAAGAAGAAAAGAAAGAACAGAGAAAGAAAGAGAGAAAGAGAGAAGAAGAAGGCTTGAGAGAATCCTTGCTACATCATCATCATCTTCTTCTTCACTTAGCAAAGGGTATAACTCTAATCTTATAGTTTTAGAATTTTATTCTTGTGTTCTTCGTATTTTAGTTCTCTGTAAACTTGAGTTTCATGAAAATTGTATAAACATGAATCATATGTAGAATTTGTGTTCATAAATTATTTATAACTGATTTGTATGCACAATTAGATAGTTTAATTTATGTAAACGTGATGAACATGAAGAATTCATGTTCATCAAAAGTTAAAGTGAATTGATTTTATAAAATTAATGATGTAATAATTTATAAAGCATGCTAATAAAATTAAAATGTTAAATGGACAGTAATGAATTATATTGTTAGGATATAATATGTAATTATAATTAAAGTAAATGTTCAATTTAAATTATAATTTGTAAAATTATAATTTAATTAATATAAATGCGTAATGCAGTTTGATTAATTTTAATCAAAATGGATGTTTAATTTAAATTATAATTTAATTAATATAAAATATAATTATAATTATAATTTGATTAATTATAATTAAAGTGAATGTTTAATTTAAATTATAATTTGCTTAATTATAATTTAATTAATATAAGTACATAATTATTATTTGATTAATTATGTGATAATTAATTATTAACTTAATAAATAAAGAGGAATGAGTTAACCTAAATGGGTTAACTAATTATGTGAATTAGTTATGTGATAACTAATTTATATTCTTATTGTTAATTTTTTATATGTAGGGTTAATTAAGGAACGTGAGTATAACTTGTAGCTTGCGCTTGAGACAAGTTTTCTAAACTCAAACTTGTTAGTGATATGCAAGTATTTTCAATTCAAATCTTAATTGTATTTGAGCTTGCCTTTTATTTCTGCAATGGACAAGTATTTATTTAAAGTTCATTATTGAGTAATGTGACCTTGACTTAATTATTCAAGCAAGGTCTATATTGTCTTTTAAATGCTTTAATTCTAATTCTAAAGCATGAGTAAATTTGTAATTCTTTTATTATAGAATTTTAAATTTTTTTGAGTCGATTCAACTACTCCTTAGTTGATGGTAGTTAAACTCCAAATTTTCTTTTAAGCTTATCCAAACCAAACTTTCTTTGGTGCGGACTTGTTATCAAATACTGAGATGAACAACCCTATTTAATAGGGGATACCATGCGAAAGCGTTAAGATATTTGTGCACAATACATGGTACGAAGGGCTGATCCCCCTAAGTACGAGTTAAGAGTCCATATAGCCTAAATGACTGTTAAAGGTTTTAAATAGATATGCTTATAACCTAGGACGTAGTTCAAGGTCTTATGACCCTCAGATGATTTCTGTATTCGAATTCTAAATGTTGATGAAAGAATTATTATTTAATTCTTTATTATTGATGAAAGAAAAGTTATTCAAATCTTTTGAAGTTATTCAATTTATGTCATCACTATTATTGTTATTATTCCAAGTGAGCTTTTATTTGCTCACTCTTGCAATTAAATAACCATTGCAGCTAAAGTCAAGAATGTTGACGCATCGTCAACAAGTAAAGCAAAACGCAAGATGAACAAGTGAAGACTTATTATGTTTGAATATGATGTGTAATAGAATTTTATTGTTTATGATGTTTATTTTCCGCATTAATTGTTTACGTTAAGGTTAGCAAACCTTGTGACACTTTTGATTAAGTTGTAATCCTTTTGATAAGGAAGATTTTATTATTTATTCAAGGTTATAATTTATTTTACATTCCTTATTTATGGGCTGTATTTATGTTTTAATTAGATAGTGAGCACCAAATTATGTGGAAATGAAGTACCCGAATTTGGGGGTGTCACAAGATTTATCTAAATCTAACCCTTTCTACCTTTCAAACGGTTCAAAATAGGTCCAACCGGAACCAGAAAGCTAGAATGGCTAAGATTTATTTAAATCTAGCTTTCTTTCTAGTTTTGCTAAATATTAAAGCAACCTCGTGACCCTTAGATCCCTATCTAGTGAGAACGAGAAGCTTTGGCTTTGCGCATGCAAGGATTTGACTGATGAATCCTTGATTTTGCGACGTCTAGATGTAAATATACATTTTCTGTAAATATATATTTGTTGTGCAGGTTTTATTTGCCTCCTTCTGTGAGCCTGGGAATCGTGGGATTCATGATCAAACTGATCAGAATCTGATTCCCACGATGGACAAACTCCACATTACAAATGTACCCTACTAGTTTTTCTGTAAAAATGTACATCCGAAAGACCTTAAAACGGTTATCTGGGTTTAAGGTCTCAAACATTATGAAATATGGTTTGTCGTGCTAGAGTCACTCCGATGGATGTCATGCCCATGAGAAGACCGACATTTGTATATATTTTGTGATCGAGGATGCTTCGCAGCCCGACAATCACCATCCAAATCGAGTCGAAGGCTGAAAAGAATAAAAAATGAAAGTATAAGCATGCTTCAATTCCTACGTGAGCGTAAGGGTTTGAAAACCTTCTTTCAAAACATCATTTTTATATCTTGTCTAAAAAAGGACCTTTTGCAAATCTAATCAAATCCTTCGCATATAGGTTCAACGAAGCACGACAGTACTGTTGGGTTTGTATGTAACGCAATCATGCAATCAAATCACATAAATAGGGCGGAAGCGTAAAAACTAGGTTTTCAAAATTTATACAAACCCATAACCATGATCATGCTTTATGCTTGTTATCAATAACAGAAAAGAGAGAACATGGAATTATACCTTTGAAGATCTAAGCTTCCTCAGGTACAAGTTCTACTCTTTTGATTCCTTTGACTCCTCTGATAGTGGCTCCTTCCCTTGAATAATGTCAGCCACCCAAATGTTCGGCCTCTAACGGTGATCCACCAAGGAAGATGAAGAACTCAAGAAGATGGGTTATTGGCTTAACCCTTGTTTCTATCTCTATAGAATATGTGTACTCCCAACTCTTGAAAAATTTTACATACCTTATTTCTAATATAAGACTCTCTTATATAGATATTAGGTTAACCCTCCTAGTCCAATTAGAATAGGGTTTTATTTAATTAATTTATATCCTAATCTTTATTAGGATTGAGAGAGAGTACTGATATTATATTAATTCCTAAACTCCTTTAGAATTAAAATAATAATAATAATAATAATAATATTAATAAGACTCCTCTTATTAATTTATATTTAATATTTCTAAAATATTAAATAATAAACATTAAGCTATTTAATTTATTCTATCATCATAGATTAAATTAATTATACTTAATGCATTATTACTATCATGCCATTTTCTTCTTAAATAATTCTTCTTCCTTTTATGGTGTGACCCTTTAGGTTCTCCATATTAAACCGGTTGTGAATAAATCAATTAGAACAATTCTAATCTTATTTAAATAAACAAATTAAACTAATAATCTATTTAAATAAATAACATTTATTCTACAATAGGGATAAGCCTCCCTAGCGATCAACGACTTTCCAGATAATATAGATTTCAACATTAATCATAAAAGAACCTGTGAGTTAATAGTTACCGTACAATTCAATCCTTCCACCATACAATGTCCCAATTAAATATAAGACATGGATTTACTGTCAAGTCTTAATTTATTTAATCATATGTATTTCGATTAGAAAATGCACAACTCCAAATAATGCAAATTAGAAACCTCTTTCTAATTTTATTCTACCTTGGCCAAGGATTCCTGGGTTGTCATTTAACGAATCTCATAGGACATATCTCCTCTTTTACTAGAGGTGGTAGATTCTTTATTGATCATTCATTATCTCCATATGTAACTCATTACACCCAAGCATACCCTATATATGCCTTAAAAGGCCTTAAGGAATTAGTCAAAGTATAATTTGTTACATACAAGATACTATGATGATCTCAAGTCCAAGGATCACATGTACTACTATCACATTAGGAATTCCTATTGACGGGCGAGTAAAACTCCATTAGGTATTCCATAGCGAGTCACGTTCAGTGAACTTATTCTCCAATAAGCACCTACATACTTGCTTTAGTGTCTCCACACAAATGACCATGAGATCAGTCATCCTCATCCAATGAGCAAGCAACATATGTACCAATCTATCCGGATTTACTAATTCCCTTTTTAGTAATCCCACGATTGGGAACTATTTTAGTTTTAAAGCTTTCTAAGAATTTAGATCTCATTAGCATGATCAACATCATGATTCTAAAAGCATTGCTTAAAACTATGGGTTATTTACATATTATAAAAATAGCACCATGTAGATAATTAAATGCCTTTAATAAATAAATATTTTATTAATAAATAAATAAGATTGTTTACAAAGTATGTGCTTTATCATCATACATGATTGGCTTGTATGCACACTATTATCAATCTCCCACTTGCACTAAAGCCAATCGCCGTGGTATCTCATACCCATCTTCTCTAAGTGACGATAAAACTGCTGTTGTGTTAAAGCTTTAGTAAATGGATCTGCAATGTTGTCTTGAGAGTCTACACGCTCCAAGGTGACGTCTCCTCTTTCAATGATCTCCCTGATCAAGTGAAATCGCTGCAACACGTGTTTAGATTTCTGATGAGACCTGGGTTCCTTAGCCTGTGCAACCGCTCCGGTGTTGTCACAGTATACGGGAACTGCTTCTCCAATGCTAGGAACCACACCAAGTTCAGTTATGAACTTCTTCATCCAAACAGCTTCCTTTGCAGCTTCACTTGCAGCTATATACTCTGCCTCTGTCACTGAATCAGCAACCGTTTGCTGCTTGGAACTCTTCCAACTCACTGCACCTCCATTCAAGGTAAACACATACCCTGAAATAGATTTACTGTCATCTTGGTCTGTTTGAAAACTTGAGTCCGTGAATCCCTCGAGTTTTAATTCAGACCCACCGTAGGCAAGAAAAATATCTTTAGTCCTTCTCAAGTACTTTAGGATATTTTCACTACCTTCCAGTGCTCTTCTCCTGGATTCGACTGGTATCTGCTTGTTACATTAAGTGCGTGAGCAACATCCGGTCTATTACATATCATACCGTACATGATAGATCCTATTGCAGAAGCATAAGGGATCTTACTCATACGGTCTCTCTCCTCAGGTGTCTTTGGGGCCTGTTTCTTGGAGAGATTTATTCCATGGCTCATCGGCATGAGACCTCTTTTGGAATCTTCCATGCTAAACCTCTTTAGCATCGTATCAATGTACGTTCCTTGGGATAAGCCGAGCATCCTTTTAGATCTATCTCTATAGATCTTTATCCCCAAAATATAGGATGCTTCACCCAAGTCCTTCATGGAGAAGTTTTTAGATAACCAGATTTTAATGGATTGTAACATAGGAATGTCATTCCCTATCAGTAATATATCATCAACATATAATACAAGGAATGATACTGCGCTCCCACTAACCTTCTTGTATACACATGGTTCATCCTCGTTTTTGATAAAATCAAACTCTTTGATTGTCTCATCAAAACGAATGTTCCATCTACGAGAAGCTTGCTTCAACCCATAAATGAATCGTTGTAGCTTACAGACTTGATTTGTTCCAACTTTTGAAATAAATCCCTCTGGCTGTGTCATATACACATCCTCCTCAAGTTTCCCATTGAGGAAGGCCGTTTTCACGTCCATCTGCCAGATCTCATAGTCGTTGTAAGCTGCAATCGCAAGCAAAATCCGAATGGACTTGAGCATGGCTACTGGTGAGAAGGTTTCATCATAATCAACTCCTTGTCTTTGTTTGAAACCTTTTGCAACCAGTCGGGCCTTATAGGTCTCTACCTTTCCGTCTGCTCCAGTCTTTTTCTTAAAAACCCATTTACACCCAATAGGTTTAATACCTTCAGGTGGTGAAACCAAAGACCATACTTTGTTTTCATACATGGAGTCCATTTCAGATTTCATGGCTTCAAGCCATTTCCCTGAGTCTTTATTACTCATAGCCTGTTCGTAATTCAATGGATCATCATCATTCATGATGTGTACCTCATCGTCATCCTCTATAACGAATCCATACCTCTCAGGTATCTTCGGTACTCTTCCAGATTTACGAACATGGTGTGGTACAGTAGGTTCTTCTACTTGGTTAGGTACCTGACTTTGGTCCGTGGTAACTTGTGGTTCTTGAACTTCTTCAAGATATATCTTACTCCCACTGACCCCTTCATGGATAAACTCTTTCTCCAAGAAGGTAGCATGTTTCGCAACAAACACCTTTTGATCAGTTGGATGACAGAAATAATACCCTACGATTTCTTTAGGGTATCCCACAAATCTACACTTATCGGATTTAGTCTGTAGCTTATCATTTTCAAACTTTTTGACATAAGCTGGACAACCCCAAGTCTTAACATGCTTAAGATTTGGTTTCCTCCCTTTCCACATCTCATATGGAGTCTTTGGGGCGGATTTGGTAGGTACCTTGTTAAGTAGGTATGCAGCCGTTTCTAGGGAATATCCCCAGAAGGAAATTGGAAGGTCGGTAAAACTCATCATGGATCGAACCATGTCCAACAGTGTTCGATTTCTCCTTTCAGATACTCCATTTAACTGTGGTGTACCTGGAGGAGTCCATTGTGAGATTATACCATTTTCTCTGAGACAATTGAGAAACTCACTGCTTAAGTATTCTCCACCTCGATCTGATCGAAGTATCTTAATACTCTTGCCCGTTTGTTTCTCTACTTCACTTCTGAACTCTTTGAACTTTTCAAATGATTCTGATTTGTATTTCATTAAATACACATATCCAAATCTTGAGTGATCATCAGTGAAAGTAATAAAATAAGAATACCCACCCCGTGCACTTGTTGTATAGGTCCACAAACGTCTGTGTGAATCAATGCCAACAACTCTGTAACTCTCTCCCCTTTTCCACTAAAAGGAGATTTAGTCATTTTACCCATGAGACAAGATTCACAAGTTGGATATGATTCATAATCAGATAGCTCGAGGAGCCCATCTTTATGCAACTTGGATAATCTTGTTTCATTGATATGACCGAGTCTACAGTGCCACATATAGGTATAATTAATATCATCTCTCTTCCTTTTCTTAATTTGTTCAATTTGAAATATATTTTCTTGCAAGTCAAGTGTATAAAGTCCATTTCGCAAATTTCCAATACCAGATAAAACATCGTCTTTATAAATAGAACAACCATTGTTCTTTATAATAACGTCAAAACCTTCCATATCCAATACAGAAATTGAAATAATGTTTTTAATAATATTCGTAACATAATAACAATTATTAAGATAAATGGATTTGCCCGAAGGCATTGCTAAACAATAAGTTCCTACAGCTAATGCAGCAACTTTTGCTCCATTTCCCACTCGTAAGATCACCTCATCTTTGTTCAGCTTTCTACTTCTGACCAGTCCCTGCACAGTATTACATATGTGAGAACCACAGCCGGTATCCAATACCCAAGTAGAATTATGACTTTCAGAAAAATTAATTTCAATCATAAACAAACCTTGATTGGAAGTCGAAGCTTCTCCAAGCTTCTTCTCTGCTAGAAACTTCTTGTAGTTCCTCTTCCAATGTCCCGGCTCATTGCAATGAAAGCACATTCCTTTAGCTGGTTCAGGTTTCTTTTGCTCCTTTTCTTTCCCTTTTCCCTTAGCCTTCTTAGATTTCTTCTTTTCAGAAGACACCTTGGGCCTCTTCCTTTTATTGGAAGAATCCACCATCAAGACATGGTTCTTCTTGGATGAGAAGTGACCTTCTGCAGTTTTCAGCATGTTAAGCAGCTCAGGTAAGCTGACATCTAGCTTATTCATGTGAAAATTAACCACAAACTGCGAGAAGGTCTCAGGGAATGACTGCAAGACCAAGTCTTGACTCAACTCCCCATCCATGAAGAACCCAAGCTGTCCAAGGCGTTCAATCAAATTGATTACCTTCAGAACATGAGTCTCGACGGTAGTGCCCTCGGTCATCCGAGATCGGAAGAGCTCCTTAGATATCTCATATCTAGCAGTCCTACTCTGTTCACCATACAACTCCTTGAGGTGAAGCAGCATAGCAGGAGCATCAATTTTTTTTCGTGCTGACGCTGAAGCTCGTTATTCATGGATGCGAGCATGATGCATTGAGCCACATATGCATCATCTTGCCACTTATTGAAAGTGGCAATCTCTTCCTCAGAGGCTGTTTCTGAAACAGATTCAGGGATAGTGGAATTTAGGACATAAGAAATCTTTTCAGCAGTGAGAACAATTCTCAGATTTCTTAGCCAGTCCTCATAATTCGGGCCGGTAAGCTTATTTGCATCAAGTATGCTTCGTAGTGAGATTAGTGATTTTGACATTTTTAAAATTCTGCATGTGAAAAGACAACATTTTAGCAAACATTCATTTTATTAACTTTGCATACCAAAATAAATTTAGGTCTTTATTTTAAATTGGTATCTCCCACTATTTTCATCAAACTATATTACCCTCACTCATATAGTTCGGCAACATCTAATTAAAGATTTGCTAGTGAGATTAAGGATCCCATTTCAAATGTATATAACCTTGTGGATAGCACAACAAGCGATATACAAATAAATAGGTAGACAACTCTTGTCAATTACATCACCATGTAACTCCTTTTATTTTGCCTCTTAAATCATAATGGTCATGTGTGTGCACATCCGAACTAAAATGATTTAAGTTAAGTCCAGCCTAGCACTTCTATAAATTCAAAAAGAAAAATTTTTGTCCTTGTGGATAGCACAACAAGACTAGATCGTTCAATTTTCTTGATAAGCATCAAATGTGATTAATTAACATCTTAAATATTCAATACTCGCCTTGTGGATAGCACAACAAACTCATATTAAATATTTAATACTCTATTAACTAATCATGCTAGAAGGCGACGTTCGATATTCCAAATATCATTTGAACGCTTCAGACTTAATATTATTTCTTTGAGGGGTTTGTTATTATTTGTCTCATCTTTTAAGCGCGCATGCACATATATATATAAAATACGCGTCATTTTATTAAACATACGAAGCATGTTTGTATAAAATATAATATATATAATATTTAGCATGCGATATAGAATACTATATTCTACCCGGATTGATTATGGACTTTTATTCTAGTTTGGTTCACTAGAGCCACCAAGTGAACCAAAAGGTCAAACCTAGGAGTGCAAGAATTTAAATTTTAAATGTAACTATTACATTTAAACCCGGGCTCCATACAAACGGGTCTTCACGCGCTCCTCGCTCCTTGGTCTCCAATTTCTTCAAAATAATTCTAACTATCTCTATTACATTAACTTATTTTAAAATTAAATAGAAACCTTGATCAGCAGTCAAGGGGAAGTACATAGAAAGGAGATAGAATTTACATCGAGAATAAAACTAGAGAAGACGAGGTACGCAGACCCCATTTTATAAAACCCATACATTCAAGCATTCATCCAAAATAAAATCCAATCACATTGGTCATTGTCCATAATCAATCCCATTTATTATCATACACATCAACATATGCATCAATAAATATCCATTCATCTCATGAATAACAATGCTATTCCATATATGGATCGATGTTATTTAATGGACAAAAGTTTTGCTAAATTTTATTTTTGAAACAAAATAAACTCTTTTATTTTAATCAAAAATAAATCCAAATTAAACTCCTTTAATTTTAGCATTCTGAAATCATATTTCAGATAAAATAAACTTCTTTATTTTAAAACTTTATCAATTAAATAAACAGTTTACTTAATTAATTAAAATCAATTTTCAGGGTCTGTCCAGGTACCGGCGCAGCTGCGCCAGTAATGAACTGGGCATCTGCGCAGCTGCGCAGGTAGACGGAAGCAGCAGTTTTTGCAGACCGGCGCAGCTGCGCCAGTAATGAACTGGGAGGCTGCGCAGCTGCGCCGTTCGCCGCAGAAACTTGCAGAAAACGATTTTTGTCCAGAAAAACGATCCAATTCTCACATCAATTCATACATGGAATTATAAAATTGATAATTAGCACAATGTTAGGCTCTGATACCACTGTTGGGTTTGTATGTAACGCAATCATGCAATCAAATCACATAAATAGGGCGGAAGCGTAAAAACTAGGTTTTCAAAATTTATACAAACTCATAACCATGATCATGCTTTGTGCTTGTTATCAATAACAGAAAAGAGAGAACATGGAATTATACCTTTGAAGATTAAAGCTTCCTCAGGTACAAGTTCTACTCCTTTGATTCCTTTGATTCCTCTGATAGTGGCTCCTTCCCTTGAATAATGTCAGCCACCCAAATGTTTGGCCTCTAAGTGTGATCCACCAAGGAAGATGAAGAACTCAAGAAGATGGGTTATTGGCTTAACCCTTGTTTCTATCTCTATAGAATATGTGTACTCCCAACTCTTGAAAAATTTTACATACCTTATTTCTAATATAAGACTCTCTTATATAGATATTAGGTTAACTCTCCTAATCCAATTAGAATAGGGTTTTATTTAATTAATTTATATCCTAATCTTTATTAGGATTGAGAGAGAGTACTGATATTATATTAATTCCTAAACTCCTTTAGAATTAAAATAATAATAATAATAAAAATATTAATAAGACTCCTCTTATTAATTTATATTTAATATTTCTAAAATATTAAATAATAAATATTAAGCTATTTAATTTATTCTATCATCATAGATTAAATTAATTATACTTAATGCATTATTACTATCATGCCATTTTCTTCTTAAATAATTCTTCTTCCTTTTATGGTGTGACCCTTTAGGTTCTCCATATTAAACCGGTTGTGAATAAATCAATTAGAACAATTCTAATCTTATTTAAATAAACAAAATAAACTAATAATCTATTTAAATAAATAACATTTATTCTACAATAGGGATAAGCCTCCCTAGCGATCAACGACTTTCCAGATAATATAGATTTCAACATTAATCATAAAAGAACCTGTGAGTTAATAGTTACCGTACAATTCAATCCTTCCACCATACAATGTCCCAATTAAATATAAGACATGGATTTACTGTCAAGTCTTAATTTATTTAATCATATGTATTTTGATTAGAAAATGCACAACTCCAAATAATGCAAATTAGAAACCTCTTTCTAATTTCATTCTACCTTGGCCAAGGATTCCTGGGTTGTCATTTAACGAATCTCATAGGACATATCTCCTCTTTTACTAGAGGTGGTAGATTCTTTATTGATCATTCATTATCTCCATATGTAACTCATTACACCCAAGCATACCCTATATATGCCTTAAAAGGCCTTAAGGAATTAGTCAAAGTATAATTTGTTACATACAAGATACTATGATGATCTCAAGTCCAAGGATCACATGTACTACTATCACATTTGGAATTCCTATTGACAGGCGAGTAAAACTCCATTAGGTATTCCATAGCGAGTCACGTTCAGTGAACTTATTCTCCAATAAGCACCTACATACTTGCTTTAGTGTCTCCTCACAAATGACCATGAGATCAGTCATCCTCATCCAATGAGCAAGCAACATATGTACCAATCTATCCGGATTTACTAATCCCCTTTTTAGTAATCCCACGATTGGGAACTATTTTAGTTTTAAAGCTTTCTAAGAATTTAGATCTCATTAGCATGATCAACATCATGATTCTAAAAGCATTGCTTAAAACTATGGGTTATTTACATATTATAAAAACAGCACCATGTAGATAATTAAATGCCTTTAATAAATAAATATTTTATTAATAAATAAATAAGATTGTTTACAAAGTATGTGCTTTATCATCATACATGATTGGCTTGTATGCACACTACTATCAAGTACTTTTAAATAAATCAAACGTATGCTCAATTACTTCCAGCATACACACACATTACAATATAAAAAGGAAAATATTGAAAAGACGCGGTACCGTATTTCACGGGAGTTGGGGGGTGCCTAACACCTCCCCCCACTTAACCAAGCCCCTGAACTTTAGAATCTCGGTTTCAAGATTAAGTTTCGACAGTGTCCAGTAATTGGGCTAACTTGCAAAATCAAACAAAACTCGATTGAGTTGGTACAACCATTTCAAATCTACCAACTAGCGACTCTGTAAATCGTTCAAATCGTCGACATGATACATGTTGGCCTGTTCCTAAAAAACATCACCCTTCATAAAAAAAAAGGTAATAAGGGTAGAAACGACAAAGACTTGGGAAGAGATAAAGATCAGGTCCAAAGTTGATCGAATTTTTTCACCAACGTCGACAGGTGGCGACTTTGCTGGGGACAGTAGAGGGCTTAGGCAGCGTTTCAAATCTTTTCAAAATTTCCTTATATATCTGCGTGTGTATGGATGCTGTGTTTTACATTGAATGTATGTGAACGAATGTTTTACTTCTTTATATTAGTTCTTCACACAAAGTCATTATTTCATACAGTGAGACACGATGTATGTGAATGTATGTTGTGTGATTCCTCCACCAGGAGGCGAGCCCGTCAGTGTTTGATTACTGGACTCAAAGGAGACTAATCCTACGAGGCTCAGGAAAGGCACCACTTAGATCTGCTCCAATTGAATGATCGGATTATTTTCCCCTCTAGTAGATTACGATGATCTGGGAACCTTCATGCCAAAAAACTGCGAGAGTAGCCTAAGATAGGTCAGCCTCTGATTAACCAAATTTGAAGGGAAGCTTCTTCATGCCTTCCTTTTTCAATTCAAATGTCAATCTTCTAATTCCTATGTAAATTTCAATATTCAATGTAAATATACATGTCTTGTAAAAACTTGTCACGCTATCCTGTTATCGAAACAACTGACCTTTGTTTTACAGGATAAGATTAAAAAATCTCAAAAATAAAACACATTGCATAGCATGCATCCTGTTGATATATATACATTAAAATTAACACACCTACGTTTATTGTAGGTAAAAATTGGTCTCGTCACCAGGTTGAAATCTAAGAAAGCACTAAGTCCATCTCGAAATATGGCTTCAAGTGCTTAACTTGAATCTACCACTGTCTCTAGGCAAAAGTTTGAAGGACTAAAGAATCAGATAGCGGAATTAGCTATCTTTCTCAAAGAGCAAAGCGAAGGCCTGCAAGGGAAACAAACACCCGGTCATACAGAAGTGTCTACACCTGGTGGCAGCCAAGACCCCGGAAAGAAAGACACTCAGATTCCTGAGTCTCAGAACTAGGATCCTACTAACAAAACCCCTGAAATCATCAACCTCAACAAAGAGCAGGAAGCTGGTGATATTCTGAAAAAGGTCCAACATATGGAAGAAACCATCAGGTTCATTAAAGGGACTTGGGCATTTGGAAGTGTTATTTACTCAGACTTATGTATATTCCCAGGGGCTCGTTATCCATAAAAATTTCAAGTTTCTAATTTTGAGAAATATGATGGATTAGGAGATCCCTACACCCATTTGAAGGTATTCGATGGAGAGCTTGGATCCTATGCAGAGGACGAGTAGCTCAGAATGCAATTATTCCAAAAGAGTCTGATCGGAGAGGCTAGAGCCTAGTATGCCCGACTAGACAATTCAAAAATTCATAGCTGGGAAGAGTTAGCGCATGCCTTCCTCAATCAATATAGCTTCCAGTCCCAAATGGCTCCAGACAGATATCAAATCACCAAAATCAAAAAGCAAAACACCGAGTCATTCAGAGAATATGCCCAACGATAGAGGTGGTGGCAGCACAAGTCACCCCACTTATGATTGAGTCTGAGATAGTCATGACCTTCATCGACATTCAAGAAGCTTCGTATTACGAAAGGGTCCTAGCAGGCATAGGAAAACCATTCTTGGAGATGATCAAACACGAAGAGATGGACGAGATGGGGCTAAAGTCTGGGAAGATAAAAGATCTTACTGCATTGGAAGCTGTTGCAGAACATATCCAATCTGGGAGTTATAGGAGTAATCCCCGGAGAGTACACAAGAAGAAAGAGGAGGAAGTGTCCTTAGTACTGCAAGGACAGAATCAAAGAGGCGATTCGAGCAGCATGCCCATTCAAAGGAGAAATTATTCCCCTTTTTAAGCTCTAGCACAACCTTTTAATCCTCCATTTTAGAAAACTATGGAGGCCAGACGTCGGAGAACGTTCACCCCTTTAAGGGATTCACTAGAAAATGTGCTGAAACTGTTGACAGCCCAAAAGAAGATTGTTCAACGCCTTCCACCAATCAGTACCGACGAACAAAATTTTGACCCGAGTGAAAAGTGTGCATACCATTCCAGATCCCCGGGCCATGATACGCAAGACTGTTGGTCTCTCAAGCACAAAATCCACGACTTGATAGACAACGGAGAGATTGTGGTGACCAAACTGGAGCAACCGCATGTGCAAGATAATCCCCTCCCTCAACACAAAGAGGAGGGTGTTAACATGATTAGCACAACGAATATAGAAGGATCCAAATACCTCCGTTATGTTGGAGAGTCAACTCAATCAAGTACCAATAGCCCAGATAGTTGGGAGTTCTCAGAGGGGCGATTCCTGATAGAACAGGAAATCAAGTCTATCAAGGAGCAGATTGGACAATTGGAGGATCTGGTCGTGTATCAACATCAAATAACTAGGCAGCTGATAAACCAGACCAACCAGTATGAAGCAAGTATTCCTACACCAAAAATTAGCCCCATTACTATGAGGGATCATTACCGATTTTATGAACGTGAACCCTGGTCCGACAAGGTGGCCAAGGAAGAGAAGTTCCAAGCGGATATGGAGTTCGCCTTCCAGAAGAATTTCACTAATTTGAACCAGCCGATGAAGGAAATCCTCCAAATGCTGATTAATGAGGGGATGGTTACAGATTTGTTACCCCCGGTGAACTCTCGATCCAGAAAATTCAAGCCTAACTGGATCTATCAGTATCATTCCAATGCGCCCGATCATGACAATAAGGATTGTTGGGGACTTCGTCACCTAATTCTGAATCTGATTGAAAGTGGTGAGCTGATAAAAGGAAATCAAGATTGTGGTTATTCCGATGAGGAGGCACTCTTTATTCCCATGGCATGGAATCTGGAAACCGTGGTTGTTATTTTTTGTGAGAGTGATATAGTCATCACACCCCTGATACTGCAAGGGAAAGGGGTCCAAGAAGTACAGAATCCTATAAAGGTAGCTGCGCCCGAGCCTTTAATACTGCCCTTCAGACCGCAATATCCGGTGGTCAGCCTGAAGAGAGTCCCATGGAACTATAGGAAGGATGAAGGTTCAACCTCAAACAACATTGCCATTATATCAAAGGAGAAGCCATTATATCTGCCTCAACGAGTGATCAATTCAGTCATCAAAACTAAAGGGAAAGTAGCTGAAGAGAAAGTTAAAGAATTTATTAGCAAAATGGGGCATAATGAGGTCAAGGTGGCGCAAAGCTTGAAGGAAGTTCCCAAACAGGTATCCATCCTAGATCTGGTCTTATCCTCGATGGATCATCGTAACATTTTGGTGAAAGTACTGGAGGAAGCCCATCTGCCAAAGACGGTAGATACTAAAAAATTCTATCACGTGATAGAACACATCTTCCACAACAATGTGATATCTTTCACTGATGATGATATACCCGCTGAGGGGTCGGGTCATTGCAAGTCACTGCACATAGCAGTGATGTTATCAGGATATGTGATTGGAGGTGTGTTGATAGATGGAGGGTCATCCCTAAACATCTATCCCTACGATACCTTGGAAAGAATGAAGATTAACCCAAATTGGATCTGTACGAGTCATGTAGTTATCCGGGCTTTTAATGGGTCCCGCCGAGAGGCTATAGGAGAGATTGAGCTTCCACTGGAAATTGGTCCCTATACTTTCTATATATCCTTCTAGGTACTCAACATTACCATCGGATACAATTTATTGCTGAGAAGGCCGTGGATCCACATGGAAGGAGTAGTTCCATCCACCCTTCATCAACAGCTCAAGTACATTATCAATGGCAACCTAATCACGGTAAATGTCGAGCCAGAATACCCTATCTTCATACAGGGAGACATGCCGGTGATCAGTTTGGATGAAGGGATTGAACCTGCTAGTTTCCAAGCATTGGAGGTGAGAAATACTCGGTACCTGCCTTTTGGGGAACCAACTTTGAAACCAAAAGTTTCCCCTTAAGTAATGACGGTGGGTCAAGAGATGGTATCTTTGTGTTTTCTCCCTGAAGAAGGGTTAGGAAAAAATCAGGAAGGTATCAAGAGTCCGGTACAAATCCCGAGCCAGTCAGGGAAAGACGACTTGGGCTATTCATCTGGGTCAAACCACTGGAACCCACACAAGCATCCAAAGGTTAATGCTTCCACTATACTACTGCCAAACCTCACTGATGCCGGATTTGTGAAGCCAATGAGGAAGATTCATGCTGTTGTGTTAGCCATATTATTTCCTCCAATCATACCGATAAGTGAGAGAAAAGCCCCAAATACTGATGGGGAGAGCAAAAAGGGAAATGAAAAGTTCCTGCACGAAGGATGAGATCCATTTGCTAACATCTATTTTTGATGCACTACGAGGTATGAACTGATGATATCCCAGACAGTGATGAAGAAGACCAGATCCGAATCCCTCGCATCAAGAAGGGGAAGGGTGGCAGTTCAAAGAAGAAACTTGGCCCTGATATAAAGGATGTCTTAGTCGTCATCAGAAAGGAGACAGACGAGCACAAAGCCTTTATCCTCCCTATCCCTAAGAATCTGACATTGGATAATTGGAGCAGCACCTCATGCTTCATTCAAAAAGGGTAAAAGGGTAGAAGGTCCGTCTGCCCTGAAACATGGTTTTATTTACTACTTATTTTGTTGCACAGCTATAGCAGTAACTTTTATCATGCTTTTGCTAAATGATTTGTATGTTTAAATAATTTCATATATTAAAGTGAAAGCATTTTGTTTTCAGGACTCCAGAATTGGATTTGTTTGTCACTGCTGATGAGATGCCAAACTGTCACAGTGACTACAACTTTGATGTAGAACTAAACTTCAACTTGATGGAAATTAATCAAGAGGAGGTAGATGACTATGAGGCGCCCAAGGAGATCAAAGAATGGGTCGAAGACAAACCCAAACCAAACCTCTATCAAACCACCACTGTCAATATCGAAACCTCAGAAAACATCAAAGAAATCCAGATAGGCCTTGACCTCACCCCAGACCAAAGAACCGACCTGATTGAAATCTTAACACAGTTCTAGGAGGTGTTTACATGGTCACACGAAGATATGATCGGCTTGTCTACTGATATTGTCATCCATCGACTCCCCATCAAAGATGGATTCAAGCCAGTCAAGTAGAAGCTCGGGTAATTAAAACCTAAATGGAGTCTGAAAGTCAAAGAAGAGGTTGTTAAACAATTCAAAGCTGGCATCATCATGGCATCAACATACTCGGAGTGGCTGTCAAACATAGTTCCCGTGCCTAAGCCCGGAAGGAAGGTACGAGTATGAGTGGATTACCGGGATTCGAACAAAGCTTGTCTCAAAGAAAATTTCTCGATACCTTTCATCCAGATCCTGATAGATAATACAACACAGTATGGCATGTATTCTTTCATGGATTGCTTTTCTCGTTACCATCAAATCATTGTCGCTAAAGAGGACGGGGAGAAGACAACCTTCATCACTCCATGGGGAACCTTCTTTATAGACGTTTATAATTTGGCCTCATCAATGCCGGTGCCACGTATCAGCGAGCCATGATTGCTCTATTTCATGACATGATGCATAAAGAGATAGAGGTTTATCTGGATGACATCATCATCAAATCTCGAAAGGAGGACGATCATATCAGCCATCTCAAATAGTTGTTCAACAGGTTGCATAAGTATAACCTCAAGCTGAATCCAGCCAAATGCGCTTTCAGTGTCAAATCGGGCAAGTTGTTGGGATTTCTGGTAAGCAATAGAGGCATTGAGTTGGATCCCGCCAAGATTAAAGCCATCACGGAGATGTTAGTACCCCGAATAGAGAAGGAGGGTTCCTAAGGAGAATTAATTTCATAAACTAGTTCATTTCCCAGCTCACAGCAACTTGTGAACCCATCTTCAAGCTACTAAGGAAGAATTCCTCCATGAAATGGAATGAGGATTGCCAAAAAGCTTTCCTTGCCATCAAAAAGTAGCTGATCGAAGCGCCTATCTTGGTACCCCCGAGGGATGAAGTTCCCCTGTTTATGTACTTGTCCGTCAATGCCAACGCAATGGGCTGTATGCTGGGACAAAAGGATGATAGTAGCAAGGAGAGAGCTATCTACTACATTAGCAAATGATTCAGTAGCGGCGAACAGAAGTACACACTGATTCAGAAGACATGTTGTACGTTAGCATGGGCCGCCATGAGGTTACAACATTATCTGCATGGGCACACGACCTATCTTATATCCCGCATGGATCCACTAAAGTACGTATTTAACAAGCCAATGTTGAATTATCGATTATCCAAATGGAAATTGATACTTCAATAATTTGACATTATCTATGTGATTCAGAAGTCCATCAAAGGTTAGGGTATTACAGATCAACTAGCCGAAGCACTGTCCGGAGGTTTTGAGCCTTTGGAAACTTATTTCCCTGACGACGGAATCATGGCAATTCAACAAATATCTCAGGAGAATACAGTCCAACCCTGGAAAATATATTTCAATGGAGCGGTGAATATGGAAGGTGCTGGAGCTGAGGCAGTTCTTTTCTCTAGTACAAGAGAACAGTATCCTGTGGCTACCAAGTTACAGTTTGTCAACACCAACAACACAGCTGAGTATGAAGGCTGTATAATGGGATTGAAACTAGCCCAGTCCATGGCTATCCAGCGTTTACTAGTCTTTGGAGATTCTGAATTGGTTATCAGACAAACCATTGGGGCGTATCATACCAAAGAATTGCATTTGCTGCCCTATCACCGGCAGGTCATCAACATATCCATGGATTTTGAAGAGATAACATTCATCCACATCCCTCGAGGTAAGAATGACTTTGCTGACGCATTGGCAACATTGACTTCTTTGATCAACATATCGGGTAGGAGGGGAATTCCCGACATCAAATTCACAAACCAAAAGGCCCCGACATATGGGAATTACATTGGAGAAGTATCAGATGAAATGCCTCCTAAAAAATAGCCTTGGTATCAAGACATCAAGGAATATCTCCGAGATGGATCTACACCCACTGGGGCAAGCCAAGCCAAAAAGAAGCGAATTCACAGAATGGCCATGAAGTTCTCTCTGAGTGGAGATGCACTCTATAAGAGGGATGCTGGAATAGGCCTTCTAAGATGCCTCGATAAAGAGAAAGCCCAGAGATTGATGGATGAAGTCTACGGTGGAATCTGTGGTTCACACATGAGCGATTATTTGCTGGCCAAGAAGATATTAAGAACAGGGCATTACTGGGTCTCTCTCAAAGCTGACGGTGATGATCACGCCAGGAAATGCTACCAATACTAAGTCCACAGAAATGCCATGGCCTTTCTCTATGTGGGGAATGGATGTGATTGGGTCGATAGAACCCAAAGCCAGCAACGAACATCGATTCATCTTCACCATGATCTATTATTTCACCAAGTGGGTTGAAGCTGCCTCTTTTTCCAAAGTCACCAAGGAGGTAATAATTGGTTTTATCAGAAATAATGTCGTCTGTCAATACAGACAGCCGGAGGTGATCGTCTTAGACAACGCCAAGAACCTAAACAATCAGATGATGAGAGATTTATGCAGCAAGTTCCATATCAAGAATCTCAATTCCGTCATCTACCTACCCAAGATGAATGGTGCTGTCAAAGCGGCCAATAAGAGCATCAAGAAGATCATGTAGAAAATGTCCGAACAATCATAAATGATGGCCTGACTTGTTACCTCTGACTCTGTTAGCATACCAGACGTCAATTCATACCTCTACTGAGCTACCCCCTATTTATTAGTTTATGGCATGGAAGCTGTACTTCCCATAGAAGTAGAAATGGAGTCCTTGCGAGTGTTAATAGATGCTCAGCTGGAAAAAGATCAGTGGTTGCAAGAACGGTACCACCAGCTGTCCTTGATAGATGAGAAGAGGGCTACAACCATTTTCCATGGGCAATTATATCAGCAAAGGATTGCTCCATCATACAACAAGAAAGTCTGAATCCGATAATTTAAAGAAAATAACTTGGTATAGAAGAAAGTTTTGGCCAATCAAGACGAAGCCAAAGGAAAGTTCGCCCTAAATTGGGAGGGCCCTTTCATTGTCAAAGAAGTGTTGACAGGAGGAGCTATCAGATTGCAAGAAATGGATGGGAACGAATTTCCCCAGCTTATCAATTCGGACACCGTGAAAAGGTACTATGTCTAAAACGCCTACCGGCTATCATCTTGGTCATGCGAATCGATCAAATCAGTTTGAGTTTTCACTAAAAGATCGAACTACGAATGACTTGATCTCCCTCCACCCGGGAGTACGTAGGCAGCCATTCCTGGTGCGGTCAAACTAAACAAAAAGTTCAAAAAACCAATTAAACCAAACTTAAAAGAGACACTTCTCAAACCTCTCACACAAAACTTAAACTACGAATGACCTGATCTCCCTCAACCCGGGAGTAGGTAGGCGGCTAATTTATGGTGCGGTGTGACCATCAAAAATAAAAAACCAATAAGAACCAGTCCCAAGACACTGAAGTCCTATAAAACCCAAATACTTGCCCTACTAAGATATTCTCTGACATCTCACTGTCCAGATATCAAAGAGAAGCTCGTGATACATCAACAACAGCCAGTCATGAAAGAAGTTGTAATCACTCAGCAATGACAAAACATATCCAATAGGGAAGTGAATCAAAATATATTTCTCTGATATATAATACTGTTTAATATATATATGGTGTCCTGTACATGACAAAAATGGCTGATCTAGTATGTGCAAGAAAAATAAAGCTAGTCCATGAACCCGTGGACAAGCGGGATAGCAGTGCCAACATGGCATCCCTCTTTGAAGATGGAGGAGCAGCTACAAACTGAATACCCTAAGTCTCCATACAAGCAAGAACATCCACAACCATCTATATAGTGCTGCTGTGACCATCTATGAAAGTACTCATATCTACAACTAGGCTGTGGGTATACGATCTGAGTGTTATACTCTTTGCAATATATATATATATATCCCAGGTAGCTATGGCTTCATCCCTCTATATATAAGCGACATCCCGGGCAACTAAGACCTCCTCAATCTCCTCAAAAGCTGCATCTCGGGTAGATCGAGCCTCGTCTCTCTCAACCAATGCTGCATCCCTAGTAGCTCGAGCCTCGTCTCTATCAGCAAAAGTTGTGTCACTGCTAGAAATGGTTGTCAACATCAACGCCCTAGACTGATCTCTCTTGAAAGTCATCTGAGCTAGTGAATCAACCATAGCTGGATCTGTCCGGACGGGAACGCTCGGAGGATCACTAACTAAAGCCACTGTCAAGTCGGTAAACAAATCATCCTCCGTGGGAGAATCAGGATCCTCTATAGGCTCCTCCTCATCTGAATCAATACTCAAAGCTGACTGGATAGCCGTAGCCAATGCAATGTCGGAATCCAACCATGCCGAATACTCTAGAGAATAATCTGGATGGCTAGTAAAAAACTCAGCAGTCTCCCTGTGAGTCCAACACTCGTAAATCCTGATCAGGACAGCTGACGGCAAAGATGAAGCTGATATCCGTTGATCCATAACTCCCTCAAAATGGTGGAGGCTCTGAAACTGATCAAACTGACCCATGACTGCCAACAGATGGTAGGTGGTCACCCTTCTCAAACTCGCTAGGGGCAAATAATCCATGCCGACTGCATGAGTGATGAAGCTGTAAGGGGAGACAAAACTTGAGTGTGGTAAGATCAAAATGGGATGCTAAATATCTGATAAAAAAGTCGAACATATTGCTGCATCTGAACACTCCGATGGTTGGAAGGAGTAGAATGTAACGCCCCCAAAATAGGTTCAATCCACCCAACCCATTCTGGGTCGCCACGAAATACACTCAACAAAAATTCTAATTATAAATCTTCAAATTCTAACTTTTAAAATGTCATACAAAATACGACCACAATTAAACTGTGAGTTTCAATACAAATACATTGCCCATACTTCAAATCAATGATACGTTATAGAAAGGTACAGTCAATAACTATTTTAGGAAGTGGATGTGCACAACCCTGTCTTATGATAACAATTATATAGGTAGTGCTCATAGATATAATCAGCAAGTGGATGTGCACAACCCTGTCTTATGATAACACGAAGTCGTATGTCATTAGACATCTTGTACGATAGTGGCAAAACACCCTTCCAAAGTTGGGTTCACCTCAACCTATTTGGTTCACCAAAATCAACTGTTAAAATGACGTATAAAATATGACACACACATGTTAAATTCTCAATATAATTCCTCTCATACTATTTTATGGAAAACCTCAACAGCTATAGACCATCGTTCTATTCCCCTGTTATCCCTGCTCAACCCCGTTATACTCTTATTACCTGAAAGGAATTGTGAAGCAAAAAGGTGAGCACAAATAGCCCAGTAAAGAATATCATGACTAAAGATAATTAAATTATCAATAGTCTTCATCAGTAATAAATCAGAGATTTATAATATATAGTAGATGATAAAATTTTTCAACCATAGTTGCAGCGGAACGAGCAATCCATTAGAAGAGCCAAATAGACCATAATGTCTACTATCTTCTCCATGTTAAAAGTCCACCAACAATATTTTATCCCTGTAACATCAATCAATAGTTTCTGCCCACAATCATGTAAATAGTTCATGATCATAATTATATTGATAAATTCCTCTTCGCACTCAGGACGAGGATGATTCTCATCACTTGTCTTTACCTGAAACACCAAAGATCATGGTTATACCAAATCACAGTTCCTGTTCATAATGGTGCTAATCAATTCATCTTTGCATTACAAGCCAAAGATATTCAACAAGTAATCATTCATCTTTGCACTACAGGCCAAAGATATTCACAAATCAACCACTCATCTTTGCACTACAGGCCAAAGATATTCATCAATAGTTCATCTTTGCACTACGGGCCAAAGATATTCAACAACAGGTCATCTTTGCACTACATACCAAAGATATTCATATCTCAAAAAATATCTAATCATTTCAGAATTTATATAAACAATAATTACAACCATGTTGATCAATTCACCTTTTCCCTTAAGCTAAAGATATTCAATTGTAAATTCAATGGTCATGAACATACCAGTCAACAATCCATCTTTGCACTACTGGCCAAAGAGAATCTATAGTCATGATCATACCAATAATCTACCCATCTTTACACTCAAGTCAAAGAGAAATTTCATCACCAGGATTATAAAAATGTTATATAAGATAATAAAAACAATATGATCAAAACATCGATCTAATTTCAAAAGTAAGATTCATAAATCAGCAATAATTTGGTTAGAAAAAAAACTAATTTTGTCGTGAATAGTACCCTATGAATAGTAACCCGTGCATAGTACCCCGTGCATAGTACCGCGTATTCGTAAGTAGTACCGTATACGTAAATAGTACCGTATACGTAAATAGTGCCGTATACATTAATAGTGTCGTATACGTGAATAGTACCCCTGACACGAAAAAGTAAGAATTTTATAATACAATCCATGCCAATATCTTGGTATAATGATATTGAAAAGAATAACATCATTTACAAAAGAAAACAACATCCCTTACAAATACGACAGAAATAATACCCCTTACCTTAGTAGAAGTTTGGATACTGCAATAGTGTAGTAGCAGAATACTCTTCTTCTTTCTCTCTTATTCTCTCTCTAAAGCTTTTCTCGTTATAACTCTGTGAATTGGTGGTGAAAAGTAATGAAGAATTGAACTTCTATTTATAGAAGAACTGAAAGTGGCCCTTGGCTTTAACGAATGTCCAAAATGACTCCTGGTAATATTGAAGAGGCAACTACTATTTGCGAAGAGGCAAATAACTCTTGAAAAAACAAAGAGGCAAGTAACTCTTGGAAAAACAAAGAGGCAAGTAACTCTTGGAAAAACAAAGAGGCAAGTTACTATTTGAGTTACTATTTACGAAAATGACTCTTAGATGATGACCTATGGGTCCCAACTTACAAAATACCACATATCACCATAACTTCCTCTAATGGTTATGTTACTCATCACACATTTAATCAACACTTTTTAATCCTTCCAAATTCCCAACCGAAAATAGCCGAAATCCACAAACAGATGATTTTCCACACCAAAATACTAATAAAAATACATCAGCACTAATTCCTTCTTTTATATCCACAAAATAAATATTTCCTTATCATATAAATCAATAATTAATTATTCACAAATAATATTACAGAACTACCATATTGACAACCAGGTCATTCCTAGGAAAGAGGGGGCCTTCCGATAAGGATTTCTCCTTACTGGCGCGCAATTAAATAACCCCTCCTAGACAGAACTTCCTTAGACATTGTCAATAATGCTATCTAATAATATTATTCAAATAATATGAATTATTGAGTTGATAATATGAAATACTGTGCAGTGACAATTATTGAATCAATAATATAAAATATCAACGGTAGCAATTATTGAATCAATAAAATATCATGCAATTATTGAATCAATAATATAAAATATTGAACAGTAATTACTGTAACAATTATTGAGTAAATGACTTCTTACGTAAGAATCAATAATTCAAAATACTGTGCAATACCGTGTGCTACTGTGCACAACGCGTATTACTGTATTTTTATCACTGGATATTTCAACAGTTTAACCGTAACAGCTTTACCGTTATTTATAAAAAGGTTATTTCTGTCGCTTTCTATATCCGACAGTTATTCCGTTGTGGGGCCCACAAATAGCTGCGCCGTCATACGAATATTCTCCGACTAACAAGAATATTCTACGACCAAACGAATATTCCCCGACAACAATGAATATTTTATAACCACTTGCTTATTTTGAAAAATTTACATATATCACCCTTAACTTTAAACTTTTATCAATTTAACCATTTACTAAATAGAAAAATTGAATACTTTTATTTCATAAAATTTGGGGTCTTACATAGGACATGGCTATCTCATGGGTAAAACAGTACCCATGGTGTCTGAAGGTGCCAATCGGACTCAAGTGTGTCATGAACCACACATACAGCAGAACAGAGTTACCTCTTAGAACCCCTCTGGATGGGTACTGCAAAATGTAGCCGACCTCAAGGTCTCGACATATACCATCGGCAAAATCGTACCACCATGTCTAAGGGCACGAACCACTACCATCAGGCCAATATCCAAGTGGTCCAAATATAGTGGCATGTATACATAAGTCCTGACGTACATCAGCAGAACGTCTACACGAGCAAACTGCCACTCATCTGCAGGAATGGTGAAATCTCTAAAATATCGCTCGTAGCTATCTAGCCAGCCGAAGCGATCGATCAAAAAGTCTATGGATATCACATGCCCTGCAATGATCTCCTCAGTGATGACTCTGCGTCTCAGACCCGACATAGTCATAAATGGTCTCCTTATGTCACTGATGGCTGTTTGGGAGCAAGGCAGATCCATTGCCAAACCTGTAAGGCGCTCATACTCCTCTAAGGTAGAAGTCAACTCATGAAGGCCAAAACAGAAAACCTGCCGCTAAGGTATCCATCATGATAAGATGCCATCCATAAATCTATGCAGAACCTGGAAAGCTAGAAGGGCTAGAGAATGCCCTAGCATCTGGTCTACTGTCCCTTTGGCTATGAAGGGCAGACTGTCATACCACGACCTCAACGAAGATGCCGCCGAAGATGGCAACGAATGCTCAATAAGGTTGACTATGGATGATGACATCTGTATCATCGTATCATAAGACCATCCAGGGGTCAAATCTAAACTCACCTATCTAAATGCATATCCATGACATAATATATGCATAATAACAATGATAAAAATAATGTAATAGATAAGAAATATTATGCATATCTAGAATAAACTATCTACTGCCAGCATCATCTTTGTCTGCTCATAAAGTGCAAAAATAAAAAGTATAGGAAAATGGGGCACAACCGCCCAACTACTAACATAGGCCTATCAAAAGATATAGCGAGAAATGGGGCATAGCCGCCCAATATCTAAACAAAGGCCTATCAAAAGATATAGCGAGAAAATCTATCTGAAGAGGTTTAGAATATCCGTCTCTAGGCTATTAACATGCTCCAGCTCTGCCTGAGTCACAAAATCTCAGGCCAGTGGGAATGTCCGGTCGATACAAGGGAGGATCAGCACCTACAAAGCTACTAGAAAATGGACCTGTGGAAGGGCCAGCTCCAGAGCTGGAAGGATCAAAAGAATCTTCCTCGAATGGATCCTGGCCAAGGTGCCTGATGAAGAAATGAGCCCTCTCCAACTACTGGGTCAATTCTGTAATCTGGTCCGAAATGACTAGGCTCTCGGAGACAAGTTATCTAGTCTATCATCATCACTGACCCTGACACCATGTCTGCCATAAACTGGGTAGCATAAATCTGAGCCCCAATAGTGTGGGGACTCCACCAGCTGTGAAATGCCTCCTAGCTGTAAGGACCCTCTGATATGGTGAAGCCATCTACGCCCATCAGTGAAATGTCTGTGAGTGGCTGAGCTAGTGGCCAATGATGCCAAGCATGAGGAACAAAGGGAATGCGGATATCTCCCGTGGTGCTCCAAATAACATGCTCTCCTAAATAGAACTCCCAACCTCCCTCTGTCAAAAATGGAACTCGGCAGGTGGACAATGCAAACTCTCGGCCAGTGGGAAAGACGTCTTTAAACCCGATTGTTAAAAAATTTGAGGTATAAGGGACCAATGTGACACCCTCAAATCCGGGTACTTCAATTTCCACGGGATTTGGTGTTCACTATACAAATATCACATATCTATCTACCATAATAAAAGCATCTCATAAAATAGATAAAAACATCATCCCCTTATGGGGTTACAACATCTGAATAATAAATAAATCCCAGGTTATACTAACCTTAAACATCAGTGCGGAAAACATAAACAAATAAATAAGTCTTAACAACATCAAAGTCTTAAACATAACATTCTCAAATTAAATAACAAGTCTTCAACACTTATTAACCTTGCCCTTGGCTTTGCTAGTGGAAGGCTCGTCGGACCTTTCGTTCTTAACTGTAATGTTATTATATAAGAGTGAGCATGATTGCCCACAAGTATAACAATATAACAGTAATAATAACATATGAGTAATCAAAGAGTTCTGAATAAAAGAAAGCTCGACTTTTGAATCAAGAATGAATAACAAGAATCAAAAGTACATCTGAGGGTCATAAGACCATGAACTATGTCCCAGGTTGTCAAGTATCTTTACTTTAGACCTTTAACAGTCATAAGACTATATGGACTCTACTACTCGTACGTAGGGGGATCAGCCCTTAGTACCATAATGTGCACATCATCTCAACGCTAAAGTGTAAATAATCCCCTATAACAGGGTTGTTCACCTTAGTTTGACATCAGAGTCGGCACCAAAGGAAGTTTGATTTGGATAAGCTCAATAACAGTTCTAGAATTTAGAACGTTCATCAACTATGGACTAGTCGAATCAATAAGGGTTCGCTAGTCTTATAAGGTTTAACAATAATTGATATTCAAATCGAATAATAAATCTCAAGAGTATACAATCGAATAAGTATTGTATAACTAAAGTAATACTTTAAAGGAATTATAATATCTCATATGGAATCTAAACTTGAATAAACAAGAATAAGAACTTGCTCTATATAGAAATATAAGTCTAGGACTTGCTCAATGAATAACTTAGAGTTTAAGGAACTTGCATCATGATAATGAATCAAGGATAAGAGCTTGTTTAACTAAAAGTAAAGTTTAGGAAACTTGCTCAATAAAAAGTTTGAGTTTAGAACACTTGCCTCGTGCACAAGCTACAGTTATAATTATAATTCACTTCCTCAATGTCCTACACATTTTATTATGTTTACAATATCGATTAGTTCCATAACCACTACGTTTAACTGTTGAACTTCTCACTTAAGTTCAACTTAACAACTTGGTTCATCATCTTAACTTTTTGACTAACCACATAACATGAATCTGAACCCACAACATGCATATCACACAAGTATAATCTCTTAAACAATCATAATCAAACCTTATAATAAATAATCCAAGTTCACATATAACTTGTTAATATACAACTTAAAATCGTCTAATACATGTTAATAATATGTTATAGTACTGTTATATATGCTCAACATGTTATCTGGTTCATTAGGTTAAGTTAACTCATTATGTTATGGACTGAAACCACACAAAACAAAGCCATTCCAACTCTGCACCCCCCGCCAGGGTGGGGGTTTGCACTGCTGGATGCCCACCGGGGCGGCATGCATGCCGGGGCGGGGGTCCCCTGTATGGCGAATTGCAGTTCGCGACTGCACTGTTCATCAGCCCCAATAAATCCCAAACTAAACTAACACAGCAATTTTAACGTTACCCATGAACTATAAACTTCACAAATGCATTATACAATATTTTTAGCATTTTTTTAACACTTTAGATCACATAATCATTCAAATTGGAACGCTTAAAATCACTGTTTTTGGTATTTTGTAAAGTTTCGAGAGAAATCATGAAATTCGACATTAAATATTCGTTATAATTTTTAATCTGTCCGTTTGAATTTCGTTTTGTTTGTTTAAACATGCATAATCATAATCAACTATCAATTTAAAGTTTAATAAACAATTAAAGCATGATATTTTGTACATAAGGGCCATAGTCATACTTTTCATACTTTGTAACTTTCAATTCTCTAATTAAAGCATAATCACATGAAATTGATTATTTTAAAACATGAATAAATGATAGAAAACATGTTATGAATCTATATTAGTACATATATGATCATATCTCAAGTATTCATCAAAATTTTCATATACAAAGAACTTAAAGTATGTTTTAATGGAGAAAATGAAAGTACGAACTTAGAAATTCAGATAAGGAAATTACCCCTTGCTTGTTTGTTTAAATTTGCTAGAATCTTCTCTTTGGTTCTCCAATTCTCTTCTTCAACCTACAAGTTTTCTCTAAAATTCTCTTTGACTCTCTCTGATGATATATGATATATGACTTAACTAATATAACTTTCATGTATATAATAACTGGTTGGGAACATGGGAATCGGTTAAGCGCATCAGGCCTTAATTGCTCCCATGTTCTTAAGGGCATGTTTGGTTTACACAAAAGGCTCATTTCCTATTTAATTTAATTAAAGTGTTATTACATAGTTTTAATTGTCACACTTTAATTAATCAAATAATCTTATTTAAATTAATTAAATAAAATATAATATTACACATTAAATCATATCATCACATAATTAAAATTCTCATTTATTAATTATGTCAAATTATTAAATCTCTAATTAATTATTAAATTAATTAGAATAACATTATGCTTATTAAATAATTTATTTAATTAAATAAACTCAATTAAATACATACTTTGAAATATAAAAATTCTCCACATTAATTTAATCAATGTAACACATATAGTTAAATTAATCTACCACAATTCTATCAAATAATTATTTAACTCAATAAATAAACATCGAATATTTATTTAAGTCGCTAAATAAATCATCAAAAATATTTATTTAATATAGTAAATATTCAAATTAATTTACAAAATTCTCGATTGTCACACCCACGAGATCGACTCGGCCGTCAATAGCTCTAGTTGCAGGCGGGAGTGGGTGAATCCCTCGGCAACAGGGACCTCCGTCAACGTGGAATGATGTCAACGCCGTCCCCTCGGATAAGTATCCAGACTCAAATTAGTGGTTGGGCGTAGGCAAGGGAGCCTCTCATATGCCCAAAACTGGCCATGCAAATATCAAAAGTCCTTAGTGATAAAGATTGACAAACACAAATGAGAAAATCAAAAGGTGCGAGAGAAATATACTCACCAACAAAAATGGGTAAAAAACTAGCAAAGCCTCCGTCACACCCTCCGAGCGCATGCGTATCCCTCAGAGAAAATAAACAAAGGTGTAGGTACCCCAATCAAAATCACTAAGGCGCTCCACGTATCGAGTAGCGGTTACCAGGGAAAAGGACACCATCGAAGAGTTGTCTGCAAGGAAACAACCCCCGATGATCACTAAAAATAGTCGCCACAGGATGCAATATCTAACCCTCTGATCATCAAGCAGGGGCTCCGTCAAAGCCCCATTCTGGGCATCTACGCTCAAGGAACCAGAACTGACCGTCTGACCCTTGATGGCTATCGCAGGAACTCTCTAGAGGGATCGAACAACAATGGGTGAAATGTCAACCACAATCGACACTGGTTCACCTGCAAACTCTATCCCGGTGATGAACCCCCAGTCCATAGGCGTCATCATCACCTCGCAATCCAATAAATGAAGAGATTGGATCTGGTGGAACCAGCGCTCAGATAAAGCCCTAAAATAACCCCAGGGGCAACGACAGGGAGGAATAGAAAAGAAGGTCGCGAACCCCCAGGTGTCGACGATGGCCCGATACTCCGGATACAAAGTATGGTATAAAGAGTGGACATTGAACCAGTTCCCCCTGGGCTGCGTAAAGCCGGGAACCTGCATCAAATAGCCAATCCAGATTAAACCCGTGTTCTGAAATGGAAAAAGAATGAAAGACAGATAATCCAAGATGGGAACTTCAATCACCTCGTTGGCATGAAGATATCTCGATGGATGGCGCCACAAATCTCCCAAAAGCTCCTGAAGCGGCACCACAATGGCTGGAAGCTCCCCATGTGGAGCCTGAGCTGGAGTAGGATCAACAAATGGGACATCCTCATCATCCACATAAACAAGCGGCTCAACCCGGATGGGACGAATCACCGACTCAGCCAACTGACGTGGTGGCCGAGTTGGACGTGGCTGAGGAACATCAGAGACTCTCCTCCGCCTAACTCCTGAAGTGACCCTGCTAGCACTACAGGGTCTATCTGGCTCCATAACCTGGACAAAGTCTCCAAATCACCTAAGAGAGGGTGAGGTAAGCCTTAAACCTGTGGCTTATTAAATTAAAGCATTATTTTATGTATTTTTAAGTCCTAAAGCATGCATGAGTTGACCAAAATCCTTAGTAGAGTCAAAATTACATGTTTATTGAATGTTCAGGGTTTTTAAAAATTTTGCCAGAGTCTATTTTGTAAAATAGACTGTCCGCATGCACATAGGCATGACTAGGTGGTCATTCAGTAGCATACCTACCAAAAAATAGAAATAGTTCATATTTATGAAAAATAATTAAAAACAAACTCCCTGTAGGCAGCTAAATTACCATGGGCATTTTAGTTGAAAATCCAGGCTCACTTAGCCTAAAAAAGAACGAGTAAACTGATCAAAAAGGGTGTTAATTGACTGTCTCAGAATTCATTTTTTTTACATCAGAACGTTCAGCACAGTAAAATATGCATATTTACTAAGTCTGAAAAGTTTTATCAAGTCATATAGGCACACCTACTCCATACATTGTGTTTAAAAGCATAGTATGTGGTTTATGACATTCTAATGGTCAAAACTGAAAAAAGAAAGGATGTAAACGTTACCAGAGATATGCAGAATGTTTGAATGATTACGGAATCTAAAAAAAGCTGCCCGAACTCCGTAGATTTGAAGAAGAAAATCGAATTTTCTTTAGAACTCAAGTTTGAAAATGAAATTGAAAAGCTATGGCTGCCCAAGTTATACTCGTAGCGAGGAGCATCCTCACCTGCGGCTGCTGCACCTCTACTTGTGGCTCCCTAAGGTGGGCCCCACCACTTCGGTTCAGTCCAAATTGAGTAAAAATGGAGTTTACATAAGCTAAAAAGTCAAATCCAGAAAAAATTGCTACGCGATTGAGCGGATTGGCCTAAAATCCTGCGTATAAGCGGCGAGTTCCTGAAAATGGAAAAAGTTTCATGTAAGTCATTGGTTAAGACCCTGAAGTGATATTTAGGAGCCAATGATGAAAACTGCTGAAAAACTACTAAAAAAACTACAGAATACTGCTGAAAATTGCCTCTATCAAAGCATCGGGAAGGTCCGACGGTATAACCGACAAGTTTTGAGTGTGTCAAGGCATCCAGATTGATCCAAGGGTGTGATTTATCAAAAAGAGTACCCCCACGTCAAGATCGATTAGGTCTGACACTATCAGCCATTGGCAACTGTGACACCCCCAAATTCCAGGACTGCCACTTGGTCTCTCGAATTCGGTTCATCACGTGCTCATGGTAATACATCATAATAATAATAACTAAACAACACACATCACAGCAGAAAATCTATTCTAGAATAATTTACAATGATTTATTATAAGTATTCCTCCAAGTCTCGCAACCTACAGTACTTAATAGATTACATAATAATATCAATTAACGACTTATTTCATAATCTAACTTAAGCTTAAACATAATCAAAATCAGTCTTACTACATCATCTTAATACGACAATGAAATATTTAAAAACATAAAAGAGACAAGCTAGTTAGTAGCCTTGCCCTTATCAACGCCCGAAGGTTTGCCCTGCTCTGCCTTAACTGAAATATTTTAGGGAAAGCAAAAATGAGCACAAATTGTCCAGCAGGTTAATATACAATAAGGGTTTGTAATATAATTCTCAATTCTTAAAAAAGTATAGCAAGGTTTGATAATTCAAGGATAACAAGAATATCAACAGTTTTCAATAACAGTCGCTAAGGACAGAATAATATCAATGTGATTCAACAACAAATCAATTCAAGATTTCAAGATAACTGAAAACTGAGCAGTCGCTAAGGACTGCGAACTTCTACTAGAATTAACAGTAATAAACTGAAAATCCAACAAAAACAGGTACAACAGGTGATCGGCCTAAAGCACCATCGTTATGCATAACAATCAATCATACTCAAGTGCGCACGTCGGTCCTCCGACAATTATATATTCCCTTCAAAGAAGGTTGTTCTTCTCAGTCAAATACAAGATCCCGCACCAATCAATTAGTTTGGGTTGCTTTCCAATGATATAAGTCTAGCCGAATCAAATGGCATAGACACTTTCACAATATTCAAGAACAATACTAAGTTCAACAGGAATAATAGCTTTAATGAAATAAGAGTTCAAGTATGCTAATTCAATTCAACCGATTAACTAGGAAACTAGTTCGCAATATACAAGGATAGAATACTTGCACAGTAAAAGAGTGTAAGTTAGGAAACTTGCACAATCATAGATTTCCTTGCATAAAGTAAATGCGTCGGTTAGGATACTTGCACTTTAAAAGAGTGCAAGTAAGAGAACTTGCCTTTAGCGTAGTTTATCCACGAAAAGCAAATCAACACTTTCGAATTCCTATCGTAATACAGTTACGTATATATATGATATTCATTAGTCATATAATTAAACTTCACATTTTATCTTCGAATATACGATCAACACATAAGCTAGGTTTTACCTAGCTACACAGTTATATAGAACATAATTTCTATCCTTAACGTTCCTCCTTTAGAGTTTAAACACATTCTCATATCTTATAAGATCGTAATCAATACTAAATATATTTCATTTTAGCAAGTTACGGCATCCCCTTAAGTTAACCGTTAAAATCGGGTTCAAGTAACATCCTATAATATCACGTAGCATGTATTCATATTTAAAGGATACTTTCATGCTTGTATAACTTTTTCAAATCCAATCGTACATGGTATAGGTTCTTAAGTTAATACTTAAAGCCATTCAAGGACAAGAACTCATATGGTCTAACATGCTCGCTTTTTAAACACATAAGATTTTCATATAACTTGAATTAGGCATGCTCATGAGTACTCGTATCGCATATATGTAGCTAGCATTGTTATTATCTTGAAAACATGCTTCGTTTATGCTAAACTTTAATCACGGCAACTAATCATGGTATATATACATGCATGACACATGAATGAGTCTAAGAGTACTATCACATGTGTCCAAATTATCAGATTCTAATTCTCGTCATAACATACCAAAGTTTACGTTCAAAGCTTATACTTTGTTAGTTTAGTTCATTAATAAGGTCTATCATGTCCATGCTTCCTTATGAAACCTATATATATAAGTTAACATGCTTTTCATGCATTTCAAGGCCCTATAAACATGCTCAAAAAGTCAGAATGTATACATGGTCTTTACATGTCAATATCATTCTTCAAAACTTGTATTTTTGTTAGATATGTTCAATAATGAGGTCTAACATGCTCTTGTCATACTACGAACCATATATACATAAGTTAATATGTCTTTTATGCATCTCTACCTCATACCGACATGCCTTGAAAAATCAGAATATTAACATGCTTCATATATGTTAACGTTCGTTTAGGAAACTTTAAGTTCGTTTCCAAACTATATGTCGTTTGGTTAACCATGCATGCTAATATACTAAAACATGCTTACATTGCCTCATTAGGTTTATATATATGTATTAATCATGCTTCCATGCTTGTTTAAACAAAAATTAAATAATTAGTACATAACAGTTTTGTTGCAGAATGTAGAAAACTGCACACAGAGTCCGACGCTGCGGCGCGGCAACAGCAGCCACAATCTGGCGCTGTGGCGCGGGTGGCGCTGCGGCGCGAGGATTGGAGGGGAGGTGCGGACGATGGCGCTGCGGCGTGGTCAGAAAGTCAGAATGTATACATGGTCTTTACATGTCAATATCATTCTTCAAAACTTGTATTTTTGTTAGATATGTTCAATAGTGAGGTCTAACATGCTCTTGTCATACTACGAACCATATATACATAAGTTAATATGTCTTTTATTATTCTCTACCTCATACCGACATGCCTTGAAAAATCAGAATATTAACATGCTTCATATATGTTAACGTTCGTTTAGGAAACTTTAAGTTCGTTTCCAAACTATATGTCGTTTGGTTAACCATGCATGCTAATATACTAAAACATGCTTACATTGCCTCATTAGGTTTATATATATGTATTAATCATGCTTCCATGCTTGTTTAAACAAAAATCAAACAATTAGTACATAACAGTTTTGTTGCAGAATGCAGACAACTGCACACAGAGTCCGGCGCTGCGGCGCGGCAACAGCAGCCACAATCTGGCGCTGCGGCGCGGGTGGCGCTGCGGCGTGGGAGGCGCGGACGATGGCGTTGCGGCGTGGGGACAGTTTCTGCAGTTCACACTGCAGCCGAAACCGACCCAAAACCTCCCATTTCATCGATTTCAACATACCCATATGCCATTACACTAACGTTTTTAACTTACTAACACATATATATGCTTATATAACAGTCAATCGCATTTATAAATTCTCAAATTCATGAACCCTAACTAATTTCACACGAATTTGATGCTTTACAAAAATTATAGAGCAACAATGGAAATGAAAGTCAAGAAAGCTATATAGTGGTTCCATCAGGTATGTATATTCATATAACAACAATATAAGTGCTCTACAATCCAATTGCAATCTAATTTTACATAATCAAGAATTTAAGCAATTGTAGTAACAGAAACAGGAATGAAAATGAAGAACAAGGAGAGGAATTATACCTCTGTTAGTTTGTGAATTGAACTTGCTGCTATACTACTACTTACAATGCTGCTATACTATCAATGTATTCTCTCAACTCAACACTTATGTAAACTCACAGCAAATGAAATTGAAGGAGAAGGGGCCATATAAATAGCAAAGCCAAGACCCAGACAATGTAATTGTACAACAAATTAAACCAACGAGATTTGTGAATTGTATGGGGGTTAAAGAATAGTAGGTAAATGGTAGTTGGATTCATCATGAATCCCATTCCCTCCATAATCATGAGCTATGCAATGCTGAGTTTGAGGAAGAAATAGGGAGTAGGCTAGCTTGAGTTGTTCACGTGTATAAGGATTGTGTTTGTCAGCATGGGCCAAGCTTCTAAGTATCCAGCATTTTGCAACATGAAGTGTATTAACACTAAGGCCATATATACATATATCATAAACTTAGGCTATTACATATACATTCATACTATATATTTAGATTATAATTATCATTATAATGTAAGTCACGTGCTTAATATTTCAAAGTAGTAGATGTGATATGGCAATGTAACATACATATCATCCATGTACATTTATTAATAACGGATATAATCACATCAAATTATTTCCTTTATTAAATTTTATTATTCCATTATATATATAAATATTCATCAATTATTTATATTTATGATACAATATTTTAATGTATACTTACATACATATTGTCACATAGGCTATTAATCAAGTAGCTCATATAGTTCAATAAATATAATTGTTAATCTCCATAATAATTTAATTAACCCTTATATGATTAATTATCACTTTAATATAAATCTTATTATATTTATAAACACGTTGTTCATTATTATTATGTTTCTTGCAATAATAATAATCACATATTATTAATCAATCACAATTAATATTTTATAACAATTATTCTACGATGACAATTAATTAATATTCTACGATTAACAATTAATATAGATTAATTGTTCGCTTAAATTAATATAATCATTCTTATATTACGTCACTGTGCCACACAAGGCAATCAACGAGTTTATCGCAAACTCCACCAATTTCTCAATTATTATAATTATTGAATCTTATATAATTGAATTAATTCATCTCATAACACAAAATCATTTATATTCAAATAAATTCTCGTTTCCATTAATGTATTTATTTAATAATATATGAAAATTCACGGGTATTACATCCTCCCCCCTTATAAAAATTCCGTCTCGGAATTGCTACAAGGTTACACGAATAGATAGGGATAGTCCTTCATCATCCTATCTTCTAACTCCCACGTTGCCTCCTCGACATCGTGGTTACGCCAAAGTACTTTTACAGATGAAATAATTTTATTTCTCAAAGTTTGTTCTTTCCTATCTAATATCTGGACAGAAATTTCTTCATACGCCAAGTTCTTCTCCACTTGAATGGACTCGTAAGAAATCACGTGCTTGTAGTCGGCCTTGTACGGTCGCAACACAGAAATGTGAAACACGTTGTGGATGTGCTCCAGTTCGGGTGGTAACGCAACTTTGTATGCCACTTCGCCCACTCGCTTCAGTATCTCGAACGGTCCTATGAATCTTAGACTCAATTTTCCTTTCTTGCCGAAACGAATGTTTCCCTTCCAGGGAGATACCTTTAAGAATATGAAACTGCCGACTTTGAAGTCTCGGTCCTGCCGATGCAAATCTGCGTATTTTGTTCTGGCGATCTTGAGCTGCTACTAATCTGGCTCTTATCACTGTCACCACATTTGCGGTTTGTTGTACTAACTCTGGTCCGAGTATTCGTCGCTCCCCGACTTCGTCCCAACATAATGGCGTTCTGCACTTTCTTCCGTAAAGAGCTTCGTACGGTGGCATGCCGATACTTGCATGGTAACTATTATTATATGCGAATTCTACTAAGGGTAGGTGGTCGTCCCAATTTCCCTTAAAATCCATCACGCAAGTCCTAAGCATGTCCTCCAGCCTTTGTATTGTTCGCTCACTCTGTCCGTCTGTTTGAGGATGGTAAGCAGTACTTAACCTCAACTGCGTTCCCATTCTTTCCTGCAAACTCTTCCAAAAATTAGACGTGAAGCGCGGATCTCGATCAGAGACAATTGACACCGGCACTCCATGTCGTGAGATAATTTCTTTTACGTATAAGCTCGCTAACTGATTCAAATTGTAGCGGATCTTGATTGGTAGAAAATGTGCGGTCTTGGTTAGTCGATCCACGATAACCCAAATAGCATCATAACCTTTTTGCGTAACTGGAAGTCCTACCACGAAGTCCATCGTAATATGCTCCCATTTCCACTCTGGTATTTCTAACGGTTGTAGTAAACCACTTGGCCGTTGATGCTCTGCTTTAACGCGTTGGCAAGTCAAACATCTTCTGACGCACTCTGCGACTTCCCGTTTCAAATTGGGCCACCAAAAATGTTGCTTCAAATCTCGGTACATCTTAGTGCCTCCCGGATGAACGGAATATGTCGTATTATGTTCCTCGTGCAAAATCTCTTCCCTTAACTCGGTTACCGCTGGTATCCACACTCTTCCTTCAAATCTTAAGATACTGTCTTTATCCATTCGAAATTTCTCTTCCTCATTTTCTGTGATCCTCTTTCGGATTTTCTCACACTCTTCATCCTTTTCCTGGGCTTCCTTTACTCTATCCAACAATGTCGGACAAGCTTCCATTACAATTAACTTCTCACCAGACTTTTCTGGTCCTTTCACTTCTATCTCCAATTTCTTCATCTCTCTTATCAACTCTTCCTGAATCGTCAAATTAAACAACTTCTCCCTTCCTTTCCTGCTCAGAGCGTCGGCAACCACATTCGCCTTCCCCGGGTGATAAAGAATATCGCAATCATAGTCTTTGATTAATTCTAACCACCTCCTCTGCCGCATGTTCAACTCTTTCTGTGTGAAGATATACTTCAGACTTTTATGGTCAGTGTATATCTCACATTTTTCTCCATACAAATAATGCCTCCATATCTTTAACGCAAAAATTACTGCCGCTAACTCTAAGTCGTGAGTAGGGTATCGTTTTTCGTAGTCCTTCAATTGTCGTGACCCATACGCAATGACCTTGCCATGTTGCATGAGCACACAACCAAGCCCCTTGTGCGATGCATCACTATACACCACAAAATTTCCCGCATCATCTGGTAATGATAACACAGGTGCTTCGCTCAATCTCCTTTTCAGTTCTTGAAAACTTTCTTCGCATTTGTCGGTCCATACAAATTTCACTGTCTTTCTAGTCAAATTGGTCAGCGGGGTTGCTAGCTTAGAAAAATCTTGGATGAATCTTCGATAGTATCCAGCTAACCCTAAAAAGCTTCTCACCTCCGTTGGTGTTCTCGGTTGTTCCCAATTACTTACTGCTTCAACCTTCGCAGGGTCTACAGAGATTCCATTCTTATCCACCACGTGGCCTAAGAATTGAACCTTCTCCATCCAAAATTCGCACTTTGAAAATTTTACATACATCTTTTCCTTCCTTAGTGCCTCCAAAACAATATTCAGATGTTCGGCGTGTTCTTCCTCTGTCTTCGAGTAGATCAAAATGTCGTCGATAAAAACCACTACAAATTTATCCAAGAATGGCTTGAAAACTCGATTCATCAAGTCCATAAATGCTGCCGGAGCATTAGTCAATCCAAATGACATTACCAAAAACTCGTAGTGTCCATAACGGGTTCGAAACGCAGTCTTTGGTATGTCCTCATCCCTCACTTTCAGTTGATGATATCCTGTTCGTAGGTCGATCTTTGAGAAACACTTTGCTCCCTTCAGTTGATCAAATAAGTCGTCTATCCTCGGTAGCGGATATCGGTTCTTGATCGTTACTCTGTTCAATTCTCGATAATCGATACAGAGTCTCATCGATCCGTCCTTCTTCTTAACGAATAGCACTGGTGCTCCCCAAGGAGAAACACTCGGTCGAATGTAACCCTTATCCAACAACTCTTGCAATTGTATCATCAATTCCTTCATTTCTACTGGCGCCGTACGATATGGAGCTTTTGAAATCGGTGCCGTTCCCGGTGCTAAGTCTATTATGAATTCGATTTCTCTGTCTGGCGGAAGACCAGGCAGATCGTCCGGAAACACATCTAGAAATTTATTAACTACGGATATATCTTTAATTTCTACTCCCTTTTTTCGAGTATCAACGATGTAAGCTAGATAACCTACACATCCTTTTCTTAACAATTTCTTGGCCTGCATCATCGTAACGCAACACGATTGCTTAAGCGATGAGCTACCATAAAACACTACCTTAGACTTACTCGGAGTCTGAAGGTTCACACATTTGTTCTGACAGTCAATTATCGTAGCATGGTTATACAACCAATCCATTCCCAGTATTACGTCAAATTCTCCCAGTCTAATAGGAATCAAGTCTACGCTCAGTTCATATTCTCTAATGTTTGCACGACAATCTCGATAAACGTATTCTACAGAGATTACTTCCTTATTAGCAACTTCTATGACTAAAGGATTTTCTAATCGTTCTCGGGGTGTACTAAGTTTACTAGCAAATTATTCAGATACAAAAGAACAGGTGGTACCCGAATCAAATAATACATAAACATTTATATCATTGATTGGGATTATACCTGACACCACGTCGTTCGCAGCCACTGGCGTCCTGGACGGTCATGTTAAAGGTTCTGGCGGTTGGGCGGTTGGATTGTGCCGATCCACCGATCATCAGTTTGTTTCCTCCCCCTCGTTGGCTACCACTTCCGCCACTTCCCTTCTTCGGGCAATCCTTAATACGGTGCTAAGTTGAGCCGCAAGCAAAACACCCTTGGATCTTATTTGGTTTCGGACAGTTGGGCAAGATGTGCCCTTCCTGTCCGTAATTGTAGCAAGTGCCACGTCCCTTCCAGCACTCGCCCTGGTGATTCTTCCCACACTTTGGGCATCCTTCATCCTTCTTCTTGAAACCTCCACGAAAATTCCCTGATTGATTATTGTTGTTTTTGTTGTTATTCTCCCACTTTCTCTTTCCCAAATTACTTCCTCCACTGCTGCTTCCTCCACTACGATTCTCTCCTCCAGCATTCTTTCCTTTCTTCTCTTTGTTATACAGGCTTAAGGCCTCACTGCCACCTTCTGCAATGATTGCCTTTTCCAGTAATGTTGCAAAGGAATCAATTTGAAGAACTGATACCTTATTGAACAGCCATGGCTTCAACCCTTGTTCGAAGCATCTAGCCTTTCTCTCTTCATCACCAACTTGGTGCTCCGCAAATCGCGCTAGTTCGTTAAACCTAGCCGCGTATTGCGCCACCGTTATCTCACCTTGTTTTAACTCTAGGAATTTCACCTCCATCCAATTCTTCATACTCTTCGGGAAGTAATTCTCGAAGAATAGCGTCTTAAACTTATCCCAAGCTATTATCCCTTCTCCAGCTCTTTGTTGATTAGCCTCCCACCAGTAGTTCGCTTCTCCCTTCATCATGTACGGTGGCAAACACCGTCTTCTGATCTTCGCCTACGCTAGCTATAGTGAAAGCTTTTTCGATCTCTTTGATCCAGGTTTGTGCGACTATTGGGTCGATAGTTCCCTCGAACTCCGGGGGTCCTACACTCTTAAAGTCTTTAAAGGTTGTTACTGGCACAGTCTGAGGGTTCGAGCGAACGGGTTCATTGTTCCTTCCCCTTAAGGCTTCTCCTAACAAGTCTACCAGTTTCTGGATCGGGTCTACTTGTTCCCTCTCATTGTTCACTGACTCCTCAGGTGCAGTCAATCTACGTCTGGGCGGCATTATCTGCATCACAATTTTTTTCATTTTATTATTATTCAAGTATATTACTTAAGTATTTCTTTTAATACTAACAGAAAAAAAATTTGTAACACATTTCTGAAATAAACTTCATTTATATTCATATGCCAAATCGTTTCATTACATGATTTTCCTAGCATACTGCTATAAATGTTATCACATATATCCCCTAATATCACAAAAGACGGGGAATATACCAACCTACTACCATACTACCCCTCTAACAAAAGCTAACACGGGGTTCACATCATTATCCCTCATCTTACACAAAAGATCGGGATTACAACATAGAATGTACAACACATAGAGATAAATGCTACTAACTACTACTAGACTGTCTCAGGGAATCTCATCCCATCATCCCGAGCTCCACTGCGCTCTTGTACTCCAACTGTGTTATATAAGCAACCAGCTCTCGGCTCATAGTGTGTAGGGTTTGTCCCTGTTCTGCCGGGTAGTGGTACACACCATCAAGCACTCTCTCAAATGCCAAACGGAACACGTACCCCATCTTATTCATTTTTCTCTTCTTGCACCTGACCTCGTCCTCTAGGTCGTCAGCTCTCTCAATGGGCGCCTCCCAGTTCTCCTCGAAGTGTAACCTATCCATCACCTCCAATTCTAGCTGAGTACGGAGTGCCTCTTTCTTAGTCTTCTCACTCAATTTTCTCTGTTCTACTTCTTCCAGCTTTCCTGCCAGATCCACGTTCCGAGCCACTGACCTGTGAAACAGAGTCCTCATCTGGATTCCTGCCTCCCTACGGTAGGCAATCTCCACCTCTAACTCCTGCATAGCCAGCTTCCTCTGATGGTCCTCGTCCCTCAGTTTCTGGAACTCGGACTCTCTCTCTTGGGCCTCTGCCTCCAGCTCCTGGACCCTGCAGTCTAACTCTAGGATCCGCTCCTCGTACTCTCCTAACATCTGCTCCTCTATAGTAGCCTCATCAGAGTCCTCTACTGGTTCATCCTCCATCGGCTCCTCCTCTGGATCAGTCTCTATCTCAATCTCGATCTCATCCTCGTCATCAAACTCGGATGGTGCAATTATCTGCACTGGCACAGCCTCTAGAGGTGCCTCGTATACTACATGTATATCCCTGGGCTCCTTCTCTGTCACTCTACTAGGTGCACCTATGTCTGTCATCCTACAATCACAAACACAAGACAAACAAACAGCAACTCCACTAGAATGTTAAATAAAATATAAGTTCATTGTATAAAATGAAGTTACATTTCATAACAGACTAAGTCTCTCAAGGAAAACTCTACATGAGTTTTATCTCCTTCCTAACTTCTAAGTTCGCCTAAGTTATAGTCTAAGGACACTCGTTCCTAAGGTTTATAACTATGGCTCTGATACCAACCTGTGACACCCCCAAATTCCAGGACCGCCACTTGGTCTCTCGAATTCGATTCATCACGTGCTCATAGTAATACATCACAATAATAATAACTAAACAACACACATCACAGCGGAAAATCTATTCTAGAATAATTTACAATGATTTATTATAAGTATTCCTCCAAGTCTCGCAACCTACAGTACTTAATAGATTACATAATAATATCAATTAACGACTTATTTCATAACCTAACTTAAGCTTAAACATAATCAAAATCAGTCTTACTACATCATCTTAATACGACAATGAAATATTTAAAAACATAAAAGAGACAAGCTAGTTGGTAGCCTTGCCATTGCCCTTATCCAACGCCCGAAGGTTTGCCCTGCTCTGCCTTAACTGAAATGTTTTAGGGAAAGCAATAATGAGCACAAATTGCCCAGCAAGTAATATACAATAAGGGTTTGTAATATAATTCTCAATTCTTAAAAAAGTATAGCAAGGTTTGATAATTCAAGGATAACAAGAATATCAACAGTTTTCAATAACAGTCGCTAAGGACAGAATAATATCAATGTGATTCAACAACAAATCAGTTCAAGATTTCAAGATAACTGAATACTGAGCAGTCGCTAAGGACTGCGAACTTCTACTAGAATTAACAGTAATAAACTGAAAATCCAACAAAAACAGGTACAACAGGTGATCGGCCTAAAGCACCATCGTTATGCATAACAATCAATCATACTCAAGTGCGCACGTCGGTCCTCCGACAATTATATATTCCCTTCAAAGAAGGTTGTTCTTCTCAGTCAAATACAAGATCCCGCACCAATCAATTAGTTTGGGTTGCTTTCCAATGATATAAGTCTAGCCGAATCAAATGGCATAGACACTTTCACAATATTCAAGAACAATACTAAGTTCAACAGGAATAATAGCTTTAATGAAATAAGAGTTCAAGTATGCTAATTCAATTCAACCGATTAACTAGGAAACTAGTTCGCAATATACAAAGATAGAATACTTGCACATTAAAAGAGTGTAAGTTAGGAAACTTACACAATCATAGATTTTCTTGCATAAAGTAAATGCGTCGGTTAGGATACTTGCACTTTAAAAGAGTGTAAGTAAGAGAACTTGCCTTTAGCGTAGTTTATCCACGAAAAGCAAATCAACACTTTCGAATTCCTATCGTAATACAGTTACGTATATATATGATATTCATTAGTCATATAATTAAACTTCACATTTTATCTTCGAATATACGATCAACACATAAGCTAGGTTTTACCTAGCTACACAGTTATATAGAACATAATTTCTATCCTTAACGTTCCTCCTTTAGAGTTTAAACACATTCTCATATCTTATAAGATCGTAATCAATACTAAATATATTTCATTTTAGCAAGTTACGGCATCCCCTTAAGTTAACCGTCAAAATCGAGTTCAAGTAACATCCTATAATATCACGTAGCATGTATTCATATTTAAAGGATACTTTCATGCTTGTATAACTTTTTCAAATCCAATCGTACATGGTATAGGTTCTTAAGTTAATACTTAAAGCCATTCAAGGACAAGAACTCATATGGTCTAACATGCTCGCTTTTTAAACACATAAGATTTTCATATAACTTGAATTAGGCATGCTCATGAGTACTCGTATCGCATATATGTAGCTAGCATTGTTATTATCTTGAAAACATGCTTCGTTTATGCTAAACTTTAATCACGGCAACTAATCATGGTATATATACATGCATGACACATGAATGAGTCTAAGAGTACTATCACATGTGTCCAAATTATCAGATTCTAATTCTCGTCATAACATACCAAAGTTTACGTTCAAAGCTTATACTTTGTTAGTTTAGTTCATTAATAAGGTCTATCATGTCCATGCTTCCTTATGAAACCTATATATATAAGTTAGCATGCTTTTCATGCATTTCAAGGCCCTATAAACATGCTCAAAAAGTCAGAATGTATACATGGTCTTTACATGTCAATATCATTCTTCAAAACTTGTATTTTTGTTAGATATGTTCAATAATGAGGTCTAACATGCTCTTGTCATACTACGAACCATATATACATAAGTTAATATGTCTTTTATGCATCTCTACCTCATACCGACATGCCTTGAAAAATCAGAATATTAACATGCTTCATATATGTTAACGTTCGTTTAGGAAACTTTAAGTTCGTTTCCAAACTATATGTCGTTTGGTTAACCATGCATGCTAATATACTAAAACATGCTTACATTGCCTCATTAGGTTTATATATATGTATTAATCATGCTTCCATGCTTGTTTAAACAAAAATTAAATAATTAGTACATAACAGTTTTGTTGCAGAATGTAGAAAACTGCACACAGAGTCCGACGCTGCGGCGCGGCAACAGCAGCCACAATCTGGCGCTGTGGCGCGGGTGGCGCTGCGGCGCGAGGATTGGAGCTGCGGCGTGGGAGGTGCGGACGATGGCACTGCGGCGTGGTCAGAAAGTCAGAATGTATACATGGTCTTTACATGTCAATATCATTCTTCAAAACTTGTATTTTTGTTAGATATGTTCAATAGTGAGGTCTAACATGCTCTTGTCATACTACGAACCATATATACATAAGTTAATATGTCTTTTATTATTCTCTACCTCATACCGACATGCCTTGAAAAATCAGAATATTAACATGCTTCATATATGTTAACGTTCGTTTAGGAAATTAAGTTCGTTTCCAAACTATATGTCGTTTGGTTAACCATGCATGCTAATATACTAAAACATGCTTACATTGCCTCATTAGGTTTATATATATGTATTAATCATGCTTCCATGCTTGTTTAAACAAAAATCAAACAATTAGTACATAACAGTTTTGTTGCAGAATGCAGACAACTGCACACAGAGTCCGGCGCTGCGGCGCGGCAACAGCAGCCACAATCTGGCGCTGCGGCGCGGGTGGCGCTGCGGCGTGGGAGGCGCGGACGATGGCGCTGCGGCGTGGGGACAGTTTCTGCAGTTCACACTGCAGCCGAAACCGACCCAAAACCTCCCATTTCATCGATTTCAACATACCCATATGCCATTACACTAACGTTTTTAACTTACTAACACATATATATGCTTATATAACAGTCAATCGCATTTATAAATTCTCAAATTCATGAACCCTAACTAATTTCACACGAATTTGATGCTTTACAAAAATTATAGAGCAACAATGGAAATGAAAGTCAAGAAAGCTATATAGTGGTTCCATCAGGTATGTATGTTCATATAACAACAATATAAGTGCTCTACAATCCAATTGCAATCTAATTTTGCATAATCAAGAATTTAAGCAATTGTAGTAACAGAAACAGGAATGAAAATGAAGAACAAGGAGAGGAATTATACCTCTGTTAGTTTGTGAATTGAACTTGCTGCTATACTACTACTTACAATGCTGCTATACTATCAATGTATTCTCTCAACTCAACACTTATGTAAACTCACAGCAAATGAAATTGAAGGAGAAGGGGCCATATAAATAGCAAAGCCAAGACCCAGACAATGTAATTGTACAACAAATTAAACCAACGAGATTTGTGAATTGTATGGGGGTTAAAGAATAGTAGGTAAATGGTAGTTGGATTCATCATGAATCCCATTCCCTCCATAATCATGAGCTATGCAATGCTGAGTTTGAGGAAGAAATAGGGAGTAGGCTAGCTTGAGTTGTTCACGTGTATAAGGATTGTGTTTGTCAGCATGGGCCAAGCTTCTAAGTATCCAGCATTTTGCAACATGAAGTGTATTAACACTAAGGCCATATATACATATATCATAAACTTAGGCTATTACATATACATTCATACTATATATTTAGATTATAATTATCATTATAATGTAAGTCACGTGCTTAATATTTCAAAGTAGTAGATGTGATATGGCAATGTAACATACATATCATCCATGTACATTTATTAATAACGGATATAATCACATCAAATTATTTCCTTTATTAAATTTTATTATTCCATTATATATATAAATATTCATCAATTATTTATATTTATGATACAATATTTTAATGTATACTTACATACATATTGTCACATAGGCTATTAATCAAGTAGCTCATATAGTTCAATCAATATAATTGTTAATCTCCATAACAATTTAATTAACCCTTATATGATTAATTATCACTTTAATATAAATCTTATTATATTTATAAACATGTTGCTCATTATTATTATGTTTCTTGCACTAATAATAATCACATATTTTTAATCAATCACCATTAATATTTTATAACAATTATTCTACGATGACAATTAATTAATATTCTACGATTAACAATTAATATAGATTAATTGTTCGCTTAAATTAATATAATCATTCTTATATTACGTCACTGTGCCACACAAGGCAATCAACGAGTTTATCGCAAACTCCACCAATTTCTCAATTATTATAATTATTCAATCTTATATAATTGAATTAATTCATCTCATAACACAAAATCATTTATATTCAAATAAATTCTCGTTTCCATTAATGTATTTATTTAATAATATATGAAAATTCACGGGTATTACAGCAACAACCCCAGCGAAGCTTCGGGAACGTTCCGGTGGTGAAGCCGTTAAAGGCTACTTCAACGAAGGTTAGAGAGTCTGACACTATCAGCCGTTGGCGACAACTCCAGCGAAGCATCGGGAACGTTCCGATGGTGAAACCGTTGAAGGCTACTATAGCGAAGGTCAGAGGGTCTGACACTATCAGCCGTTGGCGACAACTCCAGCGAAGCATCAGGAACGATCCGTTGGTGAAGCCGTTGAGAAATAATTCAATGAAGGTCAGAGGGTCTGACACTATCAGCCGTTGGCGACAACTCCAGCAAAGCTTCGGGAACGATCCGGTGGTGAAGCCGTTGAGAAATGATTCAACGAAGGTCAGAGGGTCTGACACTATCAGCCGTTGGCGATAACTCCAATGAAGCATCGAGAATGATCCGGTGGTGAAGCCGTTGAAGGCTACTTCAGCGAAGGTCAGAGGGTCTGACACTATCAACCTTTGGCGACAACTCCAGCGAAGCATCGGGAATGATCCAATGGTGAAGTCGTTGAGAACTGATTCAACGAGGGTCAAAGTTAATGGCATTCCAGCCGTTGGCGATAACCCCCGCGAAGCATCGGGAACGATCCGATGGTGAAGCCGTTGAAGGCTACTTCAACGAAGGTCAGAAGGTATGACACTATCAGCCGTTGTCGACAACTCCAGCGAAGTATCGGGAATGAGATGGTGAGGAAAACAATATATAAGATTATCCAAGCAGAGGACAGATGATGGAATCTATTATACAAATCCTGAGCAGGAGCACCGAGAAGGATTGGTGATTCAACCGACAGTTACAACCTACTGTTCGAGTAGGCCCCGAGAAGGTTCGGTGATGGTCAAACCATGCAAACTACCGTTCAAGTAGGAATCAAGTCAAGATCAATAGACTGTGATAGATTACCATTCGGGTAGGCATCGACCGAATATAAATTCAAATTATTGGCAACAACTCCAACGTAGCGTCGGGAAAGTCCGATGATGTAAATCGATGGAAGCTAACATCAGGATAGGCATCAAAAATCTCAAATGAGGTCAATCATCATAAAAAGAATAATCCCAGCGGAGGAAAAGTCAGAAAGCTAATTTGGAGACACAAGAAGTTAGTGACAACCCTAACATCGAGTTCATAAATGTCCAAAGGCATCAGCTAATAGAAAATCTTCCCCACAGATGATAATCAACTGACATGGTAAACCATTGGCTTCAAACCAGTGCAGCACCGAGAAAGATTCAGTGATGATCAAGACTTTACAAACTACCGTTCGAGTAGACGACATGAGAATTCACCAAATGGCTATCACGAATGACGTTATCCCCAGCAGAAAATGGCATAAACAGTTAGTGATAACCCCAATACCATGAAGGTATATAACATTCATAACATATCATACCATGCAGTGCATTACATTTAAATAGGTTATATTTCTAGTGTCTAGCAATCTTTATCCTATTCATTCCATTGCATTGCATAAACATGATAAAGAGGGCCATCTATAGACACTCAAAATTTTGCATTTCTGTTACTAACCATGCAGGAGGGTAAGACCATCTTTTACCTTCCAGAGACAACCCTGGAAGTTAAAACCAAAGACAGGAGCCCCAGGTGATAACACCGGGAGATCCAACTCAACCCCGGTCACAACACCGGGATGTCAAGTCAAGCCCCGATCACAACCCAAGAGGTACAGGAGCCCCGTCGACAACACCGGGAGATCCAACTCAACCCTAGTCACAACACTGGGATGTCAAGTCAAGCCCCGGTCACAACCTGGGAGGTATAGGAGCCTTGACGACAACACAGGGAGATCCAACTCAATCCCGTTCACAACACCGGGACGTCAAGTCAAGTCCTGATCATAACCCGGGAGGTACAGAAGCCCCGATAATAACACTGGGATATCCAATTCATCCCAGGAGATAACACCGGGATGTCAAGTCGATCCCCGGCCACAACCCGGGAGATGTAGTCACCCTAGAGACAACCCTGGGAAGCCAAGTCAACTTCGTAGACAACCCTAAAGCATCACATCATCCCCAAAGACAACCCTGGGAGACCAAATCAACCTCGGAGACAACCCTGAGGACGAACAGAATCGAATGGGTTCAAACCTCAGAGCGAGAAAACTGTCGAAAACCTTGCCAACATAGGAAACAACCCCTGGAGGGGCAAATTGGTCATTTTACTAACTTGAAGCCAATTCGGTCAAAATCTAGCTGAATTGATGTAATGAAGGTCAGAAAGACCCATAACATTGATCCCGAGTGAAAACAGCACAATACAGCTCAACGGATAAATTGTGAAAAAACAATGATCTGGTTTTAAACCCATCTTTCTGGATTCAAAAATAGTTAAGTCCCATGTCATTGTGTCAATCTCGGAGAGGGCTTTCCGAAAAGGTATAGCACGCCTCAAACGGACGCTCTAATCAAAAGTTATGAAGATTCGAACCTGACATCATGTTGCTAAGAGTGCATATACTTCGAGACGACGGGACCCACAGGAGTGGGCCCCACTTGGGAAGCCATGGGTAGACCCGCGACTGCTGTAGGTACACTTGCAACCATCGGGTCTTTAAATATAAGATCCCCTTGCCAAAAAAAGAAGAAAAAATAGGAAACCGCTCTGAAACTCCACCCGTTTCATCCCTTAGCCCTACTTCTTTTACTCCAAACTTTAATTTTATTCTTCTAACATGTTTGTATACGTGTATTCTACGACATATGAAAAATTAACTAGTGGAAACGTCCATTTGAAGCCTACTAAGTGACAAAAAGCCTGTGTAGCAGTCCATTGTAAGTATTTTTACGATCAGAACTCGTTTTCTACTTTATTACATATATTTGAACGTGCACGTAAAGTTTCATATTTTGGTTTTGCCCGGATCTCAGTTGTGTGGCCGTTTTGCTTACTTTTTAGTACATTTTAGTATATATATATGTTTTTTTATATTTGCACAGCCTGGATCGTCAATCCGTGGCTTTTAATCGCTTCTATATCTATATATATATATATGTACTAACTTGTTCAGCTTGGATCGCTGATTCGTAGCTTTTTTAGCTTTATTATATATATATATATATATATATAACTAACTATATATATACTAATTTTCAATTCTGTCAAGCCTGGATTGCAAATCTGTGGCAGTTATTACTTTTATATATATAACTATATATATATATATAAATTTTTCTGACTTCGTTTGGCCTGGATTGCTAATTCGTGGCCTTTATTGCTTTAATATGTCCGGGGTTGGGATTGGAAATCTGTCGCCCTTTACAACTTTATATATAGAATGTATATATATATATATATATATATATATATATATATATATATATATTTACATTTATGTCCGGGCCTAGGATTGGAAATCCGTCGCCCTTTACAGCTTATATATATATATATATATATATATATATATATATATATATATATATATTCTTTATTCATTGTGATTAAATACATGCTTTAAATATTCATTTAACATGCAGTTGTTTTAATGTAAATTTGGGCGAATTAGATTTATCTAAATCTAGCCCTTTCTACCTTTCAAACGGTTTAAAATAGGTCCAACTGGAACCGGAAAGCTAGAATGGCTAAGATTTATTTAAATCTAGCTTTTTTTCTAATTTCGCTAAATATTAAAGCAACCTCGTGACCCTTAGATTCCTATCTACTGGGAACGAAAAGCTTTGGCTACGTTCATGCAAGTATTTGACTGATGAATCCTTAGTATTGCGACGTCTAGATGTAAATATACATTTTCTGTAAATATCTGTGTTGTGCAGGTTTTCTTTGCCTCCTTCTGTGAGCTTGGGAATCATGGAATTTATCATCAAACTGATCAGAATCTGATTCACACGATGGACAAACTCCACATTACAAATGTACTCTGCTAGTTTTTCTGTAAAAATGTACATCCGAAAGACCTTAAAACGGTTATTCGGGTTTAAGGTGTCAAACATAATAAAATATGGTTTGTCGATTTAAAGTCACTCCGATGGCTGTCATGCCTATGAGAAGACCGATATTTGTATATATTTTGTGATCGAGGATGCTTCGCAGCTCGAAAATCACCATCGAACTCGAGTCGAAGGCTGAAAAGAATAAAAAATTGCAGTATAAGCATGCTTCAATTCCTACATGAGTGTAAGGGTTTGAAAACCTTATTTCAAAATATCATTTTCATATCTTGTCTAAAAAAAGACCTTTTGCAAATCAAATCAAATCCTTCATATATAGGTTCAACGAAGCACGATAGTACTTTCAAATCAATCAAACGTAGGCTTAATTACTTCCAGCATAAACCCTCACATTGTAATATAAAAAGGGAAATATTGAAAAGATACGGTACCGTGTTTCATGAGAGTTGGGGGTGCCTAACTCCTACCCCCCACTTAACAAAGCCCCTGAACTTTAAAATCTCTGTTTCAAGACCAAGTTTCGACAGTGTCCAGTAATTGGGCCTACATGCAAAATTAAACAAAACTCGGTTGAGTTGGTACAACCATTTCAAATCTACCAACTGACAACTCTATAAACCCTTCAAATCATCGAGATGATACATGTTGGTCTTTTCCTAAAAAACTTCACCCTTCATAAAACAGATAAGGTAATATGGGTAGAAACGAAAAAGACTTAGGAAGAGAGAAATATCAGGTCCAAAGTTGACCGAATTTTTTCACCAATGTCGATAAGAATGTTAGTATTAATATATATATATATATATATACACTAACCCTAAGAGATTTATTTTATATATCTCAACTAATTAATTTTGTAACCTAATTAAAGCAAGTCTAATTGGGTTATAAAATTAAATATACATGAGTAAGAAATTGAATTACAAATGTAGAGAATGGAAACCCTATTTAAATGATTAGGGTAAGATAAATGAAAGTATTGGAACCATAGTGATTTTACATGGCCCAAATTTATTAATTGTGAGCCCAAAACATTAAACAAAATGGCCCAAACTTAGCCCACTTAAAAAGGGGCATTTTGGACATTTATTAAAGCTAAATAAAGAAATAAAGACAAAACAAATTTTGGGGGAAAAGGGGGCTAGGAATCCGGCCATAACAGAAGAAAAAGGGGGGGGGGATGTAAGTGATGATTACTTCACTTTATTAGGTAACCAACTCCCTAAGATGTGTCACTTGTTTATTCACTAACACCTTATACTTTCTTGCAAGTAGCAACTTGTTAAATGAGAGTGAGAGAGAAAGAAAGAATGTGGGAGAATAACATACATATACAAGTATATATCTATGAACTTTTACTAGCCCAAAAATCTATCTTGTTCTTATCTTTCATTTCATCTCATTTTTATATAACAAGAACAAAAACTAGAGAGAGGAAAGAGAGAGAGAAATTATGTGGGAAGGAAAGAAGAAAGAGGAAGAGATCAGCCCTTAATGCATCCTAGATTCATTACATATTTTGGTTGGAAAAGGAAGGTAGCAAACAAATCAAGGTATAAACCTTAATTTTATAACTTTTGATCCATTTTTTTGATAGAAAAATGGGATATGGAGTTTGTGTTTTTCAACTTAAAAACTATAGATCTACATGATTTATATTATTTTATGTTTAGATCTAACTTATTTGAGTGTTAGAAAGTTGAACAAATGGAAAAAAAGATATTAGGTTTCTAAAAAGTTAGAAAATCCTAGCTTTCACTCCCTTTGATTAACTACTATTTTAAATCTACACCTTCTTTTTGCGATCCGTCATAGAAGGGTACTAGATATATAATTTAAATAGTAAAAACAAGTGGTAGAACTCAAAAACGAGGTGTTTAAAAGTCGTGGTGTTAGTTTTAGTCAAAATAGTCCGCGTAATGGACGAAAAATGAAAATAGCTTGCTGATCAATCAGCTACAAGGGCTGTTTTGTCAACTTTTGCTACTTTAAAACTTTTGGGAACATTTGGAGGGATAATATGAGAAGTTATGTGAGTCTTGTAAAAAGTTGAGAATTTTTGGCCATGTAGAATGAGAGTTATGAATTTTACGGTCAATGATTACTTTAAAAAATATACCAGAATAACTCTCTGTGTTTAACTCCAGAAATTATGAAACTTTTACTAGAAGTACATGTATATAACATAAGCATACCTTGAAAATATCAAAATTTGTGGATACAATCTTGATTTATGATAAATATGGAAATATTTGGCAATTTTGGACTATTTAAATATAGTAAATGAATTTTTAAAGTTTCAGAAAACATATATTTTTATGAGGGGACTATATAAAGTTGCTTTCCCGAAAAGAAATGATTTTAAAATGTTTTGCTATTTTTTATGTAAATGATGATATTATGGATAAATGAACTTAATTAATTATGTGATGATAAAAATATGAAAAATGAGATTTTATGACTTGAGAACCTTAAATATGGTTTATAAAGATTTTTGATAGGGGTTTTGGTCATTGTTGATGAGATATAATGTTTTATGGCATTTTAGAATGATTTAATGAAATCAAGGCTGCTGGATTGGAATCCAGGCTGCTGGATTGTAATCCTGTTTGAATCCATGTTTTGCTGGATTGACATCTGGGTTGTTGGATTTGGAATCCAGTTTGCTGGATTGGGTATTTAACCTACTGGATCATAAAGAAGAGCTTATATAAGGAAAGATTAAGCAATTAAATGATTATAAGGTTATCGAAGGTAACAATAACACTAAGACTTTAATGTAATGTCTAATACTTAACTATATGATTAAATGTTAGATAATTTAATATAGAATACTGATATTATATGTAAGTATATGCTATGACTAATTGAAAGATCAATTATAGGTCTTTTTTTCTAAGAAGTTAAACTAAATTGTGTAGTAGTAGACCGCGATCGAGGTAAGTTCTCTAACTCAAACTTGAGTTATACTTTAAAGCATGTTAGTGAATAATTATTATTAATTATTCACATCTATACTGACTGTTGATATTCGCACTTTGTGCAATTGAATTCATGTTCTATTATTGTTGAACTACGAATTAGTTAAAGTTCTTTCATTCATGAACTGTTTATGATATGGATCTATGCTAGTTGTATCAGCTAGATAAAGCATGTTTAAATTTGTTAAACCAAATATATTTTGAAAGCTATTCTTAATCAATTGATTTGGTAAGGATTCTTGACTGAGAAAAAGAACAATTTGATTAAACCATTATTGGAAAATAATTATTTCTAGTATATTGAGTGATTATGCATACTTCGTCGGGTATGAATGCCTAATCCCCTTGATTACCAAATCTTATTAAAAGAACCAGTTTAAATGCTGACAACCTTAGTATATGTTCATGGTTATTTCAAACCACTCAACCTTTGTTATTAAATTATTCGAATATTCAGTTATCGAGATTTAATTAATGTTCTTTCATATTCAATTTATCTGGTTGAACTTTGAAAGTTAAATTCTTTTATAATCATGATATATCTCTTTTTTTATTTAAACTGGCTAAGCAAATTAGTTGATTACTCTTGCTATATCATGATATTTGTTTCAACTAAGTCAGAGTCGTCTAAGAAGGACAAGGGCAAGGAAAAAGTTCAGGAATAGTTATTATGAATATTTATGTAGTATGTTACATTATGTTTAACGGTTTTGTAAACCTTTTTTGTTACTATATGTAACTTATGTAAGGTATGCTTAAGTTAAGGTAATAGACTTTGGGATATTGTTCTAAGACTTTATTGTAATGACTAATATATGTTTATTATTCTGCAATAGTTTATAGAATGCTTATGATGATGATGAAACGTGAACACCGAACCCGAGGTTAGAGAACCCGGATTTGGGGGCGTCACAGGTTGGTATCAAAGTTGTAGGTTATAAACAATAGGATGCAAAACCTAGATTATAACCTTAGCAAAAAAACTCGTATAGAGTAAGCTAGGAGATGGATTGTGGAGATTCATCCAGTATAGATTGTACATAATAAAATATCGTTTCATTTTATCAATGAATATATTTTATTACGATACTGATGTTATGCTTGTTTGGTTATAGGATGTCTGAGGAGAGGCAGGATAGCCATACTGTGGAGCAGGAGCCAAGGGATCCTGTTGAGGAGCACGCTGAGAGTGAGGACTATGATGATGATATGATGGTAGTAGATTTGTTCGAGGAGAATATAGCATTGGGAAACAGAGTCACACAGCTGGAGCAAGAAAACTTGACTCATCAGTTTAATGAGACGGAGTACAAATATTTAGCATATCAGGCTCAGGCAGAGCTTGCAGAGGTAAAGGTGCAGTTGCAAGGACAGGTGACATCGGCTCAGAAAATGGTTGCTGTGAGTGTAGAGCTGAGGGAAAGATTGGAGCAAGAGGAAGTGAAGCTGTGCGCTTTGTGTTTGATTTGGAAATTACTGACAATATTAGGGTTGAGGATGCTTGGATTAGAGAAGCAAGGATGGTTGATCAGCTACAGGAAACTTTGGAAGAGAAGGAGGTCAGGATAGAATATTTGGGATGGGCTATATGTGGATCCCAGGGTTAGCGATAGGAGGTCGCATTTTGAGATCGATGAGACTAGTCGTTCTGTACGACGTCGTATGGTTGGAGATGCACTACAGGAGCATGAGCATGTCTAAGTGGAGGTGCCTTTGCCTGACAGCTAGTGATGTGTTAGTTGGTGGTGATGTATATAGATGCACTAGTACCCTTTTTATTTAGCAGGGTTATGTTATGTATGATGTAAACCTCAGGCTGTGTAAGGTAGTATGTAAATATGATGTATCCCCATCTTAGGTGTATAGGGGAGTATATCTTTTGGTAGATCCCATCTTTGGATGTTTGGAATGGGATAGTTAGCATTTATAAAAATATGCTAGACATGTAAGTGTATGACGCTACGAGTTGGTATATGAATATAAATGCAATATTATTATTATATGTGTGTGATTAAGTAAATAAGATATGAGAAATTATGGTAGTAAGATGTCTATATGATAATTGTTAATCCAGTAAAGCCAAAATATAAATCCAGCAAGCTGAATGTGAACTCAGCAAGCTGAATAGTTATCTAGTAATGCCAAATTGTATATCCAGCATGTTGAATTGAAATCCAGCAAGCTAAATAGTAATCTAGTAAGGCTGAATTATTAATCCAGCAAGCTGAATTAGTAATCTAGCAAGCTGAATGATAAACTAGCAAGTTGATTGGTATTCCGGTAAAGCTGAACTGTGAATACAGCAAGATGAATTGTTAATCTAAAACCATTATGATTGCCTGAGTGTAATTTACGCAATAAGTTTTAAATATTAACACTACTAAGATATGATATATAAAGAAACTCAAGGTGATAATGTAAGGTTTTGTTTAAACAGATAATGCCGCCACGACGACAAAATTGAAACTAGAGGGAGGAACGATCTGTGAAGAATAATGAAAGAGATCAAGCTGACCCAATGCAGAACTTCACAAATATAATAGCTCAAGCTATGCAGACTCGTGAACCAAAAATAAGAAATCAAAAGGATAATAGATTGGCAAACTTTAAAGATTTTAAGGATGTAGGACCGCCATAATTCAGCCGAACAACAGACCCCATAGAAGCTCAGACATGGGTAAAAGAGATGGAAAAGCCTTTTGTCATCGCTAGGGTAGCTGAGGAGCAAAAGACGACTTTTGCTACCTACTTGATGAAAGGTGAGGCTAATTACTGGTGGGAGTTGAGCTAGCCTAGAGCCGGAACAGAAGTAGCAACCTGGACAAGGTTTAAAGAGTTGTTCTTTGAGAACTATTTCTCGCCGAGCATGCAAGCCAGGATGGAAGTGAAGTTTCTTGAATTGAAGCAAGAGAACATGACAGTTGCCGAATATGCGTCCAAATTCAATGAGTAAGCCAGGTTCTCACCTCATCAGGTGGACACAAAAGTACGGAAGGCGCGTAGGTTTGAGAATGGATTGAAGCCATGAATATACAGTAAGGTTGTAGTGTTACAAATTGCTACATTTTCAGCGTTGTTGGAGAAAGCTATCATTGTCGAAGGTGGTAGCGAAGCTGTGTCTAAATACAATTGGGAGAAGAACAAGAAGAAGATTGAAGGTGGAAATCAGAGTGGCAGTAATAGTGGCAGTAACAGTAAGAAACGCAAGTGGAACAGTGGCGACGACTCAGAAACTCAACAAGGGAGTACACCACACAAAAAGCCAACATGTAAAAAGTGTGGAAAGAATCACTTTGGAGAGTGTATGAAGGGGAAGAATGTCTATTATAATTGCAGTCAGGAAGGACATATTTCACCAAATTGTCCTAAGCCAAGGAAGGGAGGTTTCTTTTCTTATGGGTGAACGGGACATCGATTTAAGGATTGTCCATTTAAGAAGAATACTGATGGCGGAAGTGGAAATAAGAGTAGTAGCACAAAGTTAATAATTGGAGGGCCAACGCAGCAGAGCAAGCCGGCATCCTGAACATTCAATATGACTGTGCAAGACGCAGTTGCATCGAAGGAGGTGGTGTTAGGTATTATTTCGATCAATAATATAAATGCATATGTATTATATGATTCGGGAGCTACCTGTTCATTTGTGTCTGATGAATTTACTAAAAGATTAAACTTACCCTGTGAAAAGTTAAAGAACCCAATGAATATAGAAGTTGCAAACAAAGAAGTGATCCCTGCAGAGTTTATCCATAAAAACTGTGGTGTGGAAATTAGGGGACATAAGTTAAGAGTGAATTTGATTTCGATACGCTTAGGGGAATTTGATGTTATCTTAGGGATGGATTGGTTGTTTAACCATGAAGCAGTTGTAGATTGTCAGAAGAAGAGTATACTCCTTAAGACACCCAATAAGTCTAAGGTTGTATTTTATGGTAGCAAGTCGCCAAGACAAATATGTTATCTAACAATAATGCAGGCCAGGAGGATGTTATGAAAAGGATATGAAGGTTATTTGGCTCATGTAGTGGATACACGGGTTGTGAATTCGGACATGGGGCAGATATCTATAGTTAATGAGTTTAGGGATGTCTTTCCATAAGAACTTCCAAGACTTCCGCCATACAAAGAGATAAAATTTGTGATTGATTGAGTATCGGGGATAGCGTCGATATCAAAAGCACCGTATAAAATGGCTCCGATAGAAATGAAGGAGTTGATGATCCAGCTACAAGAGTTGTTGGATAAGAAGTACATCCAACCTATTGTATCTCCGTGGGGAGCACCGGTGTTGTTTGTAAAGAAGAAAGATGGTTCGATGAGGTTGTGTATGGATTATAGAGAGTTGAATAAGGTGACAATCAAGAAAAAATATCAGTTACCGAGAATAGACGATCTGTTTGATCAACTTAAAGGAGCGAGATGTTTTTCAAAGATTGACTTAAGGACTTGTTACCACCAGTTGAAGTTGAGGAAGAAAAATGTACCAAAGATAGCATTTAGAACTCATTACAACCATTATGAGTTCTTAGTGATGTCATTTGGACTGACGAATGCACCAGCTGCTTTTATAGACTTGATGAACAGAGTATTTAAACTGTACTTGGATAAGTTTGTGGTTGTGTTCATTGACGATATTCTAGTGTATTCGAAGACAAAAGAGGAGCATGCCGAACATCTATGAATTTAATTGGAAACATTAAGAAAAAAGAAGTTATATGCTAAATTTTCAAAGTGTGAATTCTGGTTGAAGAGAGTTCAGTTTTTGGGACAGGTCATCGATAGCAAGGGAATTTCTGTTGATCCAGCAAAAGTAAAAGATGTGAAAAATTAGGGACAACCGAAAAAACCGACAGAAGTTAGAAGTTTCTTGGGATTGGAAGGATATTACCAGAGGTTTATTCAGGATTTCTCAAAGATAGCGACACCATTGACCAATCTGATGAGGAAGACTGTTAAGTATATGTGGACAAAAAAGTGTGAATAGAGTTTTCAGGAACTGAAAAAGGGACTCAGTGAAGCACCTGTGTTATCTTTACCAGAGAGTACAGGAGGTTTTATAGTGTATAGTGATGCGTCACACAAGGGACTGGGCTGCATTTTAATGCAGAATGGTAAAGTCATTGCGTACGCGTCACGACAATTAAAGGACTATGAGAAAGGATACCCTACCCATGACTTGGAATTTGCTGCAGTAGTGTTTTCCCTTAAGATTTGGAGACATTATCTCTACGAAGAAAAGTGCGAGATATACATAGACCACAAGAGTCTGAAGTATATCTTTATGCAAAAGGAGTTGAACATGAGGCAGAGGAGATTGTTAGAATTGATCTAGGATTACGATTGTGATATTCTATATCATCCAGGGAAGGCCAATGTAGTAACAGATGCTCTAAGCAGGAAAAGCCGAGAAAAGTTATTTGTATTGACAGAACAAGAAGAATTATTAAGAGAAATGGAGAAAATGTAGTTGGAGGTGAAAAATCCAAAGAATTTGGATAGAGTAAAAGAAATGGAAGCAAGTTCGACTTTATTAGACAAGGTAAAGGAAGCACAAGAGAATGATGAAGAATGTGGTAACATCAAGAAGCAGTTAGCTGAAGGCGAAGAGTTGAAGTATAAGATTGACGACACTGGATTGCTAAGATTTGAAGGACGAATTTAGGTACCTGTAGTACTAGAGTTAAGAGAAGAGATTTTGCAAGAAGCGCACAATACGAGATATTCAATACACCCAGGAAGCATGAAGATGTATCAAGATTTGCGTCAACATTATTAGTGGCCTAACACGAAGAGAGAGGTTGCTGAATGTGTCAGCAGATGTTTAACTTGTCAACGAGCCAAGGCAGAGCATCAACGACGAAGTGGACTATTATAATTGTTAGAAATTCTAGAATGGAAATGGGAGCATGTCACGATGGATTTTGTGGTAGGACTTCCAGCAACACAGAAAGGATATGACGCCATATGGGTAATAGTTGATCGTTTTACAAAGTCAACAACTTTTTGCCGATCAAGATCATGTATAATTTGGAACAACTTGCCAAACTATTTATCAAGGAAATACTTTTGAGACATGGAGTGCCAGTATCAATTGTGTCTAATAGAGATCCGCGCTTCACGTCAAACTTTTGGAGGAGTCTTCAAGAAAGAATGGGGACAAAGTTACTGTTAAGTACCGCGTATCATCCACAGACAGATGGGCAAAGCGAAAGAACGATTCAAACACTAGAAGACATGCTTAAAGCCTGTGTGATGGACTTCAAAGAAAGCTGGGAAGATCATCTTCCATTGGTAAAGTTTGCATATAACAATAGTTATCATGCAAGCATTGGGATGCTACCGTATGAAGCTCTGTATTGGAGGAAATACAGAACGCCCTTATGTTGGGACGAGGTAGGTGAACTGTTGGGTAAAATATAATACGCACAACACGCAAGTATACGTGGTCAACAAGTAATAAAGTAAAAGTAAAGTATCATTCCCACGGAGACAATAACTATAATTTATCCTAACAATTACCAATTTTATACTATCTCAATTTTATTAAACCAATGATTAATTATGTGATATTTTTGAAAACTACTAATGACTTCAATAACAAATACTACCCTGACTTTTAATCAAATATCGGAGAATTAAGTCTACAATTTCACTGTATGCTTCACTTAGAATGACACACTTCCTTTTAATTCAAATTAACTATTCCACCTTGTAAATCAAGAATACAAAAGTAGCTACAACCACCTCTCGATGAATTATAACCATATCTATGTAACTCCACAATTGATAGAATTAACTAGAACACCTTAGTAAACTAATCCACTATATCTCTATGTGAATTATAATTAAAGAAAGTTTAATTACAGATTCTCATATGATTACGTGAGATGCTTAAGTATATCTCTATACTAGTCATAACTTATAACTTCCAATATCATACAGAAATTATAATCACACTCCACTATAATTAGGTCTAAATCCATAATTCCTCTATCGAGTTCATATGGGTTATCAAAAATTGGTGATAAAGAAATTTATAAATTAAGCATAAACCATAATGGAGAAGGCTAGAAATAGTCTCCCTGAATTAGTATAGAAGCATGTCAAACTTTGCTACACATAATGATCCATTGTAGACTTAAAAAGTAAATTAGTTCATGATGAATGAATTACAAACTGAAATCCACAATGATACTAGCATCCTGAATATAAAGATGAAGAAATAGAGTAAAAACTATAGTAGAATTGATGCTCGTCTTCAATCTCCTTCGCGTTCTTCGTGCTTGAAATCTTCGCTTCAATCCTCCAAACGTGATCTGTAAGTTAGGGCTCAGTTCCTGATAATGAATGAATTTCTTTTTGCTTCTAATCTGCCTCTTTATATCTTCCTAAATCGCGTCTAAATTGCCCTTCCAATGATCTGCAGAATCCTTCTCAAAGATGGAAACCTCTATGCTCTGCCGCGTACCCCGCCCCAGCGGGTATTTTGACTAGGAGAAGAGGGCCCCGACGGGTGTCCACTTATCTTGAGAATGATACCCTCGCCCCAGCGGGTGTCTTGGCCTATGAAGGCCCGCCCTGACAGGTGTACTGGCTAAGAAATGCTAACTTTTTGCCTTTCAATCCTAGTTTCCATCCATTCCAGTTCCTGCAATAACAATACAAAAATCGAGTAAAACAACACTAAAACTACTTGAAGTAGCAAGGAATCAAGTTAGAACGGTCATCGATTCGTAGGTATAAACCAACTCATCATGAACAAAGGCTATTGGGGCCAGAATTGGTGTAGCAGACCGTAGAGATCATCAAAGTGATAAAAGCTCGACTGGTAGCAGCTCAGGATCGACAAAAGAAGTATACAGATCTTCATCGCAAGAAAAGAGACTTTGAAGTGGGAAGCTATGCGTTTTTAAAGGTATCTCCTTAGAAGGGGAAGATAAGATTTGGGAAGAAAGGTAAACCGAGTCCGAGATTTATTGGGCCATTCGAAATACTGAAGAAAATAGGTGAAGTGGAGTACGAGGTAGCTCTACCTCCTGAACTGGAACATATTCACAATATATTTCATGTGTTAGTATTACGTCCGTACAAGCTGGATTACAAACATGTGATATCTTATGAGTCGATTCAAGTCGAGAAGGACTTATTGTATGAGGAGATTCCTGTAGAAATTTTTGATAGGAAAGAGCAGAAATTAAGAAATAAGGTTATACATTATGTCAAGATTCTATGGAGGAACCACAATGCTGAGGAAGCCACGTGGGAACTTGAGAAAAAGATGAGGAAGAATTATCCGACTCTTTTTGAGTAACCTTAAGTGAAATTCCGGGGACAGAATTCTTATAAGGAGGGAAGAATGAAATAACCTAGAATTTTCGTGTCACTTTGTAAATAGATATATTAATTAAATATTAATGATATTAAAAACCTTGTGACATGTGTGGAGTAAATAATAGGCTAAATGAATATGTGTACTATAATTATGTATATGTGTTCATTTATTTTATAGAAAGTAAATTAAGAAGAAAGGTTACATAACATAATTGTACATTAGGTATGAGAATTGAATAACCTACGGGTTATGGTATGGGAAAATATTAGTATTAAATAAATATATATATATATATATATATATATTCTAATCCTAAAAGATTTATTTTATATATCTCAACTAATTAATTTTGTAACCTAATTAAAGCAAGTCTAATTGGGTTATGAAATTAATTGTACATGAGTAAGGAATTGAATTATAAATGTGGGGAATGAAAACCCTAATTAAATGATTAGGGTAAGATAAATTAAAGTATTGTAACCATAGTGATTTTACATGGCTTAAATTAATTAATTATGAGCCCAAAACAATAAATAAAATGGTCCAATCTTAGCCCACTTAAAAAGGGGCATTTTGGACATTTATTAAAGCTAAATAAAGAAATAAAGACAAAACAAAATTTTGGGGAAAAGGGGTCTAAGAATCCGGCCACAAGAGAAGAAAAGGGGGGGGGTGTAAGTGATGATTACTTCACTTTATTATGTAACCAACTCCCTAAGATGTGTCACTTGTTTATTCACTAACACCTTATACTTTCTTGCAAGCAACAACTTGTTAAATGAGAGTGAGAGAGAAAGAAAGAATGTGGGAGAATAACATACATATACAAGTTTAAATCTATGAACTTTTACTAGCACAAAAATCTATCTTGTTCTTATCTTTCATTTCTTCTCATTTTTACTTAATAAGAACAAAAGTTGGAGAGAGGAAAGAGAGAGAGAGAGAGAGAGAGAGAGAGAGAAAGAAATTTGGTGGGAAGAGAAGAAGAAAGAGGAAGAGATCTACCCTTAATGCATCCTAGATTCATTACATATTTTGGTTGGAAAATGAAGGTAGCAAACAAATCAAGGTATAAACCTTAATTTTAGAACATTAGATCCATTTCTTTTGATAGAAAAATTGGATACAGAGTTTGTGTTTTCTAACTTAAAAACTATAGATCTACATGATTTATAGTATTTCATGTTTAGATCTAACTTATTTGAGTGTTAGAAAGTTGAGCAAATGGAAGAAAAGATACTAGGTTTCTAAAAAGTTAGAAAACCCTAGCTTTCACTCCCTTTGATCAACTACTATTTTAAATCTACACCTTCTTTTTGTGATTTGTAAAAGAGAGGTGCTAGATATATAAGTTAAATAGTAAACCCAAGTGGTAGCACTCAAAAACGAGGTGGTTAAAAGTCGTGGTGTTAGTTTTAGTCAAAACAGTCCGCGTAATGCACAAAAAATGAAAATAGCTTGCTGATCAGTCAGCTACAAGGACTGTTTCGTCAACTTTTGCTACTTTAAAAATTATAGGAAAATTTAGAGGGAAAAAATGAGAAGTTATGTGAGTCTTGTAAAAATTTGAAAATATTTGACTATGTAGAATGAGAGTTATGGATTTTACGGTCAAGGACTCCTTTCAAAAAAATACCCAAATAACTCTCTATGGTTAACTCCATAAATTATGAAACTTTGACTAGAAGTACATGTATATAACAGGAGTATACCCTGAAAACATCGAAATTTTTGGATACAATCTTGATTTATCATAAATGTTGAAATATTTAGCTATTTTAGACTATTTAAATAAAGTAAATGAATTCTTAAAATTTCCAACAAATATATATTTTCATGAGGGGACTATATAAAGTTTCTTTTTAGAAAAGAAATGATTTTAAATTTTTTTTGCTATTTTTCACTTAAATGATGATATTATAGATAAATGAATTTAATTAATTATGTGATGCTAAAAATATAAAAAATGAGATTTTATGACTTGAGAACCCTAAATATGGTTTATACAGATTTTGGATAGGGGTTTTGGTCATTGTTGATGAGATATAATGTTTTATGGCATTTTAGAATGATTAAATGGAATCCAGGCTGCTGGATTGGAATCCATGCTGCTGGATTGGAATCCAGTTTGAATCCAGGTTGCTGGATTGACATCTGGGTTGCTGGATTTGGAATCCAGTTTATTAGATTGGGTATTTAACCTACTGGATCATAAAGAAGAGCTTATATAAGGAAAGATTAAGCAATGAAGTGATTACAAGGTTATCGAAGGGTAATAATAACACTAAGACTTTAATGTAATGTCTAATACTTAACTATATGATTAAATGTTAGACAATTTAATTATAGAATACTGATATTATAAGTAAGTATATGCTATGACTAATTGAAATATCAGTTATCGGTCTTTTCTCTAAGAAGTTAAACTAAATTGCGTAGCAGTAGACCGCGATCGATGCAAGTTCTCTAACTCAAACTTGAGTTATACTTCAAAGCATGTTAGTGAATAATTATTGTTGATTATTCACATCTATACTGACTGTTGATATTCGCACTTTATGCAATTGAATTCCTGTTTTATTATTATTGAACTTCAAATTAGTTAAAGTTCTTTCATTCATGAACTGTTTATGATATAGATCTATGTTAGTTGTATCAGCTAGATCAAGCATGTTTAAATTTGTTAAACCAAATATGTTTTGAAAGCTGTTCCTAATCAATTGATTTCGTAAGGATTCTTGACTGAGAAAAAGAACAATTTGATTAAAGCATTATTGGAAAATAATTGTTGCTAGTATATTAAGTGATTATGCACACTTCACTGGGTATGAAAGGCTGATCCCCTTGATTAACAAATCTTATTAAAAGGACCAGTTTTAATACTGACAACCTTAGTATATGTTCATGATTATTTCAAACCACTCAGCCTTTGTTATTAAATTATTCGAATATTCAGTTATCGAGATTTAATTCATGTTCTTTCATAATCAATTTATCTGGTTGAACTTTGAAAGCTAAATTCTTTTCTAATCATGGTATATCTCCTTTGTATTTAAACTTGCTAAGCAAATTAGTTGTTTACCCTTGCTATATCATGACATTTGTTTCAGCTAAGCTAGAGTCGTCCAAGAAGGACAATGGCAAGGGAAAAGTTCAGAAAAAGTTAATATGAATATTTATGTATTATGTTACATTATATTTAATGGTTTTGTAAACCTTTTGTGTTACTATATGTAACTTATGTAAGCTATGTTTAAGTTAAGGTAATAGACCTTGGGATATTGTTGTAAAACTTTATTGTAATGAACAATATATGTTTATTATTCCGCAATAGTTTATAGAATGCTTATATTGGTGATGAAACGTGAGCACCGAACCCGAGGTTAGAGAACCCGAATTTGGGGGCGTCACACCAACCATAGCTCTCTGGGTGGCGCGACAATGGTCGGCCAGCAGAATGCTTAGAAAAGAAATTTTTACATGTTCTTTTACCGCTTTTGGTTCAAACTTACATAACTTGTTCATTTTATATCCAAATGAGTTGAAACCACTTCCAATATCTCATAAACTTGTATATCTTCAATATATGATATTTTGAACAATTTGCTAAATTTATTATTTAATTAAGTTTATTGCTTTTCCAAGCTAGGGGTTGTATATCGATATATTTTGTGAAACGTTCTGCTACGGGTTCGTTTTATGTCCTATTACTGGGATTCCACTTGGGTTATGTACGTATTTCATAGAGGTTCAATATAACGTTATTGGATCATATGTAAGGCTTACACATTTTATGACTCTTAACAACATATCTCATGCTTTCAAGTGTTATAACTAGGTTTCAAGCTTAACATGCATTTCTACTTAACTAACATACACTAACTCATCTAAGACAGGTATATAATGGACTTAGTTAGTGATCCTACCTCTTGATGTCTTTCTTTCTCTTGTCTAGTAACTTTGAGTATGTCTCCACCTTGTTCCTTGAACCACCAACTAGCAAGAACTTTTCTAGGTTTTTCCTTTTCTCTCAACTCTCTCTAGCTCTCTATATCTTTTACTCTTAGCAATGAAATGGTAAACTCCTAACACCAACACAAGGCTCTCTTTTTATAGGCAAACCATTAACCAACACTATGGTCCTTACACAAAGGGAAAAGAGGAGTTGGTGACTAGCTCCACCAACTACTACTATTCAAGGTACTACTAGCCATTGGGCTATATCATCATTGCCATCACATGGGCTAGCTTGTGAAGCTCAAAATTAGCATTCTAAGGAGCCAAGGGGTGGTGGGTTTGGTTGGGAGGGGTCGTATTGCACTATGTCACATTTTTAATTCCTTTTTTCACACAGTGCTAGCATACATGACCCTATACACACATATATAAATGAACACCTCTATTATACTACCACACACACACATACACACACACACACACACATATATATATATATATATATATATATATATATCTACATATATATGTACATATATTCATCATCTATATATTACACATTGGGCCATTCCAAGCTAAGTTAAATTGGGCTAGGCACATCACTAATGCACATGGACTCTAATGTTAACCTAGCACATATGTAAGAACTCGAAATTTTAGAAATTATTAATAATAAGAATTTAATAAATAAAATTTTTAAAGCATGAGATGGGTTCGAATAAGAATATATATATGTGATACGAGGTATGTAGTATTGTATTACATAGGGTAATATGAGCTATGTAATAAGTGATTTTGTGTTTAATAAATATATATCATTATTATATATTTGTTATAAATAGTAGAGATGACTTAGTAAGAAGATGGATAAGATTTATTTGTCAACATTAAATAATTTATAGAATTATTTTATCATAGTAAGTTGTTGACATTAAATATCTTTGACGAATAATCACCATTTTCTTTAGTATATATACTAGTGATTAGTATGATTGTAATATAGGTTATTATTAGTACTTGTAATACCCGAGAATTTTCATATATTATTAAATAAATATATTAATGGAAATGAGAATTTATTTGAATATAAATGATTTTGTGTTATGAGAATGATTAATTCAATTATATTAAATTGAATATCTATGACAATTGAGAAAAATGTGGAGTTTACGATAAACTCGTTGAGAGCCTAGTGTGGCACAGTGATGGGAAATATTAATAATTATATTAATTGACGAAGAATTTTTAAGTGAACAATTAATTAATTGTTAATTGTTATTAGAGAATATTAATTGATTGTTGTGGGATATTAACTATGGTTGATTAATAATATGTGATTATTATTGCAAGAAATATAATAATAATAAACCACTTGTTTATAATTGTGCTGAGATTTATATTTGTTAATGTAATAAGTAATCCTATGATTATTAATTTGGTGTAATTAATAATCAATGAGGAATAAATAAATTAATATTATTGTTAATTAATCAACGAGATAAATAGTTTATTTATTTGACATTATGAATAATAAAACAAATAAGTGAGTTATTAATATAATAAGATTATATTAATTGATATGTGCAAATGTGCAATACTTGAATATATAAAGTATATGGAATACAACTATATTATATAGTGTAGAGAGACACTTAAGTGTGACCATGCATGTATATACATAAACTATGTTATATAATGCAATGCGAATATATTACACATAGAAACCATATATTACATGAAGCATAATGTGATTATATGATGTTAAAACTATATGTTAGGAATTCATGATAATGCCTATGTGACAAGGTGAGTGTGTATATAGTAAAATAATATATCATGAATATATTGTAATCAATTATTGAATGTAGAATTTAATAATGTGATAGTATCTGATTAAATTATATCCGGTATTAACAGAATGTACATGGATTATATGTGTACAAGTTACCTTCACTATATTGAAGTATTCCTTATGCAAATTTATATTGTGACATTAAGTTTTAACCTATGTATGGACAATAGGTATATATAATATAACATAAGAGTAGGAAGTATATTATGTGTGTATAATAATTTAAGTGTTGTGTGCTAATAAAATGCTGAGTATTGTTGCCTTGTCCCATTATAAGAGACCCTTTCTCCTTCACGTGAAATATACAAGCTATCCTACTCCCCTATTCTTCCTTAAACTCAGCAACATGGGCTAGCAAATGATGAAGAAGGGTGTGGGCATAATGATGGCTTTCAAACAACTATCTACCAACTTCCTCTTATCTAGCATGCAATTCAAATTTCTGTTAGTTTGAAATGGTAGGCAATTGCATTGTCTGTATTTTGTTTTCTCTATAAATATGGCTTCCTTCCTTCTCATTTCACCTTGCTGAGATTTTGTTTGAGTTGATAAGTTGAGAGCATATACATATATCAGTATAATAGCATTGTGAAGTAGCAGCAAGTTCAATTATCTAACAGAGGTATAATTATCTTTCCATGTTCTTCATTCATGTTCTATATTTTGCTTACTGTCAAAATTTCCAATTCTTGATTTTGATTTCAATTCATACTAGATTGGATTGGGACATGTTCTTAGTTGTTATATAGTCTTATACATATGTTAATGAGCCAATGTGACTGATCACAAGCAAGTTCGTGAAGTAAATTTGTGTTTGGGCTGGGAACTGCCGAAGCAGGGAGCTCACTGGTGCTGGCCGAAGCACGGCGCAGCTGCGCCAGTTTACTACTGAGGCGCAGCGCGGCTACGCCGGCCTCTTGAACCAGAATCTAATTTTGTTCCAAAAACTGCTATGTGGTAGTTACTTGTATAGATAAGGTAAGCACGTGAACATGAGTAGAACATATGTATGAGTACATAGGCATAACGTAAGCATGTTTAAACCAAGATGGTATACCTTTTTGACGAAACGACGTATATGTTTAAAGAGGAACTTAAAGTTATAAAGAGAGACTTGAATATGTTATATTATATTCTGACTTTCGATACATGTTATTATGGTTTAGAGATTCATGAAGGATGTCATAACTTGTGTATATATGTATCTTAAGGTAACATGAACGTGTTAGACTTCGTTAATAGAACTTACTAACGAAACATGGACTTTGAACATGGACTTAACATGTTGTATTAGAATCCATATTCTGATATTTTTTAACATGCTTAATATTGAATATAACATCACTAGTATACCATACGTGTGTACTCGCTTGTTAAAATTCAATAAGAAGTTAACCAAGCACGGGTTTACGCATGTTTCTAAAGTAACAAACAATGCTAGTTATGAATAAATGATGTGGACAATCGCAAGCATGTATATTACAATTTGTATGACCTTCTCGCATGTATCTATGATTTAAATGTATACGTTGTGATTGCATGGCCACATTTGGCCTTAAGCTCTTAGAAATCCTAAACTAAGACCCTAATATGTAAAGATAAATTTAGATTTGAATACGTGTATGATATAACTACTTGTGAGCATGCCTAAATCAAGTTATATGATCACCTCGTATATTTAAAATTAACGAGCATGATAGCTTACATGATTTTATGATGTTGTAAGGACTTGAATTGTTTAAAATGTAAGTCTAGAATCATGTTATGGAAAGTGGAACCTAGATTGCCTTGGGAAAACACGAAATGACTTTTAACATGTCAGTATACCTGGTGTGAATGTTAGCTTGCATGACCGGACAGAAACCACAAGGCACATATCAGCCTTGGCTTAGCCAGAGGTCTGCGCAGCTGCGCCGGCCCTAGGCTTAGCCATGGCGCAGCTGCTCCAGTCTGGAATCAGAATTGAGCCAGTTGTTGATCTGATTTTTTTTTTTACAGTTAGCGATTACTTTAACTTGTAATATATGACCAGTATGCTAAGAAATGTGTTAAGAGGCATGCTAAGTGATAAAATTGAATGTTTGATTATAAACTTCCCAAGGATAAGTCCAAAAGGTGTTTGGGGACTATAAAGCAACGATTAAAAACTATGTGATGACTTCATAATGTCTTGTAAACTGAAATGTGCTATATGTACGCAAAAGTATATGATGAAGTATTTTGTATAGTATGCAACTAAGTTAAACGTTTATGGGTGCGTTTAAAATTACATATCATATGTGAGCATAAATGACTAATGAAAACCCTATACTTATAATACACTATAAATAGGATTCAAAAGTGTTGAATTACTTTACGTGGATAAACTACGCTAAAGGCAAGTTTCCTAACTTACACTCTTTTACGGTGCAAGTATTCTATCCTTGTATATTGTGAACTAGTTTCTTACTAAATTGTTGAATTGAATTAGCATACTTGAACTCTTAATTCATTAAAGCTATTATACATGTTGAACTTAGTATTGTTCTTGAATATTGTGAAAGTGTCTATGCCATTTGATTCGGCTAGACTTATATTATTGAAAAGAGACCCAAACCAATTGATTGGTGCGGGATCTTGTATTTGACTGAGAAGAACAAACTATAACTGTCGGAGAACCGACGCGCGCACTTGAGTATGATTGATTGTTATGCATAACGAGGGTACTTTAGGCTGATCACCTGCTGTATCTATTTTTGTTGGATTTTCAGTTTATTACTGTCAAATCCTGTGGAAGTTCATAGTCCTTAGTGACTGCTCTGTATTCAGTTATCTTGAAATCTTGAATTGAATTATTATTGAATCATATTGATATTATTCTGTCCTTAGTGACTGTTATTGAGAACTGTTGATACTCTTGCTATCCTTGAACTATCAAACTTTTCTATACCTTTTCGAGAATTGAGAATTATATCACTTACCCTTGTCGTATATTACTTGTGGGCAATTTGTGCTCATTCTTGCTTTCCCTAAAACATTTCAGTTAAGGCAGAGCAGGGCGAACCTTCGGGCGTTGATTAGGGCAAGGGCAAGGCTACCAACTAGCTTGTCTCTTTTATGTTTTTTTTAATATTTTAATGTTGTATTAAGATGATGAAGTAAGACTGGATTTGATTATGTTTAAGCTTAAGTTAGATTATGTAATAAGTCGTTAATTGATATTAGTATGTAATCTATTAAGTACTGTAGGTTGCGAGACTTGGGGGAATAATTATAATAAATCATTGTAAATTATTCTAGAATAGATTTTCCGCTGTGATTGTGTGATATTTAGTTATTATTATTGCGATGTATTACCTTGAGCACGTGATGAACCGAATTCGAGAGACCCCGTGACGGTCCTAGAATTTGGGGGCGTCACAGGTTGGTATCAAAGCTGTAGTTATAAACCTTAAGAACGAGTGTCCTTAGACTATAACTTAGGCGAACTTAGAAGTTAGGAAGGAGATAAAACTCATGTAGAGTTTTCCTTGAGAGACTTAGTCTGTTATGAAATGTAACTTCATTCTATACAATGAACTTATGTTTTATTTAAAATTCTAATGGAGTTGCTGTTTGTTTATCTCGTGTTTGTGATTGTAGGATGACAGACACAGGGGTACCTAGTAGAGTGGCAGAGGAGGAGCCCAGGGATATACACGTAGTATACGAGGCACCTCTAGAGGCTACACCAGTGCAGGCTGTTGCACAATTCGAGTCTGACGATGAGGACGAGATTGAGATAGAGTCTGATCCGGAGGAGGAGCCGATGGAGTACGAGCCGATGGAGGATGAGCCAGTAGAGGACTCTGATGAGGCTACTATAGAGGAGCAGATGTTAGGAGAATACGAGGAGCGGATCCTAGAGTTAGACTACAGGATTCAGGAGCTGGAGGCAGAGGCCCACGAGAGAGAGTCTGAGTTCCAGAAGCTGAGGGATGAGGACCACCAGAGGAAGCTGGCTATGTAAGAGTTAAAGGTGGAGATTGCCTACCGTAGGGAGGCAGGGATCCAGATGGGGACTCTGTTTCACAGGTCAGTGGCTAGGAATGTAGATTTGGCAGAGAAGCTAGAAGAGGTTGAGTAGAGGGAACTGAGTGAGAAGACTGGGAAAGAGGCACTCCGTACTCAGCTAGAGTTGGAGGTGATGGATAGGTTACACTTCGAGGAGAAGTGGGAAGCGTCCAATGAGAGAGCTGACGACCTTGAGGACGAGGTCAGGTGCAAGAAGAGAAAGATGAACAAGATGGGGTATGTGTTCCGTTCAGCTTTTCAAAGGGTGATTGATGGTGTGTACCACTACCCGGCAGAACAGGGACAGACTCTACATACCTTGAGCCGAGAGCTGGTTGCGTATATAGCACAGTTGGAGTACAAGAGCGCAGTGGAGCGCGGGATGATGGGATGAGATTTCCTTAGTCAGTCTAGTGGTAGTACTAGTTGTGTCCTTATGTATTGTATATACTATGATGCAATCCCGATCTCTTGTGTAAGATGTGGGATGATGATGTAAACCCCGAGTTAGTTTTTGTTAGAGGGGTAGTATGGTAGTAGGTTGGTATATTCCCCGTCTTTTGTGATATTAGGGGATATATGTGATAACATTTATAGCAGTATGCTAGGGAAATCATGTAATGAAACGATTTGGCATATGAATATAAATGAAGTTTATTTCGGAAAGGTGTTATAAATTTATCCTTTTAGTATTAGAAGAAATACTTAAGTAATATACTTGAATATTAATAAAATGAAAATTGTGATGCAGATAATGCCACCCAGACGTAGATTGACTGCACCTGAGGAGTCAGTAAACAATGAGAGAGAACAAGTAGACCCGATTCAGAAGTTGGTAGACTTGTTAGGAGGGGCCTTAAGGGGAAGGAACAATGAACCCGTTCGCCCGAACCCTCAGACCGTGCCAGTAACAACCTTTAAAGACTTTAAGAGTGTAGGACCCCCAGAGTTCGAGGGAACTACCGACCCGATCGTCGCACAAATGTGGATTAAGGAAATCGAAAAAGCTTTCACTATAGCTAGCGCAGGCGTAGATCAGAAGACGGTGTTTGCCACGTACATGATGAGGGGAGAAGCGAACTACTGGTGGGAGGCTAATCAACAAAGAGCTGGAGAAGGGATAATAGCTTGGGATAAGTTTAAGACGCTGTTCTTCGAGAATTACTTTCCGAAGAGTATGAAGAATAGAATGGAGGTGAAATTCCTAGAGTTAAAACAAGGTGAGATGACGGTGGCGCAATACGCGGCTAGGTTTAACGAACTAGCACGATTTGCGGAGCACCAAGTTGGTGATGAAGAGAGAAAGGCTAGACGTTTCGAACAAAGGTTGAAGCCGTGGCTGTTTAATAAGGTATCAGTTCTTCAAATTGATTCCTTTGCAACACTACTGGAGAAGGCAATCATTGCGGAAGGTGGCAGTGAGGCCTTAAGTCTGTATAACAAAGAGAAGAAAGGAAAGAATGCTGGAGGAGAGAATCGTACGGGAGGAAGCAGTAGCGGAGGAAGCAACTTGGGAAAGAGAAAGTGGGAGAATAACAACAACAACAAAAACAACAATAATCAATCAGGAAATTTTCATGGAGGTTTCAAGAAGAGGGCTGAAGGATGCCCGAAGTGTGGGAAGAATCACCAGGGCGAGTGCTGGAAGGGACGTGGCACTTGCTACAACTGCGGACAGGAAGGGAACATCTCACCCAACTGTCCGAAACCAAAGAAGATCCAAGGGTGTTTTGCTTGCGGCTCAACTGAGCACCGTATTAAGGATTTCCCGAAGAAGGGAAGTGGCGGGGGTTGTAATCAGCAAGGAGGCAACAAGCTGATGATCGGTGGACCGGCACAATCCAACCGCCCAACCGGCAGAACCTTTAACATGACCGTCCAAGACGCCATGGCTGCGAAGGACGTGGTGTCAGGTATAATCCCAATCAATGATATAAATGTTTATGTATTATTTAATTCGGGTGCCACCTGTTCTTTTGTATCTGAAGAATTTGCTAGTAAACTTAGTACACCCCGAGAACGATTAGAAAATCCTTTAGTCATAGAAGTTGCTAATATGGAAGTGATCCCTGTAGAATACATTTATCGAGATTGTCACGCAAACATTAGAGAACATGAACTGAGCGTAGACTTGATTCCTATTAGATTGGGTGAATTTGACGTAATACTAGGAATGGATTGGTTGTATAACCATGCTGCGATAATTGACTGTCAGAACAAATGTGTGAACCTTCAGACTCCGAGTAAGTCTAAGGTAGTGTTTTATGGTAGCTCATCGCTTAAGCAATCGTGTTGCGTTACGATGATGCAGGCCAAGAAATTGTTAAGGAAAGGATGTGTAGGTTATTTAGCTTACATAGTTGATACTCGGAAAGAGGGAATAGAAATTAAGGATATATCCGTAGTGAATGAATTTCAAGATGTGTTTCCTGACGATCTGCCTGGTCTTCCGCCAGACAGAGAAATCGAATTCGTAATAGACTTAGCACCGGGAACGGCACCGATTTCGAAAGCTCCGTATCGTATGGCGCCAGTAGAAATGAAGGAATTGATGATACAATTGCAAGAGTTATTGGATAAAGGTTACATTCGACCGAGTGTTTCTCCTTGGGGAGCACCAGTGCTATTCGTTAAGAAGAAGGACGGATCGATGAGGCTCTATATCGATTATCGAGAATTAAACAGAGTAACGATCAAGAACCGATATCCGCTACCGAGGATAGACGACTTGTTTGATCAACTAAAGGGAGCAAAGTGTTTCTCGAAGATCGACCTACGAACAGGATATCATCAACTGAAGGTACGTGATGAGGACGTACCAAAGACTGCGTTTCGAACCCGTTATGGACACTACGAGTTTTTGGTAATGTCATTCGGATTGACTAATGCTCCGGCAGCATTTATGGACTTGATGAACCGAGTTTTCAAGCCATACTTGGATAAATTTGTAGTGGTTTTTATCGACGACATTTTGATCTACTCGAAGACAGAGGAAGAACACGCCGAACATCTAAAGATTATTTTGGAGGCACTAAGGAAGGAGAAGATGTATGCAAAATTTTCTAAGTGCGAATTTTGGATGGAGAAGGTTCAATTCTTAGGCCACGTGGTGGATAAGAATGGAATCTCTGTAGACCCTGCGAAGGTTGAAGCAGTAAGTAATTGGGAACAACCGAAAACACCGACGGAGGTGAGAAGCTTTTTAGGGTTAGCTGGGTACTATCGAAGATTTATCCAAGATTTTTCTAAGATAGCAACCCCATTGACCAATTTGACTAGAAAGACGGTGAAATTTGTATGGACCGACAAATGTGAAGAGAGTTTTCAGGAGTTGAAGAAGAGATTGAGCGAAGCACCTGTATTATCATTACCAGATGATGCGGGAAATTTTGTGGTGTATAGTGATGCATCGCACAAGGGACTTGGCTGTGTGCTTATGTAGCACGGCAAGGTCATTGCATATGCATCACGACAATTAAAGGATTACGAAAAACGATACCCTACTCACGACTTAGAGTTAGCGGCAGTAGTTTTTGCGTTAAAGATATGGAGGCATTATTTGTACGGAGAAAAATGTGAGATATACACGGACCATAAAAGTCTGAAGTACATCTTCACACAGAAGGAGTTGAACATGCGGCAGAGGAGATGGTTAGAATTAATCAAAGACTATGATTGCGATATTCTTTATCACCCGGGGAAGGCGAATGTGGTTGCCGACGCTCTGAGCAGGAAAGGAAGGGAGAAGTTGTTTAATTTGACGACTCAGGAAGAATTGATAAGAGAGATGGAGAAATTGGAAATAGAAGTGAAAGAACCAGAGAAGCTTGGAGAGAAGTTGTTTGTAATGGAAGCTCATCCGACATTGTTGGACAGAGTAAAGGAAGCTCAGGAAAGGGATGAAGAGTGTGAGAAAATCCGAAAGAGGATCACAGAAAATGAGGAAGAGAAATTTCGAATGGATAAAGACGGTATCTTGAGATTTGAAGAAAGAGTATGGGTACTAGCGGTAACCGAGTTGAGGGAAGATATTTTGCACGAGGCACACAATACGACATATTCCGTTCATCCGGGAGGCACAAAGATGTACCGAGATCTAAGGCAACATTTTTGGTGGCCCAATTTAAAACGGGAAGTCGCAGAGTGCGTCAGTAGATGTTTGACTTGCCAACGCATTAAAGCAGAACATCAGCGGTCGAGTGGTTTACTACAACCGTTGGAAATACCAGAGTGGAAATGGGAGCATATTACGATGGACTTCGTGGTAGGACTTCCAGCTACGCAGAAAGGTTATGATGCCATTTGGGTTATCGTGGATCGACTAACCAAGACAGCACATTTTCTACCAATCAAGATCCGCTACAGTTTGAACCAATTAGCGAGTCTGTATGTAAAAGATATTGTTTCACGACATGGAGTGCCGGTATCAATTGTCTCTGATCGAGATCCGCGCTTCACGTCTAATTTTTGGAAGAGTTTGCAAGAAAGAATGGGAACGCAGTTGAGGTTGAGTACAGCTTACCATCCTCAGACAGACAGACAGAGCGAGCGAACAATACAAACGCTGGAGGACATGCTTAGGACTTGCGTGATGGATTTTAAAGGAAATTGGGACGACCACCTACCCTTAGTAGAATTCACATATAATAATAGCTACCATGCGAGTATCGGCATGCCACCGTACGAAGCTCTTTACGGAAAAAAGTGTAGAACGCCATTATATTTGAACGAAGTCGGAGAGCGACGAATACTCGAACCAGAGCTAGTACAACAAACCGCAGACGTGGTGACAGTGATAAGAGCCAGATTAGTAGCAGCTCAAGATCGCCAGAAGAAATACGCAGATTTGCATCGGCAGGACCGAGACTTCAAAGTCGGCAGTTTTGTATTCTTGAAAGTATCTCCATGGAAAGGAAAGATCCGTTTCGGCAAGAAAGGAAACTTGAGTCCAAGATTTATAGGACCGTTCGAAATACTGAAGCGAGTGGGCGAAGTGGCATACAAAGTTGCGTTACCACCCGAGTTGGAGCACATCCACAACGTGTTCCACATTTTCGTGTTGCGACCGTACAAGGCCGACTACAAGCACGTGATTTCTTACGAGCCCATTCAAGTGGAGAAGAACTTGGCGTAGAAGAAATTCCTGTCCAGATATTAGATAGGAAAGAGCAAACTTTGAGAAATAAAATTATTTCGTCTGTAAAAGTACTTTGGCGTAATCACGATGTCGAGGAGGCAACGTGGGAATTAGAAGATAGGATAATGAGGGATTATCCCCATTTATTTGTGTAACCTAGTAGCAATTCCGGGACGAAATTTTTATAAGGGGGGAAGGATGTAATACCCGAGAATTTTCATATATTATTAAATAAATATATTAATGGAAATGAGAATTTTTTTGAATATAAATGATTTTGTGTTATGAGAATGATTAATTCAATTATATTAAATTGAATGTCTATGACAATTGAGAAAAATGTGGAGTTTACGATAAACTCGTTGAGAGCCTAGTGTGGCACAGTGATGGAAAATATTAATAATTATATTAATTGACGAAGAATTTTTAAGTGAACAATTAATTAATTGTTAATTGTTATTAGAGAATATTAATTGATTGTTGTGGGATATTAACTATGGTTGATTAATAATATGTGATTATTATTGCAAGAAATATAATAATAATAAACCACTTGTTTATAATTGTGCTGAGATTTATATTTGTTAATGTAATAATTAATCCTATGATTATTAATTTGGTGTAATTAATAATCAATGAGGAATAAATTAATTAATATTATTGTTAATTAATCAACGAGATAAATAGTTTATTTATTTGACATTATGAATAATAAAACAAATAAGTGAGTTATTAATATAATAAGATTATATTAATTGATATGTGCAAATGTGCAATACTTGAATATATAAAGTATACGGAATACAACTATATTATATAGTGTAGAGAGACACTTAAGTGTGACCATGCATGTATATACATAAACTATGTTATATAATGCAATGCGAATATATTACACATAGAAACCATATATTACATGAAGCATAATGTGATTGTGTGATGTTAAAACTATATGTTAGGAATTCATGATAATGCCTATGTGATAAGGTGAGTGTGTATACAGTAAAATAATATATCATGAATATATTGTAATCAATTATTGAATGTAGAATTTAATAATGTGATAGTATCTGATTCAATTATATCCGGTATTAACAGAATGTACATGGATTATATGCGTACAAGTTACCTTCACTATATTGAAGTATTCCTTATGCAAATTTATATTGTGACATTAAGTTTTAACCTATGTATGGACAATAGGTATATATAATATAACATAAGAGTAGGAAGTATATTATATGTGTATAATAATTTAAGTGTTGTGTACTAATAAAATGCTGAGTATTGTTGTCTTGTCCCATTATAAGAGACCCTTTCTCCTTCATGTGAAATATACAAGCTATCCTACTCCCCTATTCTTCCTTAAACTCAGCAACATGGGCTAGCAAATGATGAAGAAGGGTGTGGGCATAATGATGGCTTTGAACAACTATCTACCAACTTCCTCTTATCTAGCATGCAATTCAAATTTCTGTTAGTTTGAAATGGTAGGTAATTGCATTGTCTGTATTTTGTTTTCTCTATAAATATGGCTTCCTTCCTTCTCATTTCACCTTGCTGAGATTTTGTTTGAGTTGATAAGTTGAGAGCATATACATATATCAGTATAATAGCATTGTGAAGTAGCAGCAAGTTCAATTATCTAACAGAGGTATAATTATCTTTCCATGTTCTTCATTCATGTTCTATATTTTGCTTACTGTCAAAATTTCCAATTCTTGATTTTGATTTCAATTCATACTAGATTGGATTGGGACATGTTCTTAGTTGTTATATAGTCTTATACATATGTTAATGAGCTAATGTGACTGATCACAAGCAAGTTCGTGAAGTAAATTTGTGTTTGGGCTGGGAACTGCCGAAGCAGGGAGCTCACTGGTGCTGGCCGAAGCACGGCGCAGCTGCGCCAGTTTACTACTGAGGCGCAGCGCAGCTGCGCCGGCCTCTGGAACCAGAATCTAATTTTGTTCCTAAAACTGCTATGTGGTAGTTACTTGTATAGATAAGGCAAGCACGTGAACATGAGTAGAACATATGTATGAGTACATAGGCCTAACGTAAGCATGTTTAAACCAAGATGGTATACCTTTTTGACGAAACGACGTATATGTTTAAAGAGGAACTTAAAGTTATAAAAAGAGACTTGAATATGTTATATTTATATTCTGACTTTTGATACATGTTATTATGGTTTAGAGATTCATGAAGGATGTGATAACTTGTGTATATATATATCTTAAGGTAACATGAACATGTTAGACTTCGTTAATAGAACTTACTAACGAAATATGGACTTTGAACATGGACTTAACATGTTGTATTAGAATCCATATTCTGATATTTTTTAACATGCTTAATATTGAATATAACATCACTAGTATACCATACGTGTGTACTCGCTTGTTAAAATTCAATAAGAAGTTAACCAAGCACGGGTTTACGCATGTTTCTAAAGTAACAAACAATGCTAGTTATGAATAAATGATGTGGACAATCGCAAGCATGTATATTATAATTTGTATGACCTTCTAGCATGTATCTATGGTTTAATTGTATACGTTGTGATTGCATGGCCACATTTGGCCTTAAGCTCTTAGAAATCCTAAACTAAGACCCTAATATGTAAAGATAAATTTAGATTTGAATATGTGTATGATATAACTACTTGTGAGCATGCCTAAATCAAGTTATATGATCACCTCGTATATTTAAAATTAACGAGCATGATAGCTTACATGATTTTATGATGTTGTAAGGACTTGAATTATTTAAAATGTAAGTCTAGAATCATGTTATGGAAAGTGGAACCTAGATTGCCTTGGGAAAACACGAAAGGACTTTTAACATGTCAGTATACCTGGTGTGAATGTTAGCTTGCATGACCGGACAGAAATCACAAGGCACATATCAGCCTTGGCTTAGCCAGAGGTCTGCGCAGCTGCGCCGGCCCTAGGCTTAGCCATGGCGCAGCTGCGCCAGTCTGGAATCAGAATTGAGCCAGTTGTTGATCTGATTTTTTTTTGACAGTTAGCTTATGCGATTACTTTAACTTGTAATATATGACCAGTATGCTAAGAAATGTGTTAAGAGGCATGCTAAGTGATAAAATTGAATGTTTGATTATAAACTTCCCAAGGATAAGTCCAAAAGGTGTTTGGGGACTATAAAGCAACGATTAAAAACTATGTGATGACTTCATAATGTCTTGTAAACTGAAATGTGCTATATGTACGCAAAAGTATATGATGAAGTATGTGTATAGTATGCAACTAAGTTAAACGTTTATGGGTGCATTTAAAATTACATATCATATGTGAGCATAAATGACTAATGAAAATCCTATACTTATAATACACTATAAATAGAATTCAAAAGTGTTGAATTACTTTACGTGGATAAACTACGCTAAAGGCAAGTTTCTTAACTTACACTCTTTTACAGTGCAAGTATTATATCCTTGTATATTGTGAACTAGTTTCTTACTAAATTGTTGAATTGAATTAGCATACTTGAACTCTTAATTCATTAAAGCTATTATACATGTTGAACTTAGTATTATTCTTGAATATTGTGAAAGTGTCTATGCCATTTGATTCGGCTAGACTTATATTATTGAAAAGCGACCCAAACCAATTGATTGGTGCGGGATCTTATATTTGACTGAGAAGAACAAAATATAACTGTCGGAGAACCGACGCGCGCACTTCAGTATGATTGATTGTTATGCATAACGAGGGTACTTTAGGCTGATCACCTGCTGTATCTGTTTTTGTTGGATTTTCAGTTTATTACTGTCAAATCCTATGGAAGTTCATAGTCCTTAGTGACTGCTCAGTATTCAGTTATCTTGAAATCTTGAATTGAATTATTATTGAATCATATTGATATTATTCTGTCCTTAGCGACTGTTATTGAGAACTGTTGATACTCTTGCTATCCTTGAACTATCAAACTTTTCTATACCTTTTCGAGAATTGAGAATTATATCACTTACCCTTGTCGTATATTACTTGCTGGGCAATTTGTGCTCATTCTTTCTTTCCCTAAAACATTTCAGTTAAGGTAGAGCAGGGCGAACCTTCGGGCGTTGATAAGGGCAAGGGCAAGGCTACCAACTAGCTTGTCTCTTTTATGTTTTTTTTTAATATTTTAATGTTGTATTAAGATGATGAAGTAAGACTGGATTTGATTATGTTTAAGCTTAAGTTAGATTATGTAATAAGTCGTTAATTGATATTAGTATGTAATCTATTAAGTACTGTAAGTTGCGAGACTTGGGGGAATAATTATAATAAATCATTGTAAATTATTCTAGAATAGATTTTCCGCTGTGATTGTGTGATATTTAGTTATTATTATTGCGATGTATTACCATGAGCACGTGATGAACCGAATTCGAGAGACCCCGTGACGGTCCTGGAATTTGGGGGCGTCACAGTACTTAAGCTATCCATGGATGGATTGGGATAGTGAAGTATGACTTAGTTAAGGGAATTAACTAATAAGTATAAATATTGGTTAATTTAATATAAATTGAAATTTATATTATGGAATAATATAATTTGAATGTTAAAGACTCAATTAACTATGGTGCTATAGTAAGGGGTTTAAGATCACTTAAGTAAATAGTGAGTTAACACATGCGTGGAATATGTGATTATAGTAAGTGCCTTTATATATATCACTTGGCATGGTATTATATGAATGTGCGAACGGCGTTAATAAAATACGTTATTAATCCAATATATCTTTAAATAAATATTGATTAGAGAATTAATTAATATTGAGATATGGTTAAATGTATAGATTAAAGAAATTATTTTGGAGACAATTTATAGAAACAAAAAAGAAATGAATATTATATATTTCTAATAAATGATATTAAAATAATTTTCAATATTGAATTATTTTAATAAAAGGGAGAAGGTTATACCTTGTATGACTTTGTATAAGGTAATATGAATGAGGGTAAATATATTAAAACATATTTGATATATGTAATATATTAATAGGAAATAAATTTATGGTCTATTTTCTATATAAAAGGCGTACATGTGTCGTACATATAATTATTTTAATGAGATATAGATATTATATTAAGAATAATATCTTGAGATAATGAGTGAATTCTTTTATTATAATTAACGCCTTTAGTTTCCAAAATTATAATAAAAACGTTTTGTCATGGTGGAATACATAATTCTTATAATAATAATGTATCTCCAAGAGGGTTAAATTTATAAAATAAAACTAAATTATTTTAATTTACTAAATAACTTGAGTTACTATTTTACTGTAGATTTTATTATTTAAATAATTAATAGAGTAAATATTAATTATTCTAAGCATAAAGGTTATACATATTATAAGTATATAATTATTTAAGGTAGCTTGACATTAGAATACACGTGTCACACAAACCTTATATTAAAGGAATATTAAGGTGTGGTGGAAGTGATAATAAGCTTAATAGTGTAAGCTTGTGAGATATGCCTAGTGTGGAAAAGTGGTGCAATAAGCATTCATTAAATAATTTAATGAATGAATAATTAAAGGAATTAATTAGTATTATTATATAAATTAATTGCTATGTGCAATGATATATAATTATATGTTATATAGTATTTACATCTATATGACATGAAATGAAGTGTGACACTTCAAAAAGCTATATTATATAAGAACTATATATAGTAAGATTAAAGGAATGATATAAGTTACATAAATAATGTTTATGTGACAAGATGTGATGAATGGATACATTAAGGTGTATGTATGGAATAATAAATTACACTAAATAAACAATTGTTATTTAATGATTATTTCAATAATTAAATATAATTGAAATAATAGAGTTGTAATAATATGGTGTGACAATACACAATCTTACTATATTCGGTATTGTCAAATGTACATGGATTATATGATTGGGCGTATGTGTGACCCTATCATATCATATGGTAATAACATTAAGTTATTAGATATAAGCTTGCAAGTTAGCCTATGTGAGAGCAACGATGGTTAACCAAATGGCTAGGGTACAATCAATAGTAGTAGTTGGTGGGAGTTAGTCACCAACTCTTCTTTGCCCCTTGTGTAATAACCATAGGAGGGTAATAGCTTGGCTATTAGTAGAGACCATGCATTGGTGTGTAGAATGTTAGTTTATTTGCTAAATGCAAGTATATATGTTATGGGAATTAATTATGTAACATGGTGCAATAGACCCCTCCCATGACCTTTAGAATGCTAAAAATTTTGTGTCATGGTGAAGTTTGTAAACTAAGAGTCCATGTGGGAGAAATGATGAGTAAGGGCAATGAATAGTAGTAGTTGGTGGAGTTAGCCACCAACTCCATTCATTGCCCCTTGGTTATTGCCCATAGGAGGGTAATAGATTGGTCAATATTAGAGACCACTAATTAGTGCTAGTATATGAATGTGCTAGTATATATGTTATGAGAACATATGATATAATGGTATTACATTATGAACATATTATAAGATGTGATAATAAGAATAATATTAATTAAGATTATAGTATTGTAAGCTTGAGGTCTATTACATACTAAGCTTACATAATTATGCCTTGTGTGGCATGAGTGGTAAAGTTAAATCAATTAAAGGTTTAACTATAATGGCAAGTTAATAAATAATTGATATTAATTATCATTATAATATTTGGGTGTAATTGAGATAATAATTTTATGGAAAATTATGGTATGAGAATACCCAACTATTTTATATCTAGTCCAATTAAAATGTTAATTGAATTAAACCAATATACATAAGGTGCATGATATTATGTATTGGTGTAAAATTAAATTGTGAGGGTACTTATTTATATGTGGGTGTATATATATGTTTGTGTATATGTACCCATAACCTTATTATTGTAGCAATATTAAGTCAACGGGATTTATTTGTGAGCCAAAAGGGAAGTAGAGGTCATTGGCCTATGTTAGAGGATGATGATGGCTATGGTGATGATGAAGGGGGTGGCTGCAATCGTGTCCCTCCTGATAGTAGTGTGCATACAAGCCAATCATGTATGATGATAAAGCACGTACTTTGTAAACAATCTTATTTATTTATTAATAAAATATTCATTTATTAAAGGCATTTAATTATCTACATGTCGCTGTTTTTATAATATGTAAATAACCCATAGTTTTAAGCAATGCTTTTAGAATCATGATGATGATCATGCTAATGAGATCTAAATTCTTAGAAAGTTTTAAAACTAAAATAGTTCCCAATCGTGGGATTACTAAAAAGGGGATTAGTAAATCCGGATAGATTGGTACATATGTTGCTTGCTCATTGGATGAGGATGATTGATCTCATGATCATTTGTGTGGAGACACTAAAGCAAGTATGTAGGTGCTTATTGGAGAATAAGTTCACTGAACGTGATTCGCTATGGAATACCTAATGGAGATTTACTCGCCTGTCAATAGGAATTCCTAATGTGATAGTAGTACAAGTAATCCTTGGACTTGAGATCATCATAGTATCTTGTATGTAACAAATTATACTTTGACTTATTCCTTAAGACCTTTTAAGGCATATATAGGGTATGCTTGGGTATAATGAGTTACATATGGAGATAATGAATGATCAATAAAGAATCTACCACCTCTAGTAAAAGAGGAGATATGTCCTATGTGATTCGTTAAATGACAACCCAGGAATCCTTGGCCAAGGTGAAATGAAATTAGAAAGGAGTTTCTAATTTGCATTATTTGGAGTTGTGCATTTTTTAATCGAAATACATATAATTAAATAAAATAAGACTTGACAGTAAATCCATGTCTTATATTTAATTGGGACATTGTATGGTGGAAGGATTGAATTGTACGGTAACTATTTACTCACAGGTTCTTTTTGATTAATGTTGAAATCTATATTATCTGGAAAGTCGTTGATCGCTAGGGAGGCTTATCCCTATTGTAGAATAAATATTATTTATTTAAATAAATTATTAGTTTAATTTATTTATTTAAATAAGATTAAAATTGTTTTAATTGATTTATTCACAACCGGTTTAATATGGAGAACCTAAAGGGTCACACCATAAAAGGAAGAATAATTATTTAAGAAGGTAATGGCATAATCGTAATAATGCATTAAGTATAATTAATTTAATCTATGGTGATAGAATAAATTAAATAGCTTAATGTTTATTATTTAATATTTTGGAAATATTAAATATAAATTAATAAGAGGAGTCTTATTAATATTATTACAGTTATTATTATTTTAATTTCTAAAGGAGTTTAGTAATTAATTTAATATTTAGTACTCTCATTTATTCCTAATAAGATTAGGAGACAAATTAATTAAATGAATTTAATTAATTATTCACATGTGGTGGGAAGCCTAAATTAATTAAAGGAGTTTAATTAATTAAAAGAAATCCCATGTCTAATAGGATTAGAAGGGTTGACCAATGTCTATATAAGAGAAGTCTTATAATAGATATTAGATGATGTAATTCTAATTGTTGGAGAGTACTCCTTTTCTATAGAGGATAGAAAACTAAGGTTAAGCCAAACACCCTCCTTCTTGATAATTCATCTTTCTTGGTGGATCACCTCTAGAGGCCAAACACTTGGGTGGCTAACGTTGATCAAAGGAAGGAATCTAACCCGAAAATTCAAGGAGATCACGAAGAACAAGGAGTTGAACTAGTACCTGTGGAAGCTTCGTTCTACAAGGGTATGATTCCATAACTTCTTATTTATCGTTTTAAATTAATAATTTGCATAAAGGATGATCCGGGTAATGGTTTTGTAGAAATTTTTTTTAAACTCTGAAATACCATGCTTCCGCTAATTTTTGCAATTTGATTGCGTCACGATTTCGTACAAACCCAACAGTGGTATCAGAGCCAAATCTTTATGCAATTATTAATTTATTTTTGATTTCATATACATATGGGTATGTATTTAAAATAATTTATTGGGCATAATTTTATTGTATAAAATTATATTTAAAAAAAAAAAAAAAAAAAAAAGAAAAGACTTTTTTTGGGACGAATCACAATTTTTTTTTGGTGCTAATCTTGAATTCTGCAAAGAAAAGGTGTTGTCTCTTTCTTACTCCAAAAAGAAGGTGACCCATCAGGAAAGGACTTTTTTAATAAACATGCAGGACTCTTTTAATAAAAGAAGGTGATTTTTTTAAAAAAAATAAATAAATATGATATATTTATATATTATATTCTAAATAATTTTATAATTAAAATAAAGAGTTTATTTTAATCTTGAAATTGGATTTCATGCAATTTAAAATTGCCCATTAAATGATACTCATATATGTATGGAATGTTTTAATTCATGAGATGAATATTTATTTATTGATATATATGGTGATATGTATGAAAATAAATGGGGATTGATTATGGACTATTTGACCAATGTGATTGGATTTTATTTTAGTTGAATGCTTGAATGAATGAGTTTTATTAAATGGGGTCTGCGTACCTCGTCTTCTCTAATTTTTTTTTCTTGATGTAAAATTCTATCTCCCTCCTATGTACTTCCCCTTGACTGTTGATCAAGGTTTCTATTTAAATTAAATAGTTTAATGTAATAAGAATAGTTAGAATTATCTTGAAGAAATTGGAGACCAAGGAGCAAGGAGCGCGTGAAGACCCGTTTGTATGGAGCCCGAGTTTAAATATAATAGTTATATTTAAATTTAAATTCTTGCACTCCTAGGTTTGACCTTTTGGTTCACTTGGTGGCTCTAGTGAACCAGACTAGAATAAAAGTCCATAATCAATCCAGGTAGAATATAATATTCTATATTGCATGCTAAATATTATATATATTATATTTTATGCAAACATGCTTCGCATGTTTAATAAAATGACGCGTATTTTATATATATATGTGCATGCGCGCTAAACAAGATGAGACAAATAATAACAAACCCCTCAAAGAAATAATATTAAGTCTGAAGCGTTCAATGATATTTGGAATATCGAACGTCGCCTTCTAGCATGATAAATTAATAGAGTATTAAATATTTAATATGAGCTTGTTGTGCTATCCACAAGGCGAGTATTGCGTATTTAAGATGTTAATTAATCACATTTGATGCTTATCAAGAAAATTGAACGATCTAGTCTTGTTGTGCTATCCACAAGGACGAACATTTTTCTTTTTTGAATTTATGGAAGTGCTAGGCTGGACTTAACTTAAATCATTTTAGTTCGGATGTGCACACACTTGACCATTATGATTTAAGAGGTAAAATAAAAGGAGTTATATAGTGTTGTAATTGACAAGAGTTGTCTACCTATTTATTTGTATATCGCTTGTTGTGCTATCCACAAGGTTATATACATTTGAAATGGGATCCTTATTCTCACTAGCAAATCTTTAATTAGATGTTGCCTAACTATATAAGTGAGGGTAATATAGTTTGATGAAAATAGTGGGAGATACCAATTTAAAATAAAGACCTAAATTTATTTTGGTATGCAAAATTAATAAAATGAATGTTTGCTAAAATGTTATTTTTCACATGCAGAATTTTAAAAATGTCTAAATCACTAATCTCACTACGAAGCATACTTGATGCAAACAAGCTTACCGGGCCGAATTATGAGGACTGGCTAAGAAATCTGAGAATTGTTCTCACTGCTGAAAAGATTTCTTATGTCCTAAATTCAACTGTCCCTGAATCTGTTTCAGAAACAGCCTCTGAGGAAGAGATTGCCACTTTCAATAAGTGGCAAGATGATGCATCTGTGGCTCAATGCATCATGCTCGCATCCATGAATAACGAGCTTCAGCGTCAGCACGAAAAAATGGATGCTCCTGCTATGCTGCTTCACCTCAAGGAGTTGTATGGTGAACAGAGTAGGACTGCTAGATATGAGATATCTAAGGAGCTCTTCCGATCTCGGATGACCGAGGGTACTGCCGTCGAGACTCATGTCCTGAAAGTGATCAATTTGATTGAACGCCTTGGACAGCTTGGGTTCGTCATGGATGGGGAGTTGAGTCAAGACTTGGTCTTGCAGTCACTTCCCATCCAAGAAGAACCATATCTTGATGGTGGATTCTTCCAATAAAAGGAAGAGACCTAAGGTATCTTCTGAAAAGAAGAAATCCAAGAAGGCTAAGGGAAAGGGGAAAGAAAAGGAACAAAAGAAACCTGAACCAGCTAAAGGAATGTGCTTTCATTGCAACAAGCCGGGACATTGGAAAAGGAACTGCAAGAAGTATCTAGCAGAGAAGAAGCTTGGAGAAGCTTCGACTTCCAATCAAGGTTTGTTTATGATTGAAATTAATTTTTCTGAAAGTCATAATTCTACTTGGGTATTGGATACCGGCTGTGGTTCTCACATATGTAATACTGTGCAGGGACTGGTCAGAAGTAGAAAGCTGAACAATGATGAGGTGATCCTACGAGTGGGGAATGGAGCAAAGGTTGCTGCATTAGCTGTAGGAACTTATTATTTAGCAATGCCTTCGGGCAAGTCCATTTATCTTAATAATTGTTATTATGTTCCGAATATTATTAAAAACATTATTTCAATTTCTGTATTGGATATGGAAGGATTTAACGTTGTTATAAAGAACAATAGTTGTTCTATTTATAAAGACGATGTTTTATATGGTATTGGAAATTTGCGAAATGGACTTTATACACTTGACTTACAAGAAAATATATTTCAAATTGAACAAACTAAGAAAAGAAAAAGAGATGATATTAATTATACCTACATGTGGCACTGTAGACTCGGTCATATCAATGAAACAAGATTATCCAAGTTGCATAAAGATGGGCTCCTCGAGCTATCCGATTATGAATCATATCCAACTTGTGAATCTTGTCTCATGGGTAAAATGACTAAATCTCCTTTTAGTGGAAGAGGAGAAAGAGTTACAGAGTTGTTGGCATTGATTCACACAGACGTTTGTGGGCCTATGACAACAAGTGCACGGGGTGGGTATTCTTATTTTATTACTTTCACTGATGATCACTCAAGATTTGGATATGTGTATTTAATGAAATACAAGTCAGAATCATTTGAAAAGTTCAAAGAGTTCAGAAGTGAAGTAGAGAAACAAACGGGCAAGAGTATAAAGATACTTCGATCAGATCAAGGCGGAGAATACTTAAGCGGTGAGTTTCTCAATTGTCTCAAAGAAAATGGTATAATCTCACAATGGACTCCTCCAGGTACACCACAGTTAAATGGAGTATCTGAAAGGAGAAATCGAACACTGTTAGACATGGTTCGATCCATGATGAGTTTTACCGACCTTCCAATTTCCTTCTGGGGATATGCCCTAGAAACGGCTGCATACCTACTTAACAAGGTACCTACCAAATCCGTCCCAAAGACTCTATATGAGATGTGGAAGGGGAGGAAACCAAATCTTAAGCATGTTAAGACTTGGGGTTGTCCAGCTTATGTCAAAAAGTTTGAACATGATAAGCTACAGACTAAATCCGAAAAGTGTAGATTTGTGGGATACCCTAAAGAAACTGTAGGGTATTATTTCTATCATCTAACTGATCAAAAGGTGTTTGTTGCGAAACATGCTGCCTTCTTGGAAAAGGAGTTTATCCATGAAGGGGTCAGTGGGAGTAAGATATATCTTGAAGAAGTTCAAGAACCACAAATTACCACGGATCAAAGTCAGGTACCTGACCAAGTAGAAGAACCTACTATACCACACCCTGTTCGTAAATCTTGGAGAGTACCGAAGATACCTGAGAGGTATGGATTCGTTATAGAGGATGACGATGAGGTACACATCATGAATGATGATGATCCATTGAATTACGAACAGGCCATGAGTAATAAAGACTCAGGGAAATGGCTTGAAGCCATGAAATCCGAAATGGACTCCATGTATGAAAACAAAGTATGGACTTTGGTTTCACCACCTGAAGGCATTAAGCCTATTGGGTGTAAATGGGTCTTTAAAAGAAAGACTGGAGCGGACGGCAAGGTGGAGACCTATAAGGCCCGACTGGTTGCAAAAGGTTTCAAACAAAGACAAGGAGTTGATTATGATGAAACCTTTTCACCAGTAGCTATGCTCAAGTCCATTCGGATTTTGCTTGCAATTACAGCTTATAACGACTATGAGATCTGGCAGATGGACGTGAAAACGGCCTTCCTCAATGGAAAACTTGAGGAGGATGTGTATATGACACAGCCAGAGGGATTTGTTTCAAAGGTTGGAATAAATCAAGTCTGTAAGCTGCAACGATCCATTTATGGATTGAAGCAAGCTTCTCGTAGATGGAACATTCGTTTTGATGAGACAATCAAAGAGTTTGATTTTATCAAAAATGACGATGAACCATGTGTGTACAAGAAGGTTAGTGGGAGCGTAATTTCATTCCTTGTATTATATGTTGATGATATATTACTGATAGGGAATGACATTCCTATGCTACAATCAATTAAAATCTGGTTATCTAAACACTTCTCCATGAAGGACTTGGGAGAAGCATCCTATATTTTGGGGATAAAGATCTATAGAGATAGATCTAAAAGGATGCTTGGTTTATCCCAAGGAACGTACATTGATACGATGCTAAAGAGGTTTAGCATGGAAGATTCCAAAAGAGGTCTCATGCCGATGAGCCATGGAATACATCTCTCCAAGAAACAGGCCCCAAAGACACCTGAGGAGAGAGACCGTATGAGTAAGATCCCTTATGCTTCTGCAATAGGATCTATCATGTACGGTATGATATGTACTAGACCGGATGTTGCTCATGCACTTAGTGTAACGAGCAGATACCAGTCGAATCCTGGAGAAGAGCACTGGAAGGCAGTGAAAAATATCCTAAAGTACTTGAGAAGGACTAAAGATATTTTTCTTGTCTACGGTGGGTCTGAATTAAAACTCGAGGGCTTCACAGACTCAAGTTTTCAAACGGACCAAGATGACAGTAAATCTGTTTCGGGGTATGTTTTACCTTGAACGGAGGCGCAGTGAGTTGGAAGAGTTCCAAGCAGCAAACAGTTGCTGATTCAGTGACAGAGGCAGAGTATATAGCTGCAAGTGAAGCTGCAAAGGAAGCTGTTTGGATGAAGAAGTTCATAACTGAACTTGGTGTGGTTCCTAGCATTGGAGAAGCAGTTCCCGTTTACTGTGACAACACAGGAGCAGTTGCACAGGCTAAGGAACCCAGGTCTCATCAGAAATCTAAACACGTGTTGCGGCGATTTCACTTGATCAGGGAGATCATTGAATGAGGAGACGTCACCTTGGAGCGTGTAGACTCTCAAGATAACATTGCAGATCCATTTACTAAAGCTTTAACACAACAGCAGTTTGATCGTCACTTAGAGAAGATGGGTATGAGATACCATGGCGATTGGCTTTAGTGCAAGTGGGAGATTGATAGTAGTGTGCATACAAGCCAATCATGTATGATGATAAAGCACGTACTTTGTAAACAATCTTATTTATTTATTAATAAAATATTCATTTATTAAAGGCATTTAATTATCTACATGTTGCTGTTTTTATAATATGTAAATAACCCATAGTTTTAAGCAATGCTTTTAGAATCATGATGATGATCATGCTAATGAGATCTAAATTCTTAGAAAGTTTTAAAACTAAAACAGTTCCCAATCGTGGGATTACTAAAAAGGGGATTAGTAAATCCGGATAGATTGGTACATATGTTGCTTGCTCATTGGATGAGGATGATTGATCTCATGATCATTTGTGTGGAGACACTAAAGCAAGTATGTAGGTGCTTATTGGAGAATAAGTTCACTGAACGTGATTCGCTATGGAATACCTAATGGAGATTTACTCGCCTGTCAATAGGAATTCCTAATGTGATAGTAGTACAAGTAATCCTTGGACTTGAGATCATCATAGTATCTTGTATGTAACAAATTATACTTTGACTTATTCCTTAAGACCTTTTAAGGCATATATAGGGTATGCTTGGGTATAATGAGTTACATATGGAGATAATGAATGATCAATAAAGAATCTACCACCTCTAGTAAAAGAGGAGATATGTCCTATGTGATTCGTTAAATGACAACCCAGGAATCCTTGGCCAAGGTGAAATGAAATTAGAAAGGAGTTTCTAATTTGCATTATTTGGAGTTGTGCATTTTCTAATCGAAATACATATAATTAAATAAAATAAGACTTGACAGTAAATCCATGTCTTATATTTAATTGGGACATTGTATGGTGGAAGGATTGAATTGTACGGTAACTATTTACTCACAGGTTCTTTTTGATTAATGTTGAAATCTATATTATCTGGAAAGTCGTTGATCGCTAGGGAGGCTTATCCCTATTGTAGAATAAATATTATTTATTTAAATAAATTATTAGTTTAATTTATTTATTTAAATAAGATTAAAATTGATTTAATTGATTTATTCACAACCGGTTTAATATGGAGAACCTAAAGGGTCACACCATAAAAGGAAGAATAATTATTTAAGAAGGTAATGGCATAATCGTAATAATGCATTAAGTATAATTAATTTAATCTATGGTGATAGAATAAATTAAATAGCTTAATGTTTATTATTTAATATTTTGGAAATATTAAATATAAATTAATAAGAGGAGTCTTATTAATATTATTACAATTATTATTATTTTAATTTCTAAAGGAGTTTAGTAATTAATTTAATATTTAGTACTCTCATTTATTCCTAATAAGATTAGGAGACAAATTAATTAAATGAATTTAATTAATTATTCCCATGTGGTGGGAAGCCTAAATTAATTAAAGGAGTTTAATTAATTAAAAGAAATCCCATGTCTAATAGGATTAGAAGGGTTGACCAATGTCTATATAAGAGAAGTCTTATAATAGATATTAGATGATGTAATTTCAATTGTTGGAGAGTACTCCTTTTCTATAGAGGATAGAAAACTAAGGTTAAGCCAAACACCCTCCTTCTTGATAATTCATCTTTCTTGGTGGATCACCTCTAGAGGCCAAACAATTGGGTGGCTAACGTTGATCAAAGGAAGGAATCTAACCCGAAAATTCAAGGAGATCACGAAGAACAAGGAGTTGAACTAGTACCTGTGGAAGCTTCGTTCTACAAGGGTATGATTCCATAACTTCTTATTTATCGTTTTAAATTAATAATTTGCATAAAGGATGATCCGGGTAATGGTTTTGTAGAAATTTTTTTTAAACTCTGAAATACCATGCTTCCGCTAATTTTTGCAATTTGATTGCGTCACGATTTCGTACAAACCCAACACCTTCCTACCAACTCCATTTTGTCCAATGTCTTTATCTTCTATCCTTTAGTTTGATTTGTTAGGCAAAATCATGAATTGGTCCATGATTTTTCTATAAATTGAAAGTTTTCCCTTCACATTTCTAGTTGGCTAAGTTCTTACTAGAGAGAGTTTGTTGATAAGCATTAAGAGAGGGAAGTGCTAAATTGAGAGGAAGTTATCTAAGTTGAAAGCAAGCCTAGTATTGCAAGCCTTGAAGAGGTAATGTTACTATGAACATTTCTCATTTCAAAGTTCTATAATTGTAAGAGATTATCATGATATCAGTAGATTTATAATCTGGTTAGCATTGTTATCAAATGAAGTCTAAAGATACAAATTCAATTATAATGCAAGATTGGTATAATGTTGTGCGGTTGAGGAATTTCTAGAGAGTTCATGAAGCTCTTGATGGATCAATATGTGAATTGATGATTTTATATGTTAGAACATGTTAGAAACTTTAGTAATATTGTTTCTGTAAAGTTTTATATGTAATTGGTTGGCTGAAATTTGGTGTGTAGAAAAATTCAAAACCCTGGAGGGGGGCCCGCCCCGGCGGGGGGGTATGCAGGGAAAAATGTTTGAAGCCACCCTGGCGGGCATGTTAAGCCTTGAACCCCCGCCCCGGCGGGGGGTATACAGAAAAAAAGAGGACCTTTGTTTTGAAAAGCTAAGTTTATGTAATAATTTAATGGCATTTTAACATGCCTTAAAATGTTAGATAATAGTAATGAGTTATATTAATAAAATAATGTGTAATTATAATTTGGATAATTATAATTATAGTAAAGGTTTAATTTAAATTATAATAATGAATATAGTTTGATTAATTATAATCAAAGTAAATGTTTAACTTGAAGTATAATTTGTGTAATTATAACTTAATATGTGATTATAATTTAGAATAATTATAATTAAGGTGAATGTGTAATTTAAATTATAATTTATTTAATTATAATTTAATGAGTGCATAAATTGAAATTGATTATTTATAATCTAAGTAATTGTTTAATTTAAATTATAATTGGTTTAATTATAATTTAGTGCATGATGTGATTAATTTTGTTATGAATAACTATTAACTTATTAGTTAAAGAAGAATGAGTTAACCTAAAGTGGTTAACTAATGATGAGGATTAGCTATGTGATAATTAACTGATATTGTTAATTATATATATGATTTGACAGTAAGTGTCAAACGAGTAAATAGGAGAGAATTACGAAGTGTAAATTAGAACTTACTTAGACGTTTGATAAACGTTGCTAGGTGACTAATAATTGATGCGTATGGTAATACGCGTGTAGGATTGATGAAGCAGATTATATTAAGCTATTTTTTTTTGTAATTGGTAATCTACGAGCACGACAAGTCTTTCAGTTCCTATTTGATATATGAATTCAATAACTGTTAGTTGAATTATATTATGCTGTGATGATGTGAACTTATATATGAACTGTATATGAGATATGTATGAGATTGAAAGTTGATCTTTGATGATATGCTTGTTATGTGAGAAGTAACATGCTTAGTAATTATAAATTGATTATAAATGCATGAACTTTGTATGATGTTATATGCTATGTGATGCATAAAAATTGTTAGAATTGCTGAGCTGTCGAGCTCACTCTTGCAAATAACCATTTTTGCATGTTAAGGACTCACGATTAAAGTATTATGCCACTTAATTAATAGAGTTCCGTAGTTTCGTAAGAAGATCGACGTAGTTATCTAATGATACGATCTTGAAAAATGTTTAAGTTTTATATGATGTACTTGATAGTTGCTTATAATGTATAACACTTGTCGAGTTGTAAAGTTGTACTATGTGATGCATAGAAGACTTCGTATTAAGATGTAAAATTCTATACGGTAACTCAAATAGAATGAATCATATCATATATTTGATTCTGGGATTTGTAATTGATTCAAGTTATGAAATTAATAAAAGATTTTATTCAAAGAAGATTGAAAAAGTTTAAATTATTATGTATTTTTATAACATCGAATATGATGTAAAACAGGAATGGTAAATGTTCCAAGATCGAAACTCATTAAAGTTCGGGGTCATTATACAGATCTTGGAAATGAAAGAATTTATATTCTAAATTGTAATAAAGTGAAGTTATATTCTTTAAGTTATGAATAAAAGATGTAATAGTTTGACGATAGTAGTATCGTGACTACACCGGATCCGAGGTAATAAAGGGGCCTGGATTTGGGGGCGTCACAACATATATATTGATTGGGCCACATCTCATAACTCTTACAAGCATGTCACATTATTGTTGTTGGGCTTGGATATAACCTAAGTCCAATACATTATTAAATCATGACCTAAGTAGTCCAATTAGGAAATTAATTATGCCACACAAGGCTTAACACTTAAGCTTAATTAAGCTTATCATTATCATCAACATACTTCTTAATCATTCATACTTGATTCAATTCATATTGAATTATTAATCATATGACACATGTATATATATATATATATATATATATATATGCACACAAAAATTGCAATTATCTTTGTTTTAAATTCTAAATTTATTAATAAAATTCTCGGGTATTACATCCTCCCCCCTATAAAAATTATAACCTCGGAATTGATACAAGGTTACACAAATAGATAGGGATAGTCCCTCCTCATCTTATCCTCTAATTCCCACGTAGCCTCCTCGGCGTTGTGGTTTCGCCAAACTACTTTTACAGAAGATATAACTTTATTCCTCAAAGTCTATTATTTCTTATCTATTATTTGCACAGGAATCTCTTCGTAAGTCAGATTCTTCTCTACTTGAATAGGCTTGTAGGATATCACATGATTATAGTCGGGCTTATACGGACGTAACACAAAAATGTGAAACACGTTGTGGATGTGTTCCAGTTTGGGTGGTAAAGCTACTTTGTACGCCACTTCACCCACTCGCTTCAATATCTCAAATGGTCCTATGAACGGGCTCAATTTCCTTTTCTTTTCGAATCGTATCTTCCCTTTCCAAGTAGATACTTTCAAATATACAAGATTTTTGACTTCAAAGTCTCGGTTCTGATGATGCAAATCTGCATACTTCTTCTGGCGATCTTGAGCTGCTACCAATCTGGCTCTTATCGTTGTTACTACATCGGCTGTTTGTTGAACTAACTCTGGTCCCAAAATTCGTCGTTCTCTAACTTCGTCCCAAAATAACGGTGTTTTACACTTTCTCCCATAAAGAGCTTAGTACTGTGGCATACCGATACTCGCATGATAGCTATTATTGTAAGCAAACTCTACTAAGGGTAGATGGTCGTCCCAATTCCCTTTGAAGTCCATCACACAATCTCTAAGAATGTCCTCTAGCATTTTTATAGTCCGCTCACTATGTCCGTCTGTCTGAGGATGATAAGCAATACTAAACCTTAACTGTGTTCTCATCCTCTCTTGTAAGCTTTTCCAAAAATACGACGTGAAGCGCGGATCTCGATCAGAGACAATTGACACCGGCACTCCATGTCGTAAAATGATTTTCTTTACATATAGACTCGCTAACTGATTTAAACTGAATCGAATCTTGATCGGTAGAAAATGAGTTATCTTCCTTAGTTGATCCACGATAACCCAGATGACATCATAACCTTTCCGCGTGACTGGAAGTCCCACCACGAAGTCCATCGTAATGTGGTCTCATTTCCATTCTGGTATTTCTAAAGGTTGAAGTAAACCACTCAGTTTTTGGTGCTCTACTTTGACTCGTTGACAAGTAAGACATCTACTGACGCACTCTGCAAACCTCTCTTTTCAGATTGGGCCACCAAAAATGTTATCTAAGATCTCGGTACATCTTTGTGCCTCCTGATGTATAAAATACGTCATATTATCCCTTCGTGCAAGATTTCGTCTCTCAGTTCGGTTACCGCTGGTACCCATACTCATCCCTAAAATCTCAATATACCGTCCTTATCCATCTTGAACTTATCTTCTAGTTCATTTTCTACTATTCTCTTTCTTATCTTCTCGCATTCTTCATCTTTCTCTCGTGATTCCTTTACTCTATCAAATAATATCGGATGAGCTTCCATTACAAATAATTTTTCTTCAGACCTTCCAGGTCCCTTCACTTCTATTTCCAATTTCTCCATTTCTCTTATTAACTTCTCCTAAGTTGTCAACTTCAATAATTTCTCCCTTCCTTTTCTACTTAGCGCGTCGGCTACTACGTTTGCCTTTCGCGGGTGATAAAGAATCTCGCAGTCATAATCCTTGATTAATTCCAACCACCTTCTCTGTCACATGTTCAATTCCTTCTGTGTAAAGATATATTTCAGACTCTTGTGGTCCGTGTATATCTCATATTTTTCTCCGTACAGATAATGTCTCTAAATCTTTAACGCAAAAACCACTGCCGCTAACTTTAAGTCATGAGTAGGGTATCATTTTTCGTAATCATTCAATTGTCACAGTGCATACGCAATGACCTTGCCATGTTGCATTAACACACAGCCACATCCCTTGTGCGATGCATCACTATATACCACGAAACCTCCCGCATCGTCTGGCAATGATAATACAGGTGCCTCGCTCAACCTCTTCTTCAACTCCTGAAAACTTTCCTCGCATTTCTCCGTCCATACGAACTTCACTGTCTTCCTCGTTAGATTAGTCAACGGGGTTGCTATCATAGAAAAATCTTAGATAAATCTTCGATAGTACCCAGCTAACCCTAAAAAACTTCTTACCTCTGTTGGTGTCTTCAGCTGCTTCTAATTACTTATTGCCTCTAGCTTCGCAGGGTCTACTGAAATTCCATCCTTGTCGATCACATATCCTAGAAACTGGACTCTCTCTATCCAAAATTCACTCTTTGAAAATTTTGCATACATTTTTTCTTTCCTTAGCGCTTCCAAAACTATCTTCAAATGTTCGGTGTGCTCTTCCTTGGTCTTTGAGTAAATCAAGATGTCGTCGATGAAAACTACTACAAATTTATCCAAGTATGGCTTGAAAACTCTGTTCATCAAGTCCGTGAATGCTGCCAAAGCATTAGTCAATCCGAATGACATTACCAAAAACTCGTAGTGCCCATAATGGATTCGGAACGCTGTCTTTGGTATGTCCTCCTTCCGTACTTTCAACTGGTGATAACACGTCCGTAGTCTATCTTTGAGAAACACTTCGCTCTCTTTAATTGGTCAAAAAGGTCGTCTATCCTCTGTAACGGATACCTATTCTTGATCGTCACTCTGTTCAATTCTTGATAATCGATACAGAGAATCATCGATCCATCCTTCTTCTTAACAAACAACACTGGTGCTCCCCAAGGAGACACATTAGGTCGTATATAACCCTTATCTAGCAATTCTTGCAATTGTATCATCAATTTCTTCATTTCTACTGGCGCTATACGATATGGAGCTTTCAAAATCGGTGTTGTTCCTAGTGCTAAGTCTATTACGAATTCGATTTCTCTGTCTAGCGGAAGTCCAGGTTGATCGTTCGAAAATACGTCTTAAAATTCTCTCACTACGAATATATTCTTCATTTCTACTCTCTATTTTTGAGTATCTATAATGTAAGCTAAGTAACCTACGCATCATTTTCTTAACAATTTCTTGGCATGCATCATCGTAAGATAACATGATTGCTTAAGCGATGAGTTACCATAAAACACCACCTTAGACCGATTCGGAGTCTGAAGGTTCACACTTTTGTTTTGACAGTCAATTATCGTCGCATGGTTATACAACTAATCCATTCCCAGTATTACGTCAAATTCACCCAATCTAATCGGAATCAAGTCTACACTTAGTTCGTGATCTCTAATATTTGCGTGATAATTTCTATATACAAACTCTACGGGGATTACTTCTTTATTGGCAACTTCTATGTCAAAGAATTTCCTAATCGTTCTTGGGTTAAGTTTAATCGACTAGCAAATTCTGCAGACACAAATGAATAGGTAGCACCTGAATCAAATAATACATAGGCATTTATATTATTGATGGGGATAATACCTGACACCACGTCCTTCGCAACCACTGCGTCCTGGACAGTCATGTTAAAGGTTCTAGCAGTTGGTCGGTTGGATTGCGTCGGTCCACCAATCATCAGCTTGATGCCTCCACCTTGTTGGCCGCTTCCTCCACTGCTTTTCTTCGGCCAGTCTTTGAATTGATGCTCAGTTGAACCACAAGTAAAGCATCGTTTGATCGTCTTCGATTTTGCGTAGTTCGGTGCAATGTGCCCCTCCTGGCCGCAGTTGTAACAGACACTGCGTCCCTTCCAGCATTCCCCCTGGTGGTTCTTCCCACATCTTGAGCATCCCTCAGCTCTCTTCTTAAACCCTCCATGAAAACTTCCTGATTGATTGTTGTTTCTGTTGTTGTTGTTATTATCCCATTTCCTCTTCGCCAGATTGCTTCCTCCGTTGCTACTTCCTCCACGGCTCTCATCTCTGGTATTCTTGCTCTTCTATTCTTTGTTGTTGTAACGCCCGAGAAAATCGAGCATTTATGTAAATAAATTTTATTTGATTTATTGAATAAAATTTACTTATGTGCTTATTAAACTGAGTAAGCTAATCGTAGGTCGTTCTATGACCTAGAAAATGCAAAAATGAGGGGGATTCTGGCTACGTGCTAGAAATAATTGATATGAATTTATAAGTTGAAAATAAAAGATTTTTGAGAATAAAAATATTTTTGGGAAAAGACGAAATAGGCACTATTCATGAAACCCTAAGGGTTAGGATTTGACCCTAAGGGTTAGGGTTCGTGTAACCCTAAGCTCATATGAGAGTTTGGAATGTCGGAATGACATTCTATCAAAAGATTTGATGGTAATATACTGTGAAAAGTTAAGTGAGCCACGAAGAAGTTTTCTAGGAAGAAAAGTACGAAAAATCACTATTCATCCGTTTTTGAACAGGAATTAATGTTAAAATTTTGAGAAACGCGTAATGATAGTATTTCGAGGCGAGGTGGAATATGTAATAATATTGCATTTATGGCTCACGAAGTTTTTGCATAGGGACTTAAAACCCTAAGCGTTAGGAAAAATAAAATCAATGATTAAATTGATTACATATAATAATAAATGGTTATTATACGGAAGAAATACGCATATAATACAAAGTATTATACGAGTGTAATACAAGGTATTATACGAGAATTAATACGACATATAATATGAATTTTATACGGAGTAAATACATTGTAATGAATTGAATTGGAATTCAAATTCAATAAGATAACCTGTGGGTCGAACCATTGCTTAAACGGGTGGGTTTGACCCATGGTTCAAACCACAACCCATATTGGCCACATGGGTGGCATGTGGGCGCATAAGGTGCCCATGTGGAGGGATATGGTTGGCATGTGAATGGGGGAGGGGTTGAGGAGGTTTGGTCCTAATGACCAAACTACCCCAACTCTTGCAACTCCTATAAATAGAAGAGCTCTCCCTTCATTTGTTGTTTGTTTGAAATTCCACCAACACACTTAGAGAGAGAGGAGTTAGCTTGCATACTTGCTAAGATTTCCATCAACCAAGAAGAAGAAAGCCATTGAGTATTTTATACTCACTCAACAAAGAACAAGAAAGGTATAACCTAAGAAATTATGTAAAATTCCTTTTCTTTCAAGGATAATTTTGATAGAGAATTGATTAAGGAGTTATAATTATGAAGAAGTTATAAGGATGGTGTAATGGTGGATTAGGAACCCTAATAAGCCATGCATGTTAAGAGACTAAGAACTCATTAAGAACAAATGAAGAACTTAGTAAATGTGTAAGAAATGGAATAATAAATATGTTAAACCATGAAAACTTAATTGATTTAAATGGTTGGAATTAGTAATAATCAACCATTGGATTGATTCCAATTGGTTTGAAGTAATAATAACAAAGAATGAAGTTTCGACGAAAGTTACGCGTTTAGACGATAATCGTCGAAAACGTACTATTCTCGGATTGGAAGTCAAATGTCGACGTGTGACTCAAAAAGGATGGTTTTCTATCGTAACAGGTGTATTTAAGTAAATAAGACTTGCGGGAGCAAGAACGGATTAATTCCGACTTAAAAAGAAGAATTGAGCGTTGAACATTCACGATTGTTTAACGAACGCGTAAAAATGATATAATCGGCGAATTTCTCGCCGACGGATTCAGAAATGAATTTTGACTTGCTAGAATGTTAGAACATAACGTGTATAAACTATTGGCTTTGGAACGAGCCAATTTTGAGTTATAACGATCACGTTAAGGACTCGGGAATCTCAAAAAAAAATTATAACTTAGAAAATTTTTCTGAGATACAAGGCCAGCGCGGGCTGCGCTGCCCAGAAAGCTTAAACCAGCGCTGATCATGCCAGTCCAGGGCAGGATCCCTATATAGGGAGCACGGGCTGCGCTGCTTGTAAGGGAAAGCTGGCGCTGGTCGCGCCAACCATGGAAAAATGTTGACGAAGTTTAATAATTACTTAACCTTTTCTATATCAACTAAGGGTTTAGTAATTGATGAATGTATACTCTTTAAACAATATGTTTAATCAAGGGTTTATAGGAAGTAAACGTTAATCAAACGTAAACAAACTTGAGATTTGGAAACGTAAACCGTAAACCAAGTTCAAGTTGAAGAACAAGTTAAGATCTCGTCGATCATCATAGTTAGTGATAATTGATGAGAGTTTGGGTTATAACATCGAAATTTTAATAAGCCATAATGAACGTTAAATAACTTAAATGAATGTTATTAGTTTAACGATTCATATAAGTTATACAAGAAGGAGAAGTTAGGCAAATACATTGTGTATCAAATACAAATTGTCATTGGTATGCTATGTGTTATGCTTTGTAGACGTTGTAAAAGCTGAGTAAACTACGTGTAAAGGTTTAAGAGACGCGAAGGCAAGTTTTCTTAACTCCATTCATTTTAATATGAATGCAAGTTTCCTAACTTCGTTTATACTTTATTATGAATGCAAGTTTCCTAAACTTGTTCAAGTTCTACTTGATGCAAGTTTTACTAAACCCTTGTCTATACGTTATGGTTGGACAAGTGGTCATTGTGCATAATTGCTTATGCATGAATTGTTATTGAATAGTTGATGTCATTTGATTCGGCTAGACTGAAACTTAGCATATTTTGGTGGGTTTCTCCACAAATCTTCTGAAAATATATAAAATGTGGTGATCCTATGCCAATTGCTTGGTACGGATTCTCAGGTAAACTTGAGTATGAATAAAATAAAGGGTTTAAACATCGTTAATTAGATAGGCACGTGAGGTTGCCACCAATTAAATATAAACACGTTTAATGTATGAGTGTTGATCAACATAGAGTACTACAGGCTGATCACCTGGATGTGTTTGTAAGCTATATCGAACTTACGGCCTTCGTGCCGGGTTGTTCCTTTTATGAATGAGAACTAAAAGATGGTTCGTGGTCGTTGACCAAGATGGATTCTGAAGAGGCTATAAAGTCCTTGGGAATGGTTTTAAAGGAAGCAAAATGATATTTTGATTATTCTTAAGTACTTCATAACTATTGTACAGTTATTGAAGACCAAGATATATGATTCTTGATTTTGTGGATTCAGGATATAATGTTTAACTTACTGAGCTGTTGATGCTCATTCTTGCTTAAAACTAAATGATTTAAGTTAAGAGGGAACGAACCGAAGGATCCGGCAGAGACAAAGGCAAGTCCAAGATGGGCAAGTAGTGACCTTTGTAATAGTATAGTATTAGGATTGTATTTACTGATATTATGACAATGAACAATGTAATGGTTACAAATAACCTAGGAAGGGATTAATAGGATGTAATAATTAGTAAACTTATGCATTATTATTGTTGTCCTCAATTAAATGTATGAGTAGATTGTAGCACCGTGTAGCACCATATCCTGTGTTTGAAGGTACCTAGATTTTGGGGCGTCATAGTTGTACTGACTCAAGGCCTCACTACCTCTCTCCGCAATGATAGCCTTCTCTAACAGTGTGGAGAACGAGTCGATCTGGGGAACCGACACATTGTTGAATAACCAAGGTTTTAGTTCTTATTCGAAGCATCTGGATTTCCTTTCTTCATCCCGTAACTAGTATGTTGCAAATCTGGCGAGCTCATTTAACTTAGCCGCATATTACACCACCGTCATCTCCCCTTGTTTAAGTTCTAGGAACTTCACCTCCATCTTATTCTTTATGCTCTTTGGGAAGTAATTCTTGAAGAACAACGTCTTAAACCTATCCCAGACTATGATTCCTTCTCCCGCTCTCTGTCGATTGGCCTCCCACCAATAATTTTCTTTCAACCCTCATCATATAGGTAGCGAACACAGTCTTCTGATCTTCACCCACACAAGCAATGGCGAAGGATTTCTCTATCTCCTTGATCCACGTCTGTGCCTCAATAGGGTCGGTAGTACCCGCAAATTTTGGAGGTCCTACGGTCCTAAATTCTTTGAAGTTAGTTACAGGTACCGCTTGTGGATTGGGGTGAACGGGTTCATTGTTCCTTCCCCGAAGGGCTTCTCCTAACAAGTCGACTAGTCGTTGAATAAGGTCTACTTGCTCTCTCTCGTTATTGACCGACTCCTCTGGTGCAGTTAGTCTACGTCTGGGCACCATTATCTGCATCACAAAATTTCATTCTTATTATCTAAGTATTTCTTTAATGCAAAACGAATAAAATTTTATAACACTTTTTCTGAAATAATGACATTTATATTCATATGCCAAATCATTACATCAATATGATCATTCCTAGCTTACTTCTGTAAATGTCAATATCTATCCCCTATTATCACAAAAGATGGGGAAAACACTATCATACTACCCCTCTAACATAAGCCTACACGGGGTTCACATAACTATACCATATCTTATATAAAAGATTAGGATTACATCACATAAAATTAACTACTACTGCTACTAGACTAATAGGTCTCAACCTAGCATCCCACGCTCTATTGCGATCTGGTACTCCACCTATGTGAGCCATCATGTCTCTAATCAAGGTGTAACGGGTCTGTCCCTGCTCCATAGGATAATGGTACATACCATCTATTAACCTCTCTATAGTCGTGCGAAAAGCATAGCCCATTCGGTTCATCTTCCTCTTCTTGCACCTAGTCTCATCCTCTAAGTCTTTAGCTCTGTCGTTGGCTTCCTCCCACTTCTCCTCGAAGTGGATCTTCTCCATGACTTCCAGCTCAAGCTGAGTGCGAAGAGCCTCTTTCTCAGCTTTCTCACTCAACTCCTTCTGCTCAGACTCTTCCAGCTTACCCACCAAATCCACGTTCCTAGCTATCGAACGGTGAAAAAGGGTTCCCATTTGAATTCCCACTTCCTTGCGATATGCAATCTCCACCTCTATATCTTGCATCTCCAACTTCCTCTGATGGTCTGCATCCCTCAGTTGCTGCAACTCAGTCTGTCTCTCCTGAGCCTCAGCCTCTAGCTCATGAACTCGATAATCTAACTCCAAGATCCACTCCTCATACTCTCCTACCATCCTATCCTCAAACGTAGCCTCGTCAGAATCTTCCATGGGCTCGTCCTCCATAGGTTCCTCCTAGGGATCCGACTCCACCTCTATCTCATCCTCGTCATCAAACTCAGATGGTGCTATTACCTGAACGAGTTCGGCTACCAAAGGTGCCTCATACACTACGTGTATATCCTGTGGCTCCTCCTCTACTACTCTACTGGGTCCTCCCAAGTCTGTCATCCTACAACCACAAACACAAGATAAACAAACAACAAACTCCATTAGAATGTTAAATAAAACATAAGTTCATTGTATTAAATGAAACTATATTTCATAACACACTAAGTCTCTAGGAAAACTCTACATGAGTTTTATCTCCTTCTATCTTCTACGTTTTCTAAGGTTATAGTCTAAGGATTCTCGCTCCTAAGGTTTATAACCTATTGCTTTGATACCAACACGTAACGCCCCTAAATTCAGATACATGTACCTTGAATTCGGTGCATCATGATCTAATTCTAATAACATACTACAATCTCATACAACGGAATAATAGAATAATTTACATTAATTTAATATAAATATTTGCCTCCCACGGTCTCGCAACCATGACTAACTTAAACCATTATATAACCTAATATATAATATGAAATAAGTCTTATTATAATCATCATAATAATCTTAAAAGAAAACAAAGTTATGCCATAGCCTTACCCTTGGCCTTGCCCTTGTCCGTGCCAGAGGGTCTGCACTGCTCTGCCTTAACTGAAATATTTAAGGGAAGCAAGAATGAGCAACAAGTTTATTCAACAAGTAATATAGCAATAAGGGTAAGCATAATTATAAAGCTTAATAATATCCAAGGTATGATGTCAAAGGATAACTCGAGATTTTAAGGAATAATGTTGTAAATAAAGAAATATTAATGGTTCCAAACTGTCCTTTGAATTGTAAACAGAAGGTCATTAAAGACCGAAGCATTATCAAAAAGGATTCAAAGGTTTTAACGTTTTTCAAAAGATAAAATTTAATATTGAGAAGTCATTAAGGACTAAGAACACTTGCTAGAATTAACAGTGTTTAACTGACAATCCGATATAAGCAAGTACAACAGGTGATTAGCCTCAAGTACCCTACATTATGCATAATATTCATATGTTATTTGTGCGCACGTAGGTCTCCCGACAGTTATATTGTTTCCCCTTCAATGAGGGTTGTTCATCTCAGTCAATTTATAAGATTCCTCACCAAGCAATTGGTTTGGATCGTTTTCAAATTCATGACATGGGTCTAGCCGAATAAAATGGCATAGACAACTTTTACAATGTATTTAAGAACAATTTATAAGTTCAATACTCGCAACATAGTTCGAAGAACATAAACAGGCTTTAAATCAAGCTATGAAGTATTAATTTATAAGACAAGAATCATACTATCAATTATTTACTCGTACTATAAGTAGTGCTCAATAACGAGTAAGATTCGAATACTTGTACAATATCCAAAGTTGTGTAAGATAGGGAACTTGCATTCAATATAAAATCAAATGAAGTTAGGAAACTTGCGTAATCATAGATTCCTTGCATAAAGTAAATGCATAGGTTAGGATAATTGCCTGAGTCGTTGATTAATTCCGACCTCGACTTCTTATCTTTGATTAACCTATTGTTATCATAACAGTTAATCTCTATCAACACAAAAACATATAAACCTACATTGGTCTAACATACTAGCCTTATGTATCTAAGACTTCTCAAAACAATTATATGTTGTTTCTCTAATCCTTATCTCTATCACTCTATCATTAATATATTACTTCACTATTATCTGAGTAATTCCCTTAATTATAATTAGGGATATTCATATTAATGTCTCATTGGTTCACAATTAAATAATCTTTGAATGTATGTAATTGTTTAGTAATTATTATTCACAATTAAAATATTTATTAATGTTACTTTAATTGTTCACATTCGATTAATTATACAATAGTCTTTACTATTATCAATTGGTTTAAGTCTTGTTGTTTTACAATTAAGTATTACGTTAATTGTTTATTCGTTTCACAATTAAAATCTTATTTAATTTCAATTGCTTATAATTTAGGAACTTTAAAGAAATTCCTAAATGTTAGAATAATTATTACTTATTGATTTTTTTATAATTAAAATTATTTTAATTGTTTAATAATCTTTAAGTCAAATAAGTCTTAAGCTTTTAAATTCCAAATTGTATTAACTCACAATTAAATTACTTTAATTGTTTAATTATCTTTGATTAATAAAATCTCTTAATATTAATTAAATGAAGTATTATTATTATTTAATTAATTATTATTTTAGTTTTAGAAAAACTTAGTTTCTGATCCGGATTAACCCGACCCGATCCACCCTGATCCGACCCGATTTGACCCGGATATGGGTCAACTGTGAAACTGATCTGGCGCTGCAGCGCCAGGTTTAGTACTACAGATGCGCGGCAGCGCTGACCCTGCAGAAACTATACCCAGTTGTGGCGCTGCGGCGCTGAGGTTAGTACTGAGGACGGTGTTGCAGCGCTGGTTCTGTAGTTTTGAAAAGCTAGTGGTGCTACAGCGCTAACCATAGCTCTCTGGGCGGCGCGGTAGAGCCTGCCCGGCAGAATGCTTAGACAAGAAATTTTTACAACATGATCTTTTACCGCTTTTGGTTCAAACTTACATAACTTGTTCATTTTACATCCAAATGAGTTGAACCACTTCCAATATCTCATAAACTTGTATATCTTCAATGTATGATATTTTAAATGATTTCCTAAATTATTTATTTAATTAAGTTTATTGATTTTTCAAGCTAGGGTTTGCATATTGACATGTGTTACGAAAAGTTCCTCTATGGGTTCGTTTTATGTCCGATTACTATGATTCCATTTAGGTTATGTCTGTATTTCATAGAGGTTCAACATAACATTATTGGATCATATGTAAGGCTTACACATTTTATGACTCTTAACAACATATCTCATGCTTTCAAGTGTTATAACTAGGTTTCAAGCTTAACATGCATTTCTACTTAACTAACATACACTAACTCATCTAAGACGAGTATATAATGAACTTAATTAGTGATCGTACCTCTTGATGGCTTTCTTTCTCTTGGCTAGGAACTTTGAGTATGTCTCCACCATGTTCCTTGAACCACCAACTAGCAAGAAATTCTCTAGGTTTTTCCTTTTCTCTCAACTCTCTCTAGCTCTCTATATCTCTTATTCTTAGAAATGAAATAGTAAACTCCTAACACCAATATAAGGCTCTCTATTTATAGGCAAACCATTAACCAAAACTATGGTCCTTACATAAAGGGCAAAGAGGAGTTGGTGACTAGCTCCACCAACTACTACTATTCATGGTACTACTAGACATTGGGCTATATCATTATTGCCATCACATGGGCTAGCTTGTGAGCTTATACAAGCTAAAAAGCAGCATTCTAAGGAGCCAAGAGGTTGGGGGGGTTTGGTTGGGAGGGATCCTATTGCACCATGTCACATTTTTAATTCCTTTGTGCACACAATGCTAGCATACATGACCCTATACACACATATATAAATGAACACCTATATTATACTCCCACACACACACACACACACACATATATATATATATATATATATATATGTATACATATATTCATCATCCATATATTACACATTGGGCCATTCCAAGCTAAGTTAAATTGGGCTAGGCACATCACTAATGCACATGGACTCTAATATTAACCTAGCACATATATATTGATTGGGCCACATCTCCTAACTCTTACAAGCATGTCACATTAATGTTGTTGGGCTTGGATATAACCTAAGTCCAATACATTATTAAATAATGACCTAACTAGTCCAATTAGGAAATTCATTACGCCACACATGGCTTAACACTTAAGCTTAATTAAGTTTATCATTATCATCAACATACTTCTTAATCATTCATACTTGATTCAATTCATATTGAATTATTAATCACATAACACATGTATATATATATATATATATATATATATATATGCAAACAAATAATTGCAATTATCTTTGTTTTAAATTCTAAAATTATTAATAAAATTCTCGGGTATTAAAATTGCTCCTTCTTGAGTTTCATCACTCATGTGGCTGATCTAGACTTCCTTCCGTTGGCCAGTTTGAGGGGTGTTACCACATATCATCCTCTGGCGGTGATGGGGCAGTTTGATCAGCATCATGATGTTCATGCATTTGAGAGAACTTGAGGATTATAGATTCCCCATTTGACCAGCCACCGATGCAGATTTTAGAGATAGTCATCCGAACCGATCGACAGAGTATTCAGCTTGTCTAGAGTCGGATCATGCTCCAATTATAGTGGATCAGGCCGCAGCAGGGGATTGGTCAACTGATGATGAGGAGCCAATGGAGGACCCCGTATCTCCTACTGAGGAGGATTTGTTTGCATGTTTGACAGCGGCTTTAGTTAGCACAGGTCCAAGTTCTACTTCATCCTCTAAGGAGGAGTTGAATGGTTATGTGCGTCTCTTGACTTTTGAGCGGGATCTATCCCGGGCCCTGATGTTAACCGCTGTGGAGAGTAGGGATGCAGCCATTGCTGAGAGAGATGCCGCCATTATTACTCGAGATGAGGCTATAGCAGATAAAGACACAGTCCGATCTTTTGCGGATGGCCCCACTGATCATGCTCGAGAGGTTATCCAGAGTCAGGCGGGTATTTTTAGGTCAGCGGTAGAGCTGTTGAGACAGGTTGACACACTGGATCAAGAGATCAGGGCTGGACCTGTGACTGCAGATACAGTTGGGTACTTGGATATGTTGTCTCGCTTGACCATAGATTTGTTGTCCTATTTTAGTTTCCTGCACAGTCGATGTTATTATCTTTTGTCGCATATTAGAACAGATTCTGTATTCTAAACAGTTGTATATATAAAAAAGCAACAAGTTTAGCCCACTTCCTTCGTTTTAGTATGTCTAGACCTGTATGCTGATTGTCGTTTATGCTTTATGATTTGTTATTTTGATATAAAGCAGCTCTCATCATCCTTGTGCCAAATTGAATAGAACTATACCGAGACACCTGAAGATTCTTTCAGTATGGGTCGTCGACTTTGAGGGTTTTATCTGGCTATTTTTGGTTTTTTGACATGTTTAAGGTTTAGGTTTGATATGAGCTAAAAGGAGTTAATTTTTATTTTTTGAGGGTTAGACCGCACCATAAATGGCTGCCTACGTACTCCTGTGGATGAGGGGATATCAGGTCTTTCGTAGTTCAAGCTTGGCCTGAAAACTTGACTTGATATATATATATATATATATATATATATATATTAACAAGTTCAAATGAAAAGGGGTCTCAAACATAATGTCGTTTCATAGAATCGAAATTTATCATTTACGGGAATTCTTCACCGTCCATCTCTTCCAACCTTATGCCTCCGCCTGACAAGATTGCTTTGACAACGAAAGGTCCTTCCTAATTCGAATAAAATTTTCCTCTTGTTGCATCCTGGCCTGGAATGATCTTCTTCAGTACCAAATTATGCTCTTTGAATGCCCGAGGTCTTACTTTCTTGTTATAGGACCGGGACATTCGCTGCTGGTATAGTTGAACGTGAAAGATAGATGCGACTCTCTTTTCATCTATAAGGGGCAACTGATCTTATCGATCCTGTATCCACTGACCCTCCTCTATTTGGTAGTCTAGAATTACTCTTAGCAATTCTAGTTCAAATTCTACGGGGAGTACCGCCTCCATGCCATAAACTAATTAGTAGGCCCAGGTCGAAGTTCGAGTCGATGTCCAGTAGGCGAGCAAGGTTAAAGGCAACAAATCTGGCCGTCCTCAGTGGTTTTCCGACATCTTCATCATTATCTTCTTGATATTCTTATTGGCAGCTTCCACCGCTCCATTCATCTTTGGGTAATATATAACGGATTTGAGGTGCTTGATATTGAGCTTACTACACAATTCCCTCATCATCTCATTATTTAGATTCTTGGCGTTGTTTGACATAATAACTTCAGGTTGTTCATATCGACAGATGACGTTGTTTCTGATGAAACACACAATGGCCTCCTTGGTAACTTTGGGGAAAGAGGCTGCTTCCACCCACTTGGTAAAGTATTCAATCATGGTGAAGATGAATATGTGATCGTTACTGGCTTTGCTCAATGGGTCCGATCACATCTATTCCCCACATGGAAAATAGCCATTGTGATGTCATGCAATGGAGCTAGTTAGGCGGTTCATGGATCACGTTAGCATGAATTTGACATTAATAGCAATGCCTAACGTGATCATCACAATCATCTTTAAGGGATATCCAGTAATGACCCATCCTTAATATCTTCTTGGCAAGTAGGGGCCCACTCATATGTTCTCCGCATACTCCACCGTGTACTTCATCCATGAGTCTTTGAGCTTGATCCTTGTCAAGGCATCTTATAAGGCCTATGCCCGGATCTCTCTTTTAGAGGGCATCTCCGCTTAGGTAGAACTTCATTGCCATCCTTCGTATTTGCTTCTTTTCAGTTGCAGTCATTCCCTCAAGGATGGATCAATCACATAAATATTCTTTAACATCTTTATACCAAGGTAGTCCTCTAGGAGATAATTCATTGGATATTTCCCCAATGCTGTTCCCATAAGCTGGTGCATCTTGAGTCACGAAGGTGATAACAGGAAGGCCTTTTTTCACCGATATATTGATCAATGAGGCTAATGTGGCCAATGCATTGGCGAAGTCATTCCTATTTCGAGGTATATGTATAAAGGCGATATCTTTAAACTCTCCTGCCAACTTGACAATATAACGGTGGTATGGCAGTAGATGTAATTCCTTGGTACTGTAGGCTCCTCTGTAGGCTCCTATGGATTACCTGATGACTAGCTCCGAAACTCCGAATACTGCCAATCTTTTGACATCCATTAATTAAGCCAATTTTAACCCCATGAGGCATCTTTCTTATTTTGCCGTGTTGTTGGAGTTGTTGAATCGCAATTTAGTTGCCACATGGTACTACTCCCTAGTGATAGATATAAGAACTGCCCATGCCCCGACTCCTTCTACGTTTGTGGCGCCGTCAAAGTACAACTTCCATAATTGTCCCATGTTTTCCTTATGGGCTTGCTGGATTGCCATAATCTCATCATCAGGGAAGTATGTTTCAAGAGGCTCATAACCTCCTATCGGTGCTGTCGATAGATGGTCCGCGATTCCTTGTCCCTTAATGGACTTTTGGGTCACATAGACGATGTCGAACTGTTGAAGGATTAGCTGCCATTTGGATAATAGACAGTTCAATATAAGTTTGCTGAAAATATACCTCAAAGGATCCATGCGGGATATGAGTTGGGTGGTATAGCCGTATAGGTAATGTTGTTGTTAGGTTTGTAAGAAATCATGGCGCAATCAAATTGCAAAAATAGCAGAAGCATGGTAAAATCAGAGTTTAAAATTTTCTACAAACCAATAACCCGGATCATCCTTTATGCACATTATTATTTTAAAACGATAAATAAGAAGTTATGGAATCATACCCTTGTAGAACTAAGCTTCCACAGGTACGAGTTCAACTCCTTGTTCTTCGCGATCTCCTTGAATCTCTAGAATTGATTCCTTCCTTTGATCAACGTTAGCCACCCAAGTTTTTGGTCTCTAGAGGTGATCCACCAAGGAAGAGGAATTGTTCAAGAAGGAGGGTGGTTGGCTAAACCGTAGTTTTCTATTCTATATAGAAAAGGAATACTCTCCAACAATTGAAATTTTATCAACTGATATCTAATATAAGACTCCTCTTATATAGATATTGGTCAACCCTTTTAATCTAATTAGAAATAGGGTTTTATTTAATTAATTAAACTCCTTTAATTAATTAGGCTCCCAACACATTGGAAATAATTAATTAAACTCTTTTAATTAATTTGTCTCCTAATCTTATTAGGAATAAATGAGAGTACTAATATTAAATTAATTCCTAAACTCCCTAAGAAATTAAAATAATAATAATTGTAATAATATTAAAAAGTCTCATCTTATTAATTTATATTTAATATTTTCAAAATATTAAATAATTAATATTAAGCTATTTAATTTATTCTATCACCATAAATTAAATTAATTACACTTAACATATTATTATGATTATGTCATTACCTTCTTAAATAATTATTCTTTCTTTTTAAGGTGTGACCCTTTAGGTTCTCCATATTAAACCGGTTGTGAATAAATCAATTAGAATAATTCTAATCTTATTTAAATAAATAAATTAAACTAATAATCTATTTAAATAAATAATATTTATTCTACAATAGGGATAAGCCACCCTAGCGATCAACGACTTTCCAGATAATATAGATTTCAATATTAATCACAAAAGAACCTTTGACTTAATAGTTGACGTGTAATTCAATCATTCCACCATACAATGTCCCTGTAGACACTCGAAATTTCCTTACCCTGTTACTAACACTGTAGGAGGACAAAATTATATTTTTAACTCAACCCCGGTCTCAATACCGGGCCATCAGTTCAACCCCGATCTCAATACCGGGTCATCAAATCAACCCCGGTCTCAATACCGGGCCATCAGTTCAACCCCGGTCTCAATACCGGGTCGTCAAATTAACCCCGGTCTCAATACCGGGTCATCAAATCAACCCTAGTCTCAATACCGGGTCATCAGTTCAACTCCGGTCTCAATACTGGGCCATCAGTTCAACCCCGGTCTCAATACCGGGTAGTCAAATCAACCCCGATCTAAATACCGGGACATCACTTCAACCCCGGTCTCAATACCGGGTAGTCAAATCAACCCCGGTCTCAATATTGGGTCCTCAAATCAACCCCGGTCTCAACACCGGGTCATCAAATCAACCTCGGTCTCAATACCGAGTCGTCAAATCAACCCCGGTCTCAATACCGGGCCATTAGTTCAACCCCCGGTATCAATACCAGGCCATCAGTTCAACCCTGGTCTAAATACCGAGCCATCACTTCAACCCCGGTCTCAACACCGGGTCATCAAATACCCCAGTTTCAATACCGGGCCATCAGTTCAACCCCGGTCTCAATACCGGGCTGTCAGTTAAACCCCAGTCTCAATACCGGGCTGTCAGTTCAACCCCGGTCTCAATATCGGGCCGTCAGTTTAACCCCGGTCTCAATACCGGATCGACAGTTGGTATCAATACCGAGTCGTCAAATCAACCCCAGTCTTAATACAAGGGTCATCAAATAAACTCCTGTCTCAATATTGGGCCATCAGTTCAACCCCGATCTCAACACCGGGTCGTCAAATCAATCCCGGTCTCAATACCGAGCCATCAGTTCAACCCCGATATTAATACCGGGCCATCAATTCAACCCAGTCTCAATATCGGGCTATCAGTTCAATCCCGATCTCAATACCGGGCCGTCAGTTCAACCCCGATCTCAATACATGGCCCTCAGTTCAACCCCAGTCTCAATATCGGGCCATCAGTTCAACCCCGGTCTCAAAATTGGGTCATCCAATCAGCCCCGATCTCAACCCGGGAGGTACAGATCAGCCCCGATCTCAACCCTGGAGGTACAGATTAGCCCCGGTCTTAACCCAGGAGGTAAAGGTCAGCCCCGATCTCAACCTGGGAGGTACAGATCAGCCCCGGTCTCAACTCGGAAGGTACAGGTCAGCCCCGGTCTAAACTCGGGAGGTATAGATCAGCCCCGGTCTCAACCCAGGAGGTACAGGTCATCCCCTGTCTCAACCCGGGAAGTCAGGTCAACTTCGGGAACAAACCTGAAGCTCCACAACATTTCTAGAGAAAAACCTGGAATGACCAAGTCAGCCTCAGAGACAACACTGAGGACAATCAGACTCGAATATGATCCAAGTCTTGGAAACAACTCCAGGAAGTCAACCAAAGGCCATGTCTGCACTAAGGGCAACCACGGAAGGGGAAAAATGGTCATTTTACCAAATCTAAGCCGATTCGGTCAAACTCAAGCTGAATTAATGCCACCAAGGTCAGAAAAAACCATAACACTGATCCCGAGTGCAAACAGCGCAAGACAGCTCAACGGACAAACTGCGGGGAATTGAAGACCTGATTATAAACTCGTCTTCTTGGACTCAGAAAATGTTTTATTCTATGTCATTGTGACACTCTCGGCGAGGGCTTTCCGAAAAGGTACAGCACGCCTCAAACAGACACTCCGATCAAAGGTTAGAAAGTTTCGACTTCGACCTCGCGTTGCTCGAAGTGCACGTACTTCAAGATGACAAAGCCAGCCACGTGGGCCCCACCACATAGAGTCGCAACTCTACCTGCGGCAGCAGCAGGTAGGGTGGAGGCTCCCTGGCCTATATATATGAGGGCACCCCCCTCATTTTCATAATTAAAAAATGCTCTGAACCTCTGCCCGTTTGATTTTCTGTCTAATTTCTTGTCTTCCAAACCAAAAAATCTTCACTCTAACATATAGATACACCCACATACTACGACATATCAGAAAATAACTGGTAGATTTGGACGTTTAAAGCCTACGATTTTGCAAAAAGCTTGTGTAGCAGTCCATTATGATTATTTTACGATCAGCAAGTCAATACTACTTCTTTGCACTTTTATACACTTGTATATCAAGTTTTATTTTCTAAATATGCCCGGAACTCAGTTCTGTGGCCATTTTCGTCAACTTTTGTTACATTTTAGTACCTAAACGCATTTTTTGGTATTTTTACAACTCGGATTGACCATCCGTCGCTTCCAGTAGATTCGGCATACTTGTATCTTCATTTTAAACAACTTCGCAGGACTAGGTTATCTTCCCAGTCTGAGTTTGGCTTTTTTGTGTATATTTAACTGTATATATACTAACTTTTCAATTCTGTCAAGCCTAGATGTTAAATCCGAGGTAGTTTACTACTTTTATATATATATTTATGTATATATAAGCAACTTTCACCACCACTGGGTTCTCTTCCCATTCTTGGTTTACTACATTTCTGTCTCTATATATATTTATATTTTAGTTCAGCTTGGATTATTCTGTGGACTTTTTACTACCTTTATATTTAAATATGCATATATAAGCAGCCGTCACCACCACTGGGTTATCTTTACAGTCTTGGTTGACTACTTTTCTGTACATTTACATTTCAGTTCGACCTGGATTATTCTGTGGACTTTTTACTGCTTTTATATATAAATATGCATATATAAGCAGCCTTCACCACCACTGGGTTATCTTCCCAGTCTTGGTTGACTACTTTTCTGTCCATATATATATATATATATATATATATATTTTAATTTCAGTCCGGGCACAAGAGTGAAAACCCATAGCCCTTTTTACTGTTTTTCTATATATATTTCAATTCTGTCCAGCCTGGATCATTCTGTGGCTTTTATATGGCTTTTATATATATATATATATATATATATATCAATCCCAATCCGGGCACTGATGTGAAAACCCATCGCCCTTTACAGCTTTCGTATATATAACTATATCTATTGCTTTACTTGCTTTATTAAATTGTTGCTTTAAATATTCATTTGATATAAATCGGCATTGACATATTTGCAGGCAAACTAGATTTATTTAAATCTCGCCAATTCTAGCTTTCAAAAGGTTCAAAATAGGTACAGACAGAACCGAGAAGCTAGAATGGCTGAGATTTATTTAAATCTAGCATTTTTTTCTAGTTTTAGTTACAAAAGCAACCTCGCGTCCCTTAGATCGCTATCTAGTGGGAACGAGACTCTTCGGCCAGGTGCGATCCAGGATTTACTGAATGAATCCTCGGTTGTGGCGACATTTGGGATATATATATGTTACTATACAAATTTGAACTGTGCAGGTTTATTGGCTACGCATATATGAGCCTAGGAATTGTGGGATTCATGATCAAACTGATCAGAATCTGATTCCCACGTTGGACAAACTCCACTTTACAAATGTACCCTGCTAGTTTTTCTGTAAAAATATACATACAAAAGACCTTAAAATGGTTATCCGGGTTTAAGGTCTCAAAATAATGAGAATAATGGTTTGTCATGTCAGAGTCAATCTGATGGCTACCATGCCCATGAGAAGGCCGACACTTTTATTTATTTCTGTGGTCGAGGATGCTTTGCAGCCCGACAATCACCATTCAAATTGAGCGAAAAGGCTAAAAAAGATAAAATTAAAGTATCAATATGCTTCAATTCCTATGTTAGCGTAGGGGTTTGATAACCTACTTTCAAAAAACTCATTTTAATAATTTTATCAAAAAAGATAGCTTTTGCAAATCAAATCAAACACTTTTGCAAATCAAATCAAATGCATTTTGCAAATCAAATCAAACCCTTCGTATATAGGTTCAACGATGCATAGACATGCTTTACATCAAATATAGGCCCAATTTTCAAACAGCATACACACACTTCAATTTTTAAAGGAAAACATTGAAAAGATGCGGTACCGTGTTTACACGGGAGTTGTGGGGTGCCTAACACCTTCCCCACACTTAACCAAGCCCGCGAGCTCAAAACTTTGTTTTCAAAGATCAAGTTTCGACAGTGTCCAGAAATTGGGCCTCTTTCGAACAAAACTCGGTTGAGTTGGTACAACCATTTCAAATCTACCAAATGGTGACTCTGTAAAACGTTCAATCGTCGACATGATACATGTTGTCCTTTTCTAAAAAACCCTTCAAAACCTTTTTCGCAATAAAAAGAGTGAGGGTAGAGATAACTTAGGAAGAGAGAGATCCGGGTTGCGACTCGACCCGCGAATTTTTTCCCGACGTTGATAGTCCCAATTAAATATAAGACATAAAATTACTGTTAAGTCTTATTTTATTTAATTACATGTATTTTGATCAGAAAATACACAACTTCAAATAATGCAAATTAGAAACTCCTTTCTAATTTCATCCCACCTTGGCCAAGGATTCCTGGGTTGTCATTTATCGAATCATATATGACATATCTCTTCTTTTACTAGAAGCGATAGATTCTTTATTGATTATTCATTATCTCCATATATAACTTATTACAAACTTATTACACCCAAGCATACCCTTTGATATACCCTAAGGGTCTTAAGAAATAAGTTAAAGTATAATTCATTATACACAAGATACTATGATGATCTCAAGTCTGAGGATCTGTTGTACTACTATCACATTAGGAATTCTATAAATAGGCGAGTAAAACTCCATTAGGTATTCCTTAGCGAGTCACGTTCAGTGTATTTATTCTCCAATAAGCACCTACATACTTGCTTTAGTGTGTCCGCACAAATAATTATGAGATCAATCATCCTCATCTAATGAGCAAGCAACATATATACCAATCTATCCGGATTCACTAATCCCCTTTTTAGTAATCCAACTATCGATGTCAGGAAAAAAATCTTGTCGCTTTCGGACATGATCTTTCTCTCTTCCTAAATTTTGTTGTTTTCTACCCTTATTTATCTTATCTGTTTTATGAACGGTGAAGTTTTTAGGAAAAGGCTAACATGTATCATTTCGACGATTTTGAAAGGTTTACAGAGTCGCCAGTTGGTATATATTAAAATGGTTGTACCAACTCAACCGAATTTTGTTTAATTTTGCAAGTAGGCCCAATTACTGGACGCTGTTAAAACTTGGCCTTGAAACCGAGATTCTTAAACTTCGGGGGCTTGGTTAAGCGGGGGGGAAGGTGTTATGCACCCCCCGACTTCCGTGAAACACGGTGCCGCATCTTTTCAATATTTCCCTTTTTATTTGCAATGTGTGTGTTTATGCTAGAAGTAATTGAGCCTACGTTTGATTGATTTGAAAGTAGTGTAATGCTTCGTTGAACCTATATACGAAGGGTTTGATTTGATTTGCAAAAGTCCTTTTTTAGACCAGATATGAAAATGATGTTTTGAAAGGTGGTTTTCAAACCCTTACGCTCGCATAGGAATAAAAGCCTTTTGATACTTCCATTTTATTTCATTCAGCCTTTGGCTCGATTTGGATGTTTATTGTCAGGATGCGAAGCATCCTCGACCACAACATATATATACAAGTACCCGTCTTCTCATGGGCATGATAGCCATCGGAGTGACTCTGGCACGACAAACCATATTTCACTATGTTTGAGACCTTAAACCAGGATAACCATTTTAAGGTCCCTCAGATGTACATTTTTACAGAAAACTGGCAGGATATATTTGTAATGTGGAGTTTATCCATCATGGAAATCAGATTTAGATCAGTTTGATCATCAATCCCACGATTCCTAGGCTCACAGAAAATAGTCAAGAAAACCTGCACAACACAGATATTTACAGAAAATGCCAATTGTACTCTAGACGTCACAAAACAAAGGATTCATTAGTCAAATCCTTGCATGCACGTAGCCAAAGCTTCCCGTTCCCACTAGATATGGATCTACGGTCTCTAGGTTGCTTTAATATCTAACAAAACTAGAAAGAAAGCTAGATTTAAATAAATCTTAGACATTCTACCTTTCCGGTTCTGGTTAGACCTATTTTGAACCGTTTGAAAGGTAGAAAAGACTAGATTTAGATAAATCTAAGCCACAATATTTACATCAGTGCATATTCATTTCAAATGAATATTTAATCATAATGAATTAAGAATATATATATAATTATATATATATATATATATATATAAGTTGTAAAGGGCCACGGATTTCCAATCCAGGCCAGACTGAAATGTAAATGAGCCACGAATTAATCCAGGCTCGACAGAAAGTAAATATATATATATATATATATATATATAAAAGTAGTAAATAGCCACGAATTTGCAATCTAGGCTCGACTGAATGTAAATATATATATTTATAAAAGATGTAAAAAGCCACGAATTGATCCAGGCTCAACTGGAATGTAAACTTATATATATATATATATATATATATATATATATATATATATATATATATATATATATATATATATATATATTTATAAAAGCTGTAAAGAGCCAAGAATTGATCCAGGCTCAACTGGAATGTAAATATATATATATATATATATATATATATAAGTTTTAAAGGGCCACGGATTTCTAATCCGGGACAAATTGAAATATAAATGTTAATATATACAGTTAGTATATATATATATTAAAGCGAAAAAGGCAACGAATTAGCAATCCAGGCCAAACGAAGTCAGAAAAATTATATATATATAGTTAGATATATAAAAGTAGTAAAAAGGACCACAAATTCGCAATCCAGGCCCGACTGAATTAAAAGTTAGTATATATATAGCCAATTATATATATAATAAAGCTGAAAAGGCCACGAATCAGCGATCCAGGCCGAATAAGTTAGTATATATATACATATATATATATATATATATATATATATATAAGTGAGAAGAAGCCACGGATCTACGATCCAGGCTATGCAAACCAAGAAAAACGTATATATATTCTTATATATACTAAAAAGTAAGCTAAAATAGCCACGGAACTGAGTTCCGTGAAAAACCAAAAGATGAAACTTTATATGCACGTTCACATATATGTAATAAAGTAAGAAATGAATTCTGATTATAAAAAAACTTAAAATGGACTGCTACACGGGCTTTTTCCCACTCGGTAGGCTTCAAATGGACGTTTTCACCAGTTAATTTTTGATATGTTATAGAATATATGTATGCAAATATATTAGAAGAATAAAATCTAGGTTTGGAGTAGTAGAAGTACGACTAAGGGATGAAATGGGCAGAGTTTCAGAGCATTTTTTCTATTTTGTTTTTCTATTTTGCCAAGGGTGGGGGTTATATTTAAATACCCGATGGTAGCAGGTCTACCCGTGGCTGCTGAAAGTAGAACTGTGGCCCCACATGGTAGGCCCCACCTGGTGGGTCCTGTCGTCTCAAAGTATGTGCACTCCGAGCAATGCGATGTCAAGTTCGAACCTTCCTAACTTTTGATTAGAGCGTTCGTTTGAGCCGTGCTATACCTTTTCATAAAGCTCTTTTCGAGAGCCACACAATGACATGGAACTTAACCTTTTTTGAATCCAGGAAGATGGGTTTATGACTAGATCTTCGTTTTTTTCGAGTTTGTCCGTTGAGCTGTACTGTGTTGTTTTCACTCGGGATTGATGGTATGGCTCTTTTTGGCCTTTATTGCATCAATTCGGCTTTCTTTTAACTTAATTGGCTTTAAGTTGGTTAAAATTACCGTTTTGCCTGTGATGAACAAGAATTTTGTAATTTAACTTGAATATTTATTGAATTAAGTAAATATTTTTTGATAATTTAATTATTGAGTTAAATAATTAATTGATGGACTTGTGGTAGATTAATTTAATTATTTGTATTACATTGATTAAATTAATGTGGAGAATTTTATTATTCAAAGTATAAATTTAATTGAGCTTATTTGATTAAATGAATTATTTAATAAGCATAAGTTATTCTAATTAATTTAATAATTAATTAGAGATTTAAAGATTTTACGTAATTAATAAATGAGAATTTTAATTATGTGATAATGTGATTTAATATGGATTTATGATATTTTATTTAATTGATTTAAATAAGATTATTTGATTAATGAAGATGTGACATTAAACTATATAATAAGAAGTTAATTAAATTAATGGTAAAGGGTATATATGATTCTAGCCAAACATGGCCCTAAGAGGAGTTGGCCAGTTAACCCACTAAGGGATTAACTGACCACGACAACATCAGTTTCTATATATATAATATATACGTATATTATATTTAGCCTATATCTATATCAGGCTTCCATATATCGTATATTCATATATCAGAGAAGCAGAGAGAGTTTAGGGAGAAAATTGAGAGTTTAAAGGAGGAAGGTTGAAGAATCAAAGTCTAGAGTAATCTTCATCATCTTCACAAACTAGCAAGGGTAACTCCCTCCTCCTAAGTTTTCAAATTAAGATTTTCAAAGTTTTCCATTAACGTATTTTGAAGTTTTCTGTAAAAAGACTAGTTTGTTGATTAAATGCATGATATGATTATATATATGTTAATATATGTCCCTAACATGTTTTCTATCATGTAATCATGTTTTAAAATAGTCAAAACTATGAAATTATGTTTAAAATGGAATTCGTGAAGTTATAAAGTATGAAAGTTATATATATGGCCCATATGTACAAATTGTATGCTTTGAACTAATTGTTTAACTTAAATTTTACAATAGATTATGATTATACTTTTTAAAACAAAGAAAACAAACTTTGAATGGATGGATTCGGAGTTATAACGAATCCGTGACGATGATTTTCATATTTTTCTTTAAAACTTTCAAAAATACCAAGAACAGTGAAATTATGTGATTTGATTTGAGTAATTACATGATATAAAGTGTTAAAAGCATGTTATAATCATTATATGATGTTTCTATGAAGTTTATACTTCATAGAAATCATGGTACTAGTTTAATTTGCATTTAATTGGCCTAAAACTATCAAAAATCGCGAACTGGGGCTGAACCGCCAAGGCACACCCACCCCAGCGGTTGTAGACCCGCCCCAGCGAGCCCCATGCAGCCCTTAGACCCGCCTCAGTGGGTATTTACCAGCCCCAGGGGGTAAACCTACTGTTCGGAATATTATAAATAGTGTAAGGCGAGACATTTTTGACCTCCTGTAGTAAAATAAGCATAACTTCTTCATACGAACTTCGATTAAGGCGATTCAGGATGATTCAAAAAGATAACGAGTAGAACTATAATTTTTAATCATTATGTGTTTCGATTTGAAGTCGTTAGTAGGGGTAAAAATAGCCATCTTTGTTACTGATGCGTCTTCAGAGGCAATCGGAGGGCGTCGGACATGCACGTACGCAAGTGTAGCGCTCTCGACGATCAAAGATGTTGTTCTAAGTTATAAAACATAAATATAATGAAATATAATGATATTTAACATTAATTAATGATGTTTTAGACAAGTTGTATGAACATGTTAAGCGTACACAAGAGGGACGAATCGGGCGTGCGACGAATGAACGTCGAAACATCGTGCCAAGTGTAATACTATGCTATAATATACTTGAGGACTTGATGAATATGTAATGCTATGCTATAACATGTTATTAACGCATATTATAGGATTTGAAGTTCATGTTAATAAACTAAGTTATTGACATGTATAAGATAATGTGAAGGTTCAAGTTAACAAACTAAGTGCGAACTTGAATATTGTGATTATAAAACTTGATTATGATTATTTGAAGGATTATACCTATATGATACGCATATTGTGAATTCATACTCATGTTATGTGGTTAGTTAATAAGTTAACACTAGGAACCAAGTTATAAGTTAAACTTAAATGAAAAGTTCAACAGTTGAACATAGAAGTTATGAAACTAATCGACATCATATGCATAATGTAATGTGTAAGACGTTGAGGAATAAAATTGTATCTATATTTGTAGCTTGCACACGAGGCAAGTATTTTATCACTAACTTATTATCGTTAAGCAAGTTTTTCTTATCTAAACTCTTTAAGTTGAATAAGTGTTATATTCCTTATTCTTATGTCAAGCAAGTTACTAAACTCAAAGTTTACTTTTATTGAACAAGTTTTCTATTCTTGAAATATTATCATGATGCAAGTTCTTATACTTGTTAATCAAGTTGAAATTCCATATGAGATATTATAATACTTTTAAAGCATGATTCCAGTTATATAATACTTATTCGATTGTATACTATTGAGAAATTATTCAATTTGAATATCATTTATTGTTGAACTTTGTAAGACTAGAGAACCCTTATTGATTTGACTAGTCCATAGTTGATGAATATTCTAAATTCTAGAACTATTACTGAGGTTATCCAAACCAAACTTCCTTTGGTACGGACTCTGATGTCAAACTGAGATGAACAACCCTATTATAGGGGAATGATGATGTTTTATCATTAAAATATTGTGCACAGTATGGTACTAAAGGCTGATCCCCCTAAGTATGAGAAGTAGAGTCCATAGTCTTATGACTGTTAAAGGTTTAAAGTATAAACACTTGACAACTTAGGACATAGTTCAAGGTCTTATGTCCCGCAGAAGTTCTTTTGATTCTTGTTATTCATTCACTCGCATGTTATTATATTGTTATATTTGTTATACTTGTGGGCAATCGTGCTCACCTTTGCATAATAATATTGCAGTTAAGAACGAAAGGTCCGACAAGCCTTCCACTAGCAAAGGCAAGGGTAAAGTCAACAAGTGATGAAGACTTGTTATTTTATTGAGAATATTTGTTAAAACTAATGTTGATGTTGTTTAAGACTTATTTGTTTACTCTTCTGCATTTGAGATTTAAGGTTAAGTATGGCCTAGGATTATTTATGTATTTTGTTTAGATGTTGTAATCCCATAAGGGAAGATGATGGAGTTTTCTATTTATTTCATGGTTTGCATTTATTATGGGTATATAGATATATGATATTTGTACAGTGAACACCAAATCCCGTGAAAATTAAAGTTCCCGGATTTGGGGGTGTCACATTGCCCCTCCAAGGGTTGTCTCTTGTACTGGCACAATTTTTAACTATTTTCACGGAGTTGTCTCTGAATTTTAATCCCAATCAACTCTATTATTCCTCAGGGTTGTCTCTGAGGTTGACTTTGTTTCCCAGGGTTGTCTCTGGGGTTGATTTGACACTTCGGGGCTGTCTCCGAAGTTGATTTGGCTTCCCATGGTTGTCTATGTGGTGATTGCATCTCCCGAGTTGTTGTCGGGACTTGACTTGACATCCCGGTGTTGTCGCCGAGGCTGAGATTGATCTCCCGGTGTTGTCACCGGGGTTTAACTTGACATCCCGGTATTGTGACCAGGGTTGAGTTTGATCTCCCGGGGTTGTCATCGGGACTGTTGTACCTCCTGGGTTATTGTCGTGGCTTGACTTGACATCGCGGTATTATGACCGGGGTTTAGTTTGATCTTTCGGTGTTGTCATCGGGGCTGTTGTACCTCCCGGGTTGTAACCGTGGCTTGACTTGACATCCCGGTATTGTGATCGGGGTTGAGTTTGATCTCCCGGTGTTGTCTTTGGAGCTGCTGTTGTAATGACCGTAAAAATTTTAAACTCCATTATTAATTAAATATATGATTTAATTTTAATGAGTTAGTTTTGTAAGCTTATTTAAACCTTGTGTGGTTGTGTGAGTTTGAGCCTATGCGAAAAATTGCTAGGAATAATTAAAGGAAGTCACTAATGGTTTATTTAAATTAGTAGACTAGCCCTAAGGCTCTCATATCAGAGAATTGATAGAATTGTTAGTAATTAAATATTCAATTTACTTGAATATAGTGTAGTAGTTTAAACATGATTGATTAATTGATGCTTTGGGTAATTAATCGATAACGTGTGAATTTATTATTGTTGAGAATAATAAAACACAAGCGTGTAATTATTAATAAATATAATGAGGTTATTTTTAATCAATTAATTATTTTATACAAGCATGTGATAAGTAAACCTATAATATATGATAGTTACCTCTATATGGTATAAAATGCAATGTGACGTATTAATGTGGTTATATATTATATATATAGACTATATAGTAAGATTAATTGCATTTTGTGAGTTACATAATATTATTGCTTATGTAACATGATATGTGTGAGTAGACCTTAATGAATACCCTATTACCATATAGTTATATCAATAAACAATGGTTATTTGATAATGATAAGTTATTATACTTGTAATAACCATTATAATAGTGAGTAATACCCAATTAAATTGTATTCGGTATTAAGGAAATGTACATGGATTATATGTTGATACATATGGGTAACCCTACTTGATACATTGTTTTATTAATTAATAATTTAAAATGTCATTGTGACACCAATTAGATGTATAACCTAAGTATATACTATGTGTATATATATATTATATAACCTAAGTGTATTTACTATATAACTAAGTGTTGGGCATACATTATATATAATTGCAAGTTGCTGAGATTATTTGGTTGTCCCTAAATGAGAGTCCCAACTTCTTCTTCACGTGAACACACATGGCTAGCTACTTTATATCTCTTCTTAATTTCAGCAATGTAGCTAATGATTATAAGGGGTGTGGAATTCATGATGGATTTCATATACTAATCAATAACTCTTCAATAGCCAACAAAATATTCTTCATTCCATTGGTTTAAATTGGAAGATAATCACATTGTATGGATATCCATTTGTCTATAAATATAGCCTCTCTTTCTCTCATTTTCTTTTGCTGAGTTTTCTAAGAGGAGTCAATTAAGTTGTATTCTGAGTTTCTATTGAGTTGAGGGAGAGAGATATAGAAGCCAATTCATATTAGTAGAGGTAATCTCTCACTTCATGTTCTTCATTTTTTTCATTTTGCTAAATGCTTGATTTCATAAGTAACATGAATTCTATGATTATTGAATTGGGATATGTTTGTTAAGTGTTAATTGAGTTAGTAGCATGTTGGAACTATTTTATAGCTGGTATAGGAATGAATTTCGTAATTGATTTGTGAGTTGGTTTTGTTAACTGCTTAGCAGAGGCTGCTTCAGGCCTGGCCGGACACCGGCGCGGTTGCGCCAGTTTTGTACTTGGTAGCAGCGCAGCTGCGCCAGGACCTGAACCAAAATTTTGTTTTTTTTACAATCTGTTCATACTAACTTGTTGGTATCACTTTGGACAAGCTTGAGAACTGGTATTAACTCATAGTATATGTTTCTTGATACTACATGTATATTCATGGCCATGTTAGTATGTGTTATGAAAGGAAAGCGTATGTTTTAAAATGAAACTTATAGTTTTAAATATGAACTTTGACATATGTGTATCATGTGTATATTCTAATTTTGTGAACATGATCATATGGTCTATATTGACATGAGAACTAAGTCTAAAGTGTTGAGCACACACTAGCATATATGATTGAAAGATTCAAATGATTTCAAAGGAAAAACTTAAGAACCTTGAAAGCAAACTTGACAAACTTATGTCTTGTAAATTTTGACCATTTGAATACGTTTATATGGTTTAGATATGTGTTTCAAATGCATATGAATTATATGTTGAGATGCCTTGCATGTACTAAGTTAACTTAGTGCAATTTTCAAAGAAAACTTAGGATTTGGAAGCTAATATCATCAATTACCATGCGAGTTACGTTATGATCACGCAAGCATGTATATTAGGATTCATTATGCCTATAGACATGGTGACGTGATAATCATTTTGGTTAAACATGGATATTACCTATGCACACGTATTCAAGAAATGAATTTCAAGTATGAACTATGTGATTAAAGTATACATGAGTGGTATACGCACGAGCATGCATGTTAGGTATTGTTTAGTCTCGATATGTGGTACTATGACTTTAGTAGTTGACCCTTGAAGCGTGAACTTGTTTCGCTTAAAGTATAAGAATGTCCGCCATTGAACCTTATAACTTTGAATTATGGACAGAACCTTGCAATATGTGTATCTTAAACTGTATTGCATGCTTAAATTGAAGTGCTATGTGTTCAAGCCTATGTTGATGCATAGAGACTAGATATTCTATAATTATTAAATCTGAGAAAAGATTAGATGTTTATAGACTCAGGCATAGTAAATTAACTTACGTGAACTATGTGATAAACCTATCTGATGATTAGATTCTTGTAAGTGTAGACTCATATTAGTTTGCACATGCTAATTGAAAGACCGACGTGTTAATGTTAGGTTGTTTCAATGCAATTTAATTAAAGCTAGACTATTTGTAGCTGAGCAAACAGGCAAGTTTCTTTGAACTCGTTCTTGTATTATTATTTGAGCAAGTATTCTAAAACCTTGCATTACATTATTCGATGAATCTTGTAAGCAAGTTTCCCTGACTTACACTCTTTATTGTGCAAGTTCCCTATCCTTCTCATATTGTATTGAGCAGGTTATTATTGTATTGCAAGTTATTATTTAAGCTTGAACTTTATTTTCAAGCATGCTTTAGGTGGTTTAATTACTTTACAATTATTCCACATTGATCTTATTGATATTCGCACTTGGTGCACTTAAGTTCGTACAGTCTTAGACTTATACATCATTTAAAGTTTTATAATTCTTGAACTGCGTCAGATAGAGTCTGAACCCTTGTTCGGTCAGACAATTGTTAGAAATTTTATAAAAGCTATCCAAACCAATTGATAGTAGGGATTCTTAGACTGAAGAGAACACCCTTTATATATAGGGGAGTACCCCAGGTATCTAATATAAAGATACAAACAACAGAGTTGAATGTTATGCATATACATGGCGTACGCGAGGCTGATCCCCTCAAGCACTTATTCTGTAGCCAGTAACCAAAGGGTCAATCAGCTATTGATTCCATTGGAGTTTTATAGTTCAAAGTCTACTTGACTATAAGTTATTATAAAAGCAATTATTATCCTTGCTTCCGATATTCATATTATTGAATTCCTTGCCAGATATATTCCATTCATCATGATATATCCTTTATTGTTGTATTTAAACTTGCTGAGCAAACTTGTTGCACATTCTTGCTATATCATGACTTCTATTGCAGTTAAGCCCAAGACTTCAGGAAAGGACAAGGGTAAAGGAAAGATGTAGAAATAGTTTGCAAGGAGCAGACTTTGTCTTATGTTTAGTTTAATTACTGTTATGTAATATGAACCTTAATGACTATTCTAGGGTATGTTTGTATGTTTGTATTAAGGTTATCGAATCTTGGGACTAGTAACACCTTTTGAATGAATGACATACGTTTATTATATTTTCGCATTTAGTTATTGTATGTTGTTTAGGGGTGGATGTTTATACTGTATCGTGACGACCGAATTGGGGTTGGAGAACTCGGATTCGGGGGTGTCACAGCTGTACCTCCTGAGTTGTTGCCGGGGCTTGACTTGGCATCCCTGTATTATGACTGGGGTTGAGTTTGATCTCCTGGTGTTGTCGTCGGGGCTAAAAGACAGTTTTGCCCTCCTGCATAGTTAGTAACAGGAATGCAAAATTTCAAGTGTCTACACCAACGATTGAGAACTATTTTAGTTTTAAGCTATCTAAGAATTTAGATCTTATTACCATGATCAACATCATGATTCTAAAAGAATTGCTTAAAACTATGAGTTATTTACATATTATAAAAATAACATCATGTAGATAATTAAATACCTTTAATAAATGAATACTTTTATTAATAAATAAATAAGATCGCTTACAAAGTATATGCTTTATCATTATACATGATTGGCTTGTATGAATACTACTTTCAATCTCCCACTTGCACTAAAGCCAATTGCCATTGTATCTCATACCCATCTTCTCTAAGTGACGATCAAACTGCTGTTGTGTTAAAGCTTTAGTAAATGGATCTGCAATGTTGTCTTCAGAGTCTACACGCTCCAAGGTGGCGTCTCCTCTTTCAATGATATCTCTGATCAAGTGAAATCACTGCAACACGTGTTTTAATTTCTGATGAGACCAGGGTTCCTTAGCCTGTGCAACAACTCTGGTGTTGTCACAGTACAAGGGGACTACTCCTCTAATGCTAGGAACCACACCAAGTTCGGTTATGAACTTCTTCATCCAAACAGCCTCCTTTGCAGCTTCAGTTGCAGCTATGTACTCTGCCTCTATCACTGAATCAGCAACTGCTTGCTACTTGGAACTCTTCCAACTCATTGCGCCTCCGTTCAAGGTAAATACATACCCCAAAATGGATTTACTGTCATCTTGGTCCGTTTGAAAACTTGAGTCTTTGAAGCCCTCAAGTTTTAATTCAAACCCACCGTAGACAAGATATACATCCTTAGTCCTTCGTAAGTATTTTAGGATATTTTTCACTGCCTTCTAGTGCTCTTCTCCTAGATTCGACTGATATCTACTCGTTACACTAAGTGCATAAGTGACATCCGGTCTAGTACATATCATATCGTACATGATAGATCATATTGTTAAAGTATAAGGAATCTTACTCATACGGTCTCTTTTCTCAGGTGTCTTTGGGGCCTATTTCTTGGAGAGATGTATTCCATAGCTCATCTGCATAAGACCTCTTTTGGAATCTTCCATACTAAACCTCTTTAGCATCGAGTCAATGTACGTTCCTTGGGATAAGCCAAGCATCATTTTAGATCTATCCTTATAGATCTTTATCTCCAAAATATATGATGCTTCTCCCAAGTCCTTCATGGAGAAGTGTTTAGATAACCAGATTTTAATTGATTGTAGAAGAGAATATCATTCCCTATAAGTAATATATCATCAACATATAATACAAGGAATGAAACAACGCCCCCAATAACTTTCTTGTACACACATAGTTCATCCTCATTTTTGATAAAATCAAACTCTTTGATTGTCTCATCAAAACGGATGTTCAATCTACGAGAAGCTTGATTCAATCCATAAATGGATCGTTGCAGCTTACAAACTTGATTTGTTCCAACCTTTGAAATAAATCCCTCTGGCTTGTGTCATAGACACATCCTCCTTAAGTTTCCCATTGAGGAAGGTCGTTTTCACGTCCATCTGCCAGATCTCATAGTCGTTATAAGCTATAATCGCAAGCAAAATCTGAATAGACTTGAGTATAGCTACTAGTGAGAAGGTTTCATCATAGTCAACTTCTTGTCTTTGTTTAAAACCTTTTGCAACCAGTCGGGTTTTATAGGTCTCTACCTTGTCGTCCGCTCCAGTCTTTCTTTTAAAGACCCATTTACACCAAATAGGCTCAATGCCTTCAGGTGATGAAACTAAAGTCCATACTTGGTTCTCATTCATGGAGTCCATCTTGGATTTCATGGCTTTTAGCCATTTCCCTAAGTCTTTACTACTCATAGCATGTTCGTAATTCAATGGATCATAATCATTCATGATGCACACCTCATTGTCATTCTCTATGACGAATCCATACCTGTTAGGTATCTTTGGTACTCTTCTAAATTTTCGAATAAGGTGTTTTATAGTAGGTTCATCCACTTGGCCAGGTACCTGACTTTGATCCGTAGTAATTTGTGGTTCTTAAACTTCTTCAAGATATATCTTACTTCCACTGACCCTTTCATGGATAAACTCCTTTTCCAAGAAGGCAACATGTTTCACAACAAACACCTTTTGATCAGTTGGATAATAGAAATAATATCCTTGTGTTTCTTTAGGGTATCCCACAAATCTACACTTGTCTGATTTAGTCTAAAGCTTATCATTTTCAAACTTTTTAACATAAGCTGGATAACCCCAAGTCTTCATATGCTTAAGATTTGGTTTCCTCCCTTTCCACATCTCATATGGTGTCTTTGGGACAGATTTGGTAGGCACCTTGTTAAGTAGGTATGCAGCCGTTTTTAGGGCATGGCCCCAGAATGATATTGGAAGATCGGTAAAACTCATTATGGAACGAATCATGTCCAACAATATTCGATTTCTCCTTTCAGATACACCATTTAATTGTGGTGTTCGAGTCCTGGTAGCTGTCTTCTAGCACTAAAAAATTGAACTTACTTCTATTCTACTAACTCAAGAATTAGTATAGTAATAAGCAAGGATCGATCCCACAGAGAGTATTATGTTTATAATTATCCAAGTATTTTTAATTAATCAGTGTGACACCCCCGAATTCCGGGTCCTCTGACCCTTGTCCGGTCGTCACGAAACAATACTAAACATCCACCTTTAAACAACATATGATAACTAAAATGCGAAATATAATAAACGTATGTCGTTCATTCAAAAGGTGTTACTAGTCCCAAGATTCGATAACCTTAAAACATCAATACAAACATACCCTAGAATAAACATTAGGGTTCATATTACATTAACAGTAATTACACTAGACATAAAATAAAGTCTGCTCCTTGCAAACCATCCTAAATCTTTCCTTTACCCTTGTCCTTCCCTGAGGGCTCGGGCTTAACAACAATATAAGTCATGATATAGCAAGAATGAGCAACAAGTTTGCTCAGCAAGTTTAGATACAATAATAAAGGATATATCATGATGAATGAAAAAATATCTGACAACGATTTCAACAAAATGAATATATTAAAGATTCAACAATATGAATATTAGAACGATTCAATAATATGAATATCTGAACGATTCAACAATATGAATATCTGAACGATTCAACAATATGAATATCTGAACGAATCAGTACGAATAATAGAATGATTCAATAATATGAATATTTGTAAGGTTCAACAACCTGCATGATTCAACACTATGAACATCTGAATAATTTAACAATATGAATATTAAAAACAAAGATAATAATTGCCTTTAGAATGACTGATAGTCGAGTAGACTCTGAACTATAACTTTCCAATGGGTTCAATAGCTAATTGACCCTTTTTAGAATTACTGGCTTCTGGCTACAGAAACTTAGTACCTCGAGGAGATCAGCCTTGGGCACAACGTGAATATGCATACCACTTAAATCTGCTTACTCGTATCATATATATTAGATACCTGGGCACACTTCTACATATGAGGGGTGTTCTGTTGAGTCTAAGAATCCTTACCATCAATTGGTTTGGATAGCTTCAAAGAAAACTTCATACACTAGTCTGACCGAGCAAAGGTTCAGACTCTTACTGACATGGTTCAAGAAATTTAAAATCTTGAATAATGTACAAGTCCAAGACTGTACGAGCTCAAATGCATTAGGTGCGGACATCAATAATATCAATTTGGAATAATTGATAAGTAATTAAACCACTAAATAACATGCTTGGAAATAAAGTTCAAGCAATTAAGTAAACAACTTTCGATTCAACAATAACCTACTCAATATAATATGAGAAGGATAGAGAACTTGCACAAAGTGAAGTTTAGCTTTTGCACAATATAGGAATTTGTGTAAGTTCGGGGAACTTGAACAATACTCAACGTGTGAAGTTCGGGGAACTTGCACAATACTCAAAATGTGAAGTTCGGGGAACTTGCACGATAATAGATTCCTTGCATAAAATAAATGCATAGGCTTAGACACTTACAACATCAAAGAATGAAATTCGGGGAATTTCACCATAATAGATCCATTGCATAAAGTAAATGCATAGGTTAGGACATTTGCTTACAACGTTCTTTGAGTAAAGTAAACACAAAGACAAGATACTTGCACAATATACGAGTTTGTATAAGTTTAGAGAACTTGCATAATAAAGAAATGAAGTTCGGGAATTTGCAAAATAACCAAAGTGTGAAGTTCGGGGAACTTTCACAATAATCAAAGTGTGAAGTTCGGGGAACTTTCACAATACTCAAAATGTGAAGTTCGGAGAACTTTCACAATACTCAAAATGTGAAGTTCGGGGAACTTTCACAATACAATAATAACCTGCTCAAAACAACATAGAAGGATAGGAACTTGCACAAATAAGGTGAAGTTTAGAATCTCGCTTACTCGATTCATTGAATAAAGTAGTGCAAGAATTTAGGATACTTGCATTCAATATAACAATCAACTGAAGTTAGGAAATTTGCAATATAATAATACCTTGCTCAATATAAATTTGAGTAAGATAGGGAACTTGCACAAATAATAAGTGTAAGTCAGGGAACTTGCAAATAATACAATAACGGGTTCAAAAGAACTTGCACAATCAAAGAGTGAAGTTCGAAAACTTGCCTGTTTGCTCAGCTACAAATAAATTCTAGCTTTAATAAAACTGCGTTGGAATGACCTAGCATTAACAAGTTGGCCTCTCCAATTAGTATATATAAACTAATATAAGTTCACACATACAAGACTCTAGTCATTATATAATTCTATCACATAGTTCACGTAAGTCAATCTAATCCTGTCTTAGATTTAATAATTTTAGATTGTCTAGTTCATAAGCATCAACATAGGCTTGAAACACATAGTACTTTAAGTTACTGATATAAATCAACACACATGTTTATCAAGTTTATCTAACTCTAATATATTCATTCTATGTCCACTTCAAGACCACATGTTTGTATGTCGGATATTTATATACTTTAAACAATATAAGTTCATGCTTCAAGATTGGTTACTAAAGTCATGTTATTACATAACAAGGTCAAACAATACTTAAGTAGTTATGCTTGTGCGTATACTACAAGTGTACACTTTAATCGTCATAACTCATGCCTTAAGAATCCACTTTCTATGAGTATGCGTGCATAGTTAAAATCTGTGTTTAACTAAGTGCGGTTCATGTTAATATGTCTATAGGCATAATGACATCCTAATAAACATCCTTCCATGCACACAACATGACTCACATGGTATTTAACTTTCAAATCTTAAGTTCTCTTTTGAAATAGTTGAAATCTTGCAATCGTGCATGCTAGTGTGTTCAACACTTTAAACGTACATATATAGACCATACGGCCAGGTTCATAAAATCAGAATTTATATCTCAATGTAACATGCCAAGTCCATGTTCAATGCCCACGTTTCGTTAGTAAGTTTTCCCTAATGAGGTTTAACATGATCGTGCACATTTTTAAACATGTATATACCAATTATCATGTTCTTCATGTCTATCTAGGTCATACTAACATGCTCGTTAAATTAGAATGCATACACAATATCTACATGTTAAAGTTCACCTTTGAAACTTATATGTTTCGCTAGAAATGTTCAATAGTGGGGTTCACATGCTCATATTCTATTATGAAACCCGTATACCAAAGTCAACATGCCTCCCATACAATTCTAAGTCATACTATCATGCTTGCAAGGTCAGAATACTATCATGGCAAGTATACATATTGAGTTTATTTCCATATTCGAAGTTAGTTTATGAAACGCTAAGTTTATTTCAAACTATAATTACTTGTGCAACTATTAGTGAAACATGCTTACATTGCCTCAATACATCCATATATATATATATATCACTCATGCTAGTATGCTTAATCCAAACTAGTACCATAAGTTAGCATGAGCAGAAAGTAAAACAGAAAGCAAAACTGCAGACAGGCACTGGCGCAGCTGCGCCTCTGGCCAGTGCAACACTGGAGCAGCTGCGCAGGCTGGCGGCCAGGCCTGAGGCAGTGCAGTTTTCGGCAGACTGTAAACCCAACTCAAATTTTCCAACGAAATTTATCCCAGCCACCATGCAATACATTTCTAACATGGTAGTAAACTATCATAGCATCTAATAAGTATACTCAAATAAATCAAAGCATGCTCAATTCAAGAATCAAAGAATTAGAATTTTACAGACTTTGAACAAAGAATGGGAGTATACCTCTGTAATTGCTTAAATTGAGTTTACTGCTATAATGATCCTTACAATGCTGCTATCATACTCTCCCAATAATATGAAAATCTCAGCAAATGAATGAAGGAGAAGGGAAGAGTTCTTATATAGCCAATTTCTTACCCGGTTCCAAGCTTTGTTCACCAAATCAAAACAAAGGATTGCTAGATTACATAATGGATAAGAAGAAGTTGGTGAGAGTTGGTGAGAGTGGGTGGAACTCATCATAAATCCCACTCCCCTTATAATGATTATGGCTAGCTTGGATGAATTTGAGAAGAAGAAGATAGAGTAGCATAGCATGTGGGTTCACGTGTATGAGAAATAAGAGAGCAATTGGGCACATAATATGGGACAACCAATTCTCAGCAAATGGAAGCAACTTGGATGCAATATACTACATTATTATTCTATATATACCATGCTTACTTAGGCTATATCATGTATACACATTTTATTTCATGTAAATACTTAGGCTATAATTAAATTAAAGTCACAATTTCAATGAGCAATTAATAATATGATGCATCAAGTAAGGTATATGCATATATTCCATGTACATTATCTATTAACACCAATTATAAGGTAATTTGGTATTATTATAATAATAACTGTTATTATAATAATTATAATAACTTATTGAAATCATTTATCAATTAATAATGTTATTGATATAATATAAAGTAATAGGGTGTTCATTAAAATTCTACCCACACATATTATGTTACATAAGTCATACTATTATGTCATTCATATAATGAAATTACTCTTACCATATAGTCAATATATATAACGTATAGTCATATTGACATGCCACCTTGCATTATATAATATAAGGGTAATCCACCATATATTATAGGTTTACGTATCACATGCTTGTATAAAATAATTAATCAATTAACCAAGTAAATATAATATTATTATATTTATTAGTTCTCTTACTCATTAATTATTATTTATTCATAATAATTATAAATCAATACATAATTAATTAATTACTCCCAATTCATTAATTATTATTTACTCATAATAATTATAAATCAACAACAATAATAATTTCATACGTTATCAATTAATTACTCAAATATAAATAATTAATCACGATTAAATCTCTACACTATATTCAAGAAATTTGAATATATAATTTACTAACACTCTTATTAATATTCTGATATAAAAGTCTTAGAGTTAATCTACTAATTTAAATAACTATTAGTGATTCTCTTTAATAAAAATCCTAGCATTTATTAGCATAGGTTAAATCACATAAGCACATAACCACATAAGGTTTAAATAAGTTTGAAAAATTAACTCTCAAAAATTTTAAATTACAGATAAAATTAATAAGAAGCTTAAAATTCCTGGTCGTTACATCCCTCCCCCCTTATAAAAATTCCGTCCTCGGAATTGTAAAAATAAGGTTACTCCAATAAAAATAGATAATTCGCTCTTATCACTTAGATAATCTCTACCGTCTGCTGTACCACTCCTAGTCCCAACAGTCGATGTTCACCTATCTCGTCCTAACACAACGGTGCTCGACCCTTTCCTTCCATAAAATGCTTCTAGAAAAATCTCTTCTCTTAGTTCTAGTACTAACGGTACCCAAATTCGTCCTTCAAATCTTAGCAGTCCAGTGCTATCAATCTTAAATTTCAACTCATCATCTTCAGCTAATCGCTTCTTAATGTTATCACAAACTTCGTCCTTCTCTTGTGCCTCCTTAACCTTATCTAATAACGTCGGGCTTACTGACAATGTAAATAATCTCTCTTTAGTCTCCATCCGATACTTAACCTCTAAGTCTAGTCTTTCGAAAACTCTCACTAATCCTTCTTGAATGGTCAACCTCGATAACTTCTCTCTGCCTTTCCTGCTCAAGGCATTTTCCACAACATTTGCTTTGCCTGGATGGTACAAAATTTCACAATCATATTCTTTAATCAATTCTAGCCATCGGCGCAGCCTCATGTTTAATTCCTTCTGCGTGAAGATATACTTCAGACTGTGTATATCTCACACTTCTCGCCATACCAATAATGCTTCCAAAACTCCAAGGCAAAAACTACTGCTGCTAAATCTCGTTTAGGAAGACATCCACGAGTTCTCTTCAAATTAGTATAACAGTTCCTATGAATGTATTCTACGGGGATAACTTCCTTGTTTGCTACTTCTACACTCATAGGGTGTTCTAATTCCTCACGGGGTGAGTCTAACTGTTTAGTAAATTCTTCAGAAACAAAAGAGCAGGTGGCACCCGAATTGAATAACATATATGCATCTATATAATTGATCGGGATGATACCTGACACCACGTCCTTGTTGTTGCGGTTGTCGCTAGCTGCAACGCCCTTTCTCTTCGGGCAGTCCTTGATTTGATGGTCTGTGGCTCTACACGAGAAACATCCTCCTTTCGGTTTATTCCAACACTGAGGAGCCATGTGCCCTAGTTGTCCACAACCATAACATGCGTTCTTCCCCTTCATGCATTCCCCCGAGTGGTTCCTTCCACAGTTACTGCACTTTAAACTTTTCTTAGCCTCTCCCCCGGATTTTCCACCTCTGGATGATTGGCTCTCCATCCATTTTCGTTTGTTGGGGTTGCTGGCTCCGCTGTTTCCCCCTTTCGATCCTTCTTGGCCGGTCTTCTTATCTTGTTTAAATCGCTCTATGGCTTCAATGCCTCCTTCGACAATGATAGCCTCTTCCAAAAGATCAGAAAAAGTCCCCAATCTTCAATACATCTATTGCCTTCTGCACCCATGGTTTCAATCCTAATTCAAATCTCTCTGTTTTCCTGGCCTTCGTATCCACCTGATGCGAGGTGAATCGAGCCAACTCGTTAACTCTTGTCCGCGTTCTCCGCGACTGACATGCCTCCTTGTCTCAGCTCCAGAAACTTAACTTCTATATCTTGTTGCATATTCTCTGAAAAGAAATTCTTAAATCTGTCCCACATAATAACTCCTTCGCCTGCTAGTCCTTTATTGGGTTCCCACCAATTGTTAGCTTCGCCCTTCATCATGAATGTGGCAAAACTCGTCTTCTGTGCCTCGGCCACCCGTGCGACCTCAAACACCTTCTCAATTTCTTCTATCCATGTCTGGGCTTCAATTAGGTCCAAGGTTTCCCGGAATTCCAGTGGTCCTACCAATTTAAAGTCCTTAAAGCTAGCCAAGTAATGTCCCGGCTGCTCAGCTGCTAGCGGGGTTATGTTTTGCATTGCTTCTGTTAATAGGTTAACGAAGCTCTGCATTGGGTCGACATTTCCCCTTCCACCATTGCTAACAGATCCTTCCTCCTTCTGGTTCCGCGAAAATCCCCTAGGCGACATGATCCTAACGACAGGAAGAAAACATTAGGCTTTATGTGATATGCTATTCATGTTTGCATTAAGAAGTTAGGACGTCTATCAATCATAGCTGATATAAATAAACAACTTCAGTATCACAATAAGACTCGATGGATATCCTCAATCCATCACCTACAAACTCTACTTGAGTTTTCTACTAAGGTTATAACTTAGGTTTCGCATTCCTAACGTTTATAACCTAAAGCTCTGATACCAACCTGTGACACCCCCGAATCCGGGTCCTCTGACCCCGGTCCGGTCATCACGAAACAATACTAAACATCCACCTTTAAACAACATATGATAACTAAAATGCGGAATATAATAAACGTATGTCGTTCATTCAAAAGGTGTTACTAGTCCCAAGATTCGATAACCTTAATACATCAATACAAACATACCCTAGAATAAACATTAGGGTTCATATTACATTAACAGTAATTACACTAGACATAAAGATAAAGTCTGTTCCTTGCAAACCATCCTAAATCTTTCCTTTACCCTTGTCCTTCCCTGAGGGCTCGGGCTTAACAGCAATATAAGTCATGATATAGCAAGAATGAGCAACAAGTTTGCTCAGCAAGTTTAGATACAATAATAAAGGATATATCATAATGAATGGAAAAATATCTGACAACGATTTCAACAAAATGAATATATTAAAGATTCAACAATATGAATATTAGAACGATTCAATATATGAATATCTGAACGATTCAACAATATGAATATCTGAACGATTCAACAATATGAATATCTGAACGAATCAGTACGAATAATAGAATGATTCAATAATATGAATATTTGTAAGGTTCAACAACCTGCATGATTCAACACTATGAACATCTGAATAATTTAACAATATGAATATTAAAAACAAAGATAATAATTGCCTTTAGAATGACTGATAGTCGAGTAGACTCTGAACTATAACTTTCCAATGGGTTCAATAGCTAATTGACCCTTTTTAGAATTACTGGCTTCTGGCTACAGAAACTTAGTACCTCGAGGAGATCAGCCTCGGGCACAACGTGAATATGCATAACTCTTAAATCTGCTTACTCGTATCATATATATTAGATACCTGGGCACACTCCTACATATGAGGGGTGTTCTGTTCCGTCTAAGAATCCTTACCATCAATTGGTTTGGATAGCTTAAAAGAAAACTTCATACACTAGTCTGACCGAGCAAAGGTTCAGACTCTTACTGACATGGTTCAAGAAATTTAAAATCTTGAATAATGTACAAGTCCAAGACTGTACGAGCTCAAATGCATTAGGTGCGGACATCAAAAATATCAGTGTGGAATAATTGATAAGTAATTAAACCACTAAATAACATGCTTGGAAATAAAGTTCAAGCAATTACGTAAACAACTTTCGATTCAACAATAACCTACTCAATATAATATGAGAAGGATAGAGAACTTGCACAAAGTGAAGTTTAGCTTTTGCACAATATAGGAATTTGTGTAAGTTCGGGGAACTTGCACAATACTCAACGTGTGAAGTTCGGGGAACTTGCACAATACTCAAAATGTGAAGTTCGGGGAACTTGCACGATAATAGATTCCTTGCATAAAATAAATGCATAGGCTTAGACACTTACAACATCAAAGAATGAAATTCGGGGAATTTCACCATAATAGATCCCTTGCATAAAGTAAATGCATAGGTTAGGACATTTGCTTACAACGTTCTTTGAGTAAAGTAAACACAAAGATAAGATACTTGCACAATATACGAGTTTGTATAAGTTTAGAGAACTTGCATAATAAAGAAATGAAGTTCGGGAATTTGCAAAATAACCAAAGTGTGAAGTTCGGGGAACTTTCACAATAACCAAAGTGTGAAGTTCGGGGAACTTTCACAATACTCAAAATGTGAAGTTCGGAGAACTTTCACAATACTCAAAATGTGAAGTTCGGGGAACTTTCACAATACAATAATAACCTGCTCAAAACAACATAAGAAGGATAGGAACTTGCACAAATAAGGTGAAGTTTAGAATCTCGCTTACTCGATTCATTGAATAAAGTAGTGCAAGAATTTAGGATACTTGCATTCAATATAACAATCAACTGAAGTTAGGAAATTTGCAATATAATAATACCTTGCTCAATATAAATTTGAGTAAGATAGGGAACTTGCACAAATAATAAGTGTAAGTCAGGGAACTTGCAAATAATACAATAACGGGTTCAAAAGAACTTGCACAATCAAAGAGTGAAGTTCAGAAACTTGCCTGTTTGCTCAACTACAAATAAATTCTAGCTTTAATAAAACTGCGTTGGAATGACCTAGCATTAACAAGTCGGCCTCTCCAATTAGTATATATAAACTAATATAAGTTCACACATATAAGACTCTAGTCATTATATAATTCTATCACATAGTTCACGTAAGTCAATCTAATCCTGTCTTAGATTTAATAATTTTAGATTGTCTAGTTCATAAGCATCAACATAGGCTTGAAACACATAGTACTTTAAGTTACTGATATAAATCAACACACATGTTTATCAAGTTTATCTAACTCTAATATATTCATTCTATGTCCACTTCAAGACCACATGTTTGTATGTCGGATATTTATATACTTTAAACAATATAAGTTCATGCTTCAAGATTGGTTACTAAAGTCATGTTATTACATAACAAGGTCAAACAATACTTAAGTAGTTATGCTTGTGCGTATACTACAAGTGTACACTTTAATCGTAATAACTCATGCCTTAAGAATCCACTTTCTATGAGTATGCGTGCATAGTTAAAATCTGTGTTTAACTAAGTGCGGTTCATGTTAATATGTCTATAGGCATAATGACATCCTAATAAACATCCTTCCATGCACACAACATGACTCACATGGTATTTAACTTTCAAATCTTAAGTTCTCTTTTGAAATAGTTGAAATCTTGCAATCGTGCATGCTAGTGTGTTCAACACTTTAAACGTACATATATAGACCATACGGTCCAGGTTCATAAAATCAGAATTTATATCTCAATGTAACATGCCAAGTCCATGTTCAATGCCCACGTTTCGTTAGTAAGTTTTCCCTAATGAGGTCTAACATGATCGTGCACATTTTTAAACATGTATATACCAATTATCATGTTCTTCATGTCTATCTAGGTCATACTAACATGCTCGTTAAATTAGAATGCATACACAATATCTACATGTTAAAGTTCACCTTTGAAACTTATATGTTTCGCTAGAAATGTTCAATAGTGGGGTTCACATGCTCATATTCTATTATGAAACCCGTATACCAAAGTCAACATGCCTCCCATACAATTCTAAGTCATACTATCATGCTTGCAAGGTCAGAATACTATCATGGCAAGTATACATATTGAGTTTATTTCCATATTCGAAGTTAGTTTATGAAACGCTAAGTTTATTTCAAACTATAATTACTTGTGCAACTATTAGTGAAACATGCTTACATTGCCTCAATACATCCATATATATATATATATCACTCATGCTAGTATGCTTAATCCAAACTAGTACCATAAGTTAGCATGAGCAGAAAGTAAAACAGAAAGCAAAACTACAGACAGGCACTGGCGCAGCTGCGCCTCTGGCCAGTGCAACACTGGCGCAGCTGCGCAGGCTGGCAGCCAGGCCTGAGGCAGTGCAGTTTTCGGCAGACTGTAAACCCAACTCAAATTTTCCAATGAAATTTATCCCAGCCACCATGCAATACATTTCTAACATGGTAGTAAACTATCATAGCATCTAATAAGCATACTCAAATAAATCAAAGCATGCTCAATTCAAGAATCAAAGAATTAGAATTTTACAGACTTTGAACAAAGAATGGGAGTATACCTCTGTAATTGCTTAAATTGAGTTTACTGCTATAATGATCCTTACAATGCTGCTATCATACTCTCCCAATAATATGAAAATCTCAGCAAATGAATGAAGGAGAAGGGAAGAGTTCTTATATAGCCAATTTCTTACCCGGTTCTAAGCTTTGTTCACCAAATCAAAACAAAGGATTGCTAGATTCCATAATGGATAAGAAGAAGTTGGTGAGAGTTGGTGAGAGTGGGTGGAACTCATCATAAATCCCACTCCCCTTATAATGATTATGGCTAGCTTGGATGAATTTGAGAAGAAGAAGATAGAGTAGCATAGCATGTGGGTTCACGTGTATGAGAAATAAGAGAGCAATTGGGCACATAATATGGGACAACCAATTCTCAGCAAATGGAAGCAACTTGGATACAATATACTACATTATTATTCTATATATACCATGCTTACTTAGGCTATATCATGTATACACATTTTATTTCATGTAAATACTTAGGCTATAATTAAATTAAAGTCACAATTTCAATGAGCAATTAATAATATGATGCATCAAGTAAGGTATATGCATATATTCCATGTACATTATCTATTAACACCAATTATAAGGTAATTTGGTATTATTATAATAATAACTGTTATTATAATAATTATAATAACTTATTGAAATCATTTATCAATTAATAATGTTATTGATATAATATAAAGTAATAGGGTGTTCATTAAAATTCTACCCACACATATTATGTTACATAAGTCATACTATTATGTCATTCATATAATGAAATTACTCTTACCATATAGTCAATATATATAACGTATAGTCATATTGACATGCCACCTTGCATTATATAATATAAGGGTAATCCACCATATATTATAGGTTTACGTATCACATGCTTGTATAAAATAATTAATCAATTAACCAAGTAAATATAATATTATTATATTTATTAGTTCTCTTACTCATTAATTATTATTTATTCATAATAATTATAAATCAATACATAATTAATTAATTACTCCCAATTCATTAATTATTATTTACTCATAATAATTATAAATCAACAACAATAATAATTTCATACGTTATCAATTAATTACTCAAATATAAATAATTAATCACGATTAAATCTCTACACTATATTCAAGAAATTTGAATATATAATTTACTAACACTCTTATTAATATTCTGATAGAAAAGTCTCAGGGTTAATCTACTAATTTAAATAACTATTAGTGATTCCCTTTAATAAAAATCCTAGCATTTATTAGCATAGGTTAAATCACATAAGCACATAACCACATAAGGTTTAAATAAGTTTGAAAAATTAACTCTCAAAAATTTTAAATTACAGATAAAATTAATAAGAAGCTTAAAATTCCTGGTTCGTTACAATCAGGGATTTTAGTTTGAAAAGTATAATTAACGAAAGTGAATTTAAAGAAAAGATCAATGAGTAAAAAGCTTCAACTCTTCAGTTCAGTATCCCCTTTTCACAATTATGGATTAACCAAGTGTTTACACTATTTATCTTTCAATGAGATTAATAACCATAGATAACCGCGATCGCAAATTATCCAAAATTCTCCTTAAGTATAAATCTAATGCAACGATCGCCAAGAAAAGATCCTAACTATCACACAACCTAGAACTATCAGTCTAGATTTAATATGACAGAAGCATGAAGAATGAGAATTAGGTTATTCCAAGCAATAATTACACAATCAAGAATTATTTAACTTGTCTTTTGAAAATCTCAACAATATTCAAAAGCTTGACCACAATCAAATATCATTAATTGCTACTTATGATTAGATATACATCGTTTGTTTAATACATATCTTAATCTAGCAGATGATATCAATTTACTAATTTAATCATACAGAAACCAAATTAGTTAATTGAATAGCATACATGAAATTTTATGTAGATCATCAGAATAAATCTCAATATGAAATAATAAATAATATAAATTTGATCAAACCATTAATTGATAATAAGGTTCAACATCCCTTCGTAATTGAATAAAAGAACTTGGCCTGACATGCTTTGAATCTTTAAAAACTAGGGTTTGATAGCCTCCAAGGATTCCAAGATGAAAGAGAGATAAAAGATTAAAAGATAATTAAAACCTAAGAAAACAACTCATATCAATAGTCTATCAAAAACCCTAGTATAATAAGACAAGTCTGCAATCCTTTTCCAACTCAACTTCATGATTTAAAATAACAAATCTGATCCAAATCGTCAGCCTGGCGCGCCCCGCGCTTGACTCCTTCATAGACTGGCTCGCCCTGCCCTAGGTATGCAGGAACTTTCAATTCTTCCGGCGCGGCCCGTGCTCAGTGTAGTTCAAATCCAGCACGCCCCGCGCCTGGATGTTAGCAATTAACTTTTGTCCTGCATTCTTCCCATTTGCCCAGCTACTTTCCTATCCTTCAAATTAACACAAAACATATGAAACGTAACATACACACTTAAGTAGTAACAATATATTAGGCTAAGAAATACCGATTAAGTAGGTTAAAAACCTACTTATCAAATACCCCCAAACTTAAATAATTTCTTGTCCTCAGGCAAACAAACACAATGAATGCAACATACAGAATAAATGCAACTAACAAGATTGAGCAGAAATATTTAGTAACCAAATACCGGTTGTATAATCCTCACGAATTGACGCTTTAGCTTATAATCCATCTTGACTCATGACCAATCATAGACTCGCTCATCATCACATCACTTACATGACCCTAATTGTGACGCCCCCAAAATAGGTTCAATACTCAACCCATTCTGAGTCGCCAAATACATGGTACAGAATCCAAATACAATCTTTTATAACATACAGTCGTGCAAAATACGACCACACAACTGTGAGTTTCAATACGAATCATATATAATACGAAATATAAACACTCAAATTTATTTCGTATTCATTACAATTATTGTCCCACTATTTTATATAATAGTGAGGACTTCCACAGATCTAACTCTGATCATCACACTGTTCCCCGACTAGTCCCCGCGATACTCTCATTTCCTGAAGAGAACAATGGAAGAAAAGGGTGAGCTCTACTAGCCTAGTAAAAAATATTATGGCTAAGATAATGAAAAATAAATTATCGTTAGCATTCAATAAATCAGATAAAATATTATGGACAACAAGTTTTAGATCAATATTCGCAGCGAAAATAATAATTCATTAGAAGAGTTAAGTAGAGAATGATGTCTACTATCTTCTTTGATTTGAAAGTCAATCATCAATATTTTATCCCTGTAACATCAATCAATATACATCTCGAATCAAATATTCATCTTTTGCACCACGGGCCAAAGATATTCATTTGTATCACCAGTTGGTCATGTTCATCTCAACACCTGTCCATCATTGCACTACGGGCCAAAGATATTCATCAGGTGATCATTCATCTTTGCACTACAGGCCAAAGATATTCATCAAGTAATCATTCATCTTTTCTCTACAGGCTAAAGATATGCAGTTATATCACCATTTAGGACTGAGGATGATGAAAAATATTTTAAAGAACGAATCCAGTGAGATAAAAGACAAAGATTAGGGATTCGTAATTTAGTTTATCCAAGTTCAAGAATACTCCATAATAATCAATTGTGGAGCAAAATTCAAGAATAAAATTCAAAACTTGGATCCAATCAAAGATAATTTGGAAAGAAATTTTTTTTTACCGTGCATAGCACCCCGTAAATAGTAACTCGTAAATACTAACTCGACATGAAAAGATAAAAATTTCACAAGAAAGTTCAGACCAATATTCCAGTGAAATGATATTAGATGAAGCGCAAAACTCAAGGAATTTCTGAACATTTCAGGAATTATAAAAGCAATACTTACCGTAGTAAGTTTAAAGTTAGGAATCTGAAATGTAATAATATATGAAACTGCAATTGAATTTTCACCCATCAGGCGGTAGTCCGCTAAGCCAGATTTTTTTCACAATTTAATAATAACTGAATACGAAGGGTTATTCACCAAGCATGCGGTAGTCCGTGTAGACAGGTTATTCCAACAGAATAATAAAGAATGGAATAACAACCCTTACGAGTATTAAAAGAAAATAACTCTCTTCATGAATACGAAAGAAATAATACCCATTACCTTCAAAAGTTGGAGAATGCTCTAGTGTAATAGCAAAATACTCTTCTTCTTTCTCTCTTAGTCTCTCTATACTTTCTCTTTCTATAGCTTTAGTGAATTTGTGAGAAATAATGAAGAAATGAGCTTCTATTTATAGGCTCGGCAGAGTAAGGGTAAAATAATCTTTTTGCTATAATTTATGACATCATTGCTTACATCATCGATCTATGACATCATTGCTTACCTCATCGTTCTGATGACATCATTGCTTAACTCGTCGTTCCGATGACATCATTGCTTGCATCATAAGAATTTAAATTCAATTTGTTCTCTTCTACCTCATTTTACTTTTGTACTATGAATTTACTATAATAATGTGACCATTCAAATTATAAAAATCATACTATTATATAATCACATCACACTACTATAATATAATATTATAATAATATATTTGAATGAATTATTTTATTGAAAAAGATAAAATATCAACTTTCAACAAATGTCACATGCTAAAAATTCCTCCGTTTAAATTCACATTGAATAAATATTTTCTTATCATATATATCAACAATTAATTATTTATAAATAATATTACAGAACTACAATATTGACAATCAGGTCGTTCCTAGGAAAGAGGGGGCTTTCTGATAAGGATTTCTCCTCATTGGCGCGTAATTATATAACCTAACCCCTTTCCTCGACAGAACTTTCTAGATATTGTCAATAATGCTATCTAATAATATTATTCAAATAATATGAAGTATTGATTTGATAATTTAACATACTGTGCATTGACAATTATTGAATCACTAATATAAAATATCAATGTAGCAATTATTAGGTATATAATATAAATTATTTAACAGTAATTACTGTAACAATTATTGAATGAGTGACTTCTTACGTAAGAATCAATAATTAGAATTACTGTGCAATACTGTGTGCTACTGTGCAACACCACGTATTACTGTATTTTAACCACCGGGTATTTCAACAGTTTTAACGGTAAAAGTTTTGCCGTTATTTTTATAAAAAGGTTACTTCTATCGCTTTCTATATCCGACATTCATTCTGTTATGGGGTCCACTAATAACTGCGCCGTCGTACGAATATTCTCCGACAAAAAGAATATTCCTCGACCAAACGAATATTCCCCGACAACAATGAATATTTTTTTACCACTTGCTAACTTTGTAAAATTTGCACATTTCACCCATAACTTATCACATTTATCAAATCAATACCTTACTATTTCAAAATAATATATAAAGAAAATTAAATCTTATTCATAAAATTTGGGGTCTTACAACCTCCCCTCCTTATAAAATTTCGTCCTCGAAATTGGCGTACGTACCTGGTATGTCGAAAAGGTGAGGATACCTCGCTTTCATTTCCGATTCTAACTCCCAGGTCATTTTCTCGATATCATGGTTCCTCCACAAAACTTTAACTTTGAGGTATAACCTTTGAGCGTAGGACATGTTCCTTCCTATCCAAGATCTTGACAAGTACCTCCTCGTATGTTAAATCTTTGGCTATCTCGTCTGGTTCTAACTCAATAATGTGGTTTGGGTCTTTCACATATTTACGAAGCACGGATATATGAAAAACGTTATGAACACGAGACATGCTTGGAGGTAAGGCGAGTCTATAGGCCACATTTCCTACTCGGTCAAGGATCTCAAATGGACCAACAAATCGTGGATTGATCTTTCCTCTCTTTCTGAATCTCGTAACTCCTTTCCATGGAGCAACACGTAACAATACATGGTCTCCGACATTGAATTCAACGTCTCTTCGATGAAGATCAGTATAACTCTTTTGTCGATCTTGTGCTGTTTGTATACGTTGCCGGATTATTTGAATCTTTTTTGTAGTCATACGTACTAACTCCGGTCCCAACAATGTTGTTTCCCCCACCTCATCCCAGCATATTGGAGAATGACATTTTTATCTATACAACGCCTCGAATGGAGCCATGCCTATACTTGCCTGATAAATGTTGTTGTAGGAGAATTCCACCAATGGTAGGTACTTATCACAACTCCCTTTGAAGTCTAGAACGCAGAGTCTCAATAGATCTTCAAGAGTTTGGATAGTCCTTTCTGATTGCCCATCCGTTTGTGGATGATATGCCGAACTGAATCGTAAATCCAAGCCCATAGCTTTCTGCAAGTTGACCCAAAATTGTGAAGTGAAACTTGGGTCACAATCTGAAACTATGGATACTGGCATGCCATGTAATCTCACAATCTCATTTATATACATACGAGCAAGACGTTCTAGTGAATAAGTCTCTCGTATAGGCAAGAAATGAGTAGACTTGGTTAATCTATCGACAATAACCCAAATTGCATCTATGCCTTGAGAAACCTTGGGAAGACCCCTAACGAAATCCATGGTAATGTGTTCCCACTTCCATTTTGGAATCTCAAGTGGTTGCAATGGACCCTTTGGCACTTGATGCTCCGCCTTGACACGTTGACAAGTTAAACACCTCGAGATGAACTCCGCGATCTCTCTTTTCATATTGGTACACCAAAATGCATGTCAAAGATCACAATACATTTTGGTACTCCCAGGATGGATTGCAAACGGTGTGTTGTGTGCCTCCATAATGATTCTATACTTCAAGTCAGAATCGTTGGGAACACAAAGTCTAGAGTTGACTCGAAGTATTCCTTCTTCATCGATCCTTGCCTCTGGAATCGCACCTTCTTGCACTTTCTTCTTCATCTTCATCAGCTCTGGGTCTGTAGCTTGAGCAGCTTTAACTTTATCAATCAAAGCTGGTTTTACACGTATACTTGACATCATCACGTGGATCCCTAGAATCTTTAACTCTATCTCCATTCTGGTTTCCTGCTCCTGATGCTAACCAGTTAAGTGTTGTTATGTGCAAATATATGATACCCCATTAGGCAAGCATAATAGCATGAGTAACATACATAAATGAGTATATTCATGTAGTATGAGCATGAGTAGCCATGTTAGCATACACTATTGATGAAAAGCTTCATAGTTTATAAGTGAACTTAGAATGATTAAAAATGAACATTGTCATGGATGTAGCATGTGAACATTCTGATTTTATGAACATGATAGTATGGTTTATATTGACATAAAATGCATGTTTAAAGTATTGAACACACTAGCATACATGATTGATAAATTCAAGTGATTTCAAAGGTGAAACTTAAGAACTTTTTGAAGTAAACATAACCAAGACTTATGTCTTGTAATTTCTGATCATTCGAGTAGGTGTAAATGACTTAGACATGCATGAAATCAGGTTTAACATGTATGAAAAAGTACCTTGACATAATATGAACATTCTTAACTTCGTTAGTGTGCGATTTCTAAAGAAAGTTATAAGATTTTAAAATGAGCCTTGACACCTACTATTGATGCTTACATTCTGACTTTGTAAGCATGGTTGCATGGTCTAGATAGGCATGAAACACATGCCTAAAGTATTAAAACACACTAACATTCATGGTTGAAAGTTAAGATGTTTTCAAACAGATAAACTTACGCATTTTGGAAAACTAAGTTACATGATCATAGTGTATTAGTGTTCTAATATGTTTGAGCATACATGCTAGTGCTTTTAAATGTCATGTATGTGCACACACCTTACTAGACACTATGAAAGTTACTTAAGCATGAATTAGACATGCTTTAAAGCAATTATCGATGCTAGTTGTACGTATATGATAAACGTAATTGTGAGCATGCATATTAACTGGTATGGCACCTCACATATATACGTGATGAACATAGTAGCATGTTTACATCATTATTTCTGAGTTATAAAATAGAATCTTAATGATGCATTAAGTGTTGATTTGTACAATGGTTATATAAAACTCAGAAACTATAATTCCGTTAATGTTTGAGAAACGTATGAATAATAAGGATCATATAAGTTTTAAATATATGTCGAACACCTTTACTTAAGTGTGTGATACATGTATATGAAAGATGATAGTACGTATGTATGGTTAAGGTATACCTATACGTACATGGTTATTCTAAGAATACGATGAGACAGTAAAATGAAGGTTCTAAGAACTAAGTTAGACAATAATGTAATCAATTGTTATTATATTTAGAATGTATGGTTCGTATAACTGATATGTATAAATCAATAATTGAATGATTATGTAGGAATACACGAAGCACAAATATCTTAAGCAGTTAAGTCGTAGTTGTTAAACTACGCATCATGCAAGTCTTTCAGTTCTTATTTGATATATGAATTCAATAACTGTTAGATGAATTATATTATGCCATGATGATGTTAACTTATATATGAACTGTATATGAGATATGTATGAGATTGAAAGTCGATCTTTGATGATATACTTGTTATGTGAGAAGTAACATGCATAGTATATATCGATTGATTATAAATACATGAACTGTGTATGATATTATGTGCTTTGTGATGCATGAAAACTGTTAGAATTGATGAGCTGTCGAGCTCACTCTTGCAAATAACCACTTTTGCAGGTTAAGGACTCACGATAAAAGTTACGTGCTACGTGATAGAGTTCGAAGATTTCTGTTTATTTAAATACATGTTCTTGAATCATGTTTAAGTTCTAGAAGATGTATACGATAGTAGATTACAATGTTTTATACATGTTTAAATTGTAAGGTTATGTTATGTAACACATAGGGGTTTCGAACTGAGATGTATACATTTATATAGTAATTCGAACATAGTGAATCATACTTTATAATTGGTTCAAGGTTATGTAATTGATTCAAGATTTTGAATTCAAGGAAAGATTTTATACAAGGAGATAGAAAAGTTTTAGTTATTCCGTATTTTTGTAAACATCGAATGTGATGTGTAGACAGGGATGGTATATGACCGAGATTTTAAAACTTATATTAAGGTTTATGGTCATCATACAAGATCTTGGATCTGAATAGAAATTATATTTCTATATTGTATTAAATAAAATTTATTCATTAAGTTTTGAATAAAAGATGTATAGTTCCGCGATAAATGTATCGTGGCGGACCGGATCCGAGGTGTTTGAGAGACCCGGATTTGGGGTCGTCATAGGTTGGTATCAAAGCTGTAGGTTATAAACCTTAGGTAAGAGTACCTTAGGCTATAACCTGAGAGAGTTTAATTGATAATATGGAAAGAACCCAAAGATAAATCAATGATCACGACGTGATCAGATTGAATAATGTAATGATAAATGGTCTGTATCGACAAAGTAGTTATAGCTTGATGCTATAAGAGAAGGTACTATGGTATTGTACGAGCAGAACTCATGAGGAGTTGTATGTGACAAAATATAGAAATTTCACAATGAGCTAAGAGCAAATTAAGAATAACATAGAGTTAAGTGTTGTATTTCAATTGAGGACTCTTGTTAGCAGCTAAGTTGTATGGTTCCTTGTATGGGCGGGGAATTTATGCTCGGGTTTAGAACCACTTAGCTTCCTATATTGTTTAGTGGCTGAGTCGACCAGTTCCTTGTATGGGCAGGGGATTGTGTTTGGTTTTACAATCACTTAGCTTCTTACATTGATAATCATTGGAATGTTGGTGTCGCGCTATCATTATACATATGGCGAAAAGGTGATTCTTTTCTCATGTTTATTCTGATAGATAGATATTACTAAGATTAGGTGCGAGTTCTTTAAACTCATATGTATGGTAAGTTCGTAACTCATAATCGTATGATGGAACCCCTCAGCGAATGGACGACTTTGGTCTGACTAGGATAAGTTCCTAAACACATATGATTGTGGTAAGTTCCTAAACTCCTAACGTGTGGTATGTTTGATGAACTGTACTGGGTATAGGAGAGTTATGGATGATGAATTGAGGATTTTTAATAGATATTATTAAGCAATTGATCATTAGAGCAATTGAAGTTGATGATGGAAGCATAGGTATTCCAAATCTTCTAGCTGTGCTAGACTTCGAAATTTTTGATATCAAGCTAAATTCGCACTGATGTGCCTTTTGAACAAAATGAATTTTTGTTATCCTCAAAACAAGGTGACAAGGGTGTGGAGATGGACTTCGAGCCATTAACACGTCGTTACCTATTGCGACATGATAACATCAAAAATGATTTGTAATGATTTTTTGAACGATTTAAAGAAGAGTCTATGCTAATTATTTCGGCTAGACAAAATTGATTTGAGATATCAAAATATATTTTGTATATCATCAATGCATCATGAAACCTGATGCGAAAATGATAAGAATGATGAAGTTATCAATGCAGAATTACCTAGTGTGGGATTTGATTTAAGCTCACTATGGTACGATGTAGTATGGCAAGTCATAAAATAAAAAGTGATGGAGTTATCAATGCAGAATTACCTGGTGTGGGATTTGATTTAAGCTCACTATGGTACAATGTAGTATGACAAAGTCATAAAAAGATTTTCAGAACTTTAAAGAAAGGTTAGATGCCAAGTAATTTGGCCAATTACATGTTTCGATTGATATTCGAATTATTGGTTTACGTCTAAGCTAATTGATTCAGCTAGACAAATGTTTATAAAGATTCAAGCATCTCTTTGAGAATTTATCCCGAACCAAATTATTTTGGAACGGACTCTGACAGTAAGACTGAGGTGAACAACCCTGAAAAATGGGGATATACTAGTTGGATAATATATTCCAATTTAAGAACTAAGGTACGATTGATTGACCACCTAACGTATCAGTATTGGAAGTTTACCTTCTTCGTGATTGTAAACATACCAATGTTCAGCTTGGTTAACAAATTGGGTTAGGGTAAATACCGTACCACCTAGAGTTCACGATCTATATGACCCCTCAGCCAGATATTGTAATACCCGAGAAATTTTTAATATTATTAAATAAATATATTAATGGAAATGAGAATTTATTTGAATATAAATGATTTTTGTGTTGTGAGAAGGATTGATTCAATTATATAAAATTGAATAATTATTATAATAATTGAGAAACTTATGGAGTTTGCGATAAACTCGTTGATAGCCTTGTGTGGCACAGTGACATAATATAAGAATGATTATATTAATTTAAGCGAATAATTAATCTATATTAATTGTTAATTGTAGAATATTAATTAATTGTTATCGTAGAATATTAATTAATTGTTGCGGAATATTAACTGTGATTGATTAATAATATATAATTATTATTATTATTGCAAGAAATATAATAATAATAAATCACTTGGTTATAAATATGCTGGAAATTATATTTGTTAATGTGATAATTAATCCTATGAATATTAATTAAGTATTATTAATAATTACGAGGAAGGAATTAATTAATATTATTGTTAATTAATTGATAAGGTGGATAATTTATTTATTTGACATTATGAATAATGAAACAAATAAGTAAAGTTATTAATATAATAAGATTATATTAATTGTTATGTGCAAGTATATTATACAATATGATTGTACATATTAAAGCTATGTATTATGAATACATCATGTGTAGATATATATTGTAAACAATTATTGAATTAATAGAATTTAATAATGAATGAGATAATGTAATGTGGTAATATTTGATTTGAATTATATCCGGTAAAACAAATGTACATGGATTATATGTGTGTAAATTACACTTATTACATTATGTGAAGTACATTGTGATTTAAATTATAACATAAGAGTACATATAACATAAGTACATGGTGTATATATACAAGTGTAGCATGTAGTCCATTTATAAAAATGCTGAGATTTGCTTTGCTTGTCCCATAATGACAGACACATTTCTCTTCACGTGATACACTCAAGCCTATGTCTACTCTCTATTACTCAATTTCAACCAACCTTAGCTAGCTACTCCCTATACTTCCTTAAACTCAGCAACATAGGCTAGCAAATGATGAGCAAGGGTGTGTCTATCATGATGGATTTCAACCACCATTACCAACCCCCTAATAACCTCCCTGCAATTCAAATTTTCGTTGGTTTAAAATGGTAGGCAATTGCATTGTCTGTATAATGGGAGTTCTATAAATATATCCTCATCTCTTCATATTTTTCTTTGCTGAGAATTGGTTAAGTTTGAAATTGAGAGCATATATACTTTAGCAATATCATTCTAGCAGATGGAGATTTCAATAGCAATAAGCTTAATTCATTGAAGAGGTATAATTCCAAGTTTCGTATTCTTCATTGACATTCTTGTTCTCTGTCAAAACTTAATTCTTGATCATGTTGCATTGAGTTGTAATTGGGGTATAGAACACTTGTTTAGGGGTTATATGAACTTATATACATGTTTAGTATGCAATGCAGCTTGTCTGAAATGGATTTGGTTATGAAATTTGGGAATTGGCCTAGCTTTTTGTCGTTGCTGGCTACTGTCTGGCACGAACCAGTAGTGGTGCAGCTGCACCGGTTTATAACCAAGTCGTAGCACAGCTGCGCCGGACACTGTGTTCAGTTTCTGATTTCTGCTTGTTTTCTGCTACGTACTAATGGTTTGATTTGGCTTAAGATTGCATGCTAGCTTGTGTAACACATGTATATGAATATATTAAGGCGATGTAAACATGTTGTATTATACTAGCATACATGGTTAACGAAAAGCATATGGTTTACGAGATAAACTTAGTATTTTAAAAAGAAACAAACTTTGAAGTAATACATGTTCTATGAATTCTGAACTTATTGTGTTGTATACGTGCTTGATTCAGATATACGTAAGTATGATATAGTGGTTATAGCATCTTTGTTTACGACCAAACTTGTTAGACCTTGTGTTAGAGAAGTTTTCAAGAAAAAGCTTGATATGTTAAAGTTAATATACATGAATGCTACATGATGTAGGTTCTGATTTTTTTTAAAAGATGATGACATAACTTAAGTACATGTGATAAGAGTTTTAAAGTTGTCTTGGATATGTTATATTCCATCATTCATGTTAAAATGATTTCGAAGGCAACCTTGGATATGTTTTCAAAACCAATTGCATTAGTATGAATAGATGAATTCTAAGAATCTAAGATAGCATGTTTAAATTCATTATGTCTCTAAGCATGACTCTTATATGTTTGATATAACGATAGTAAACCAAGCGTGAGTTTAGGCATGTTTCTAAAGTAATGAACAATGCTAGTTAAGAATAAATGATGTGGACAATCGCAAGCATGTATATTACAATTGATATAACCTTCTCACAAGTATCTATGATTAATTGTATACGTTGTGATTTCATTGCCATATTTGGCCTTAAGTTCTTAGAAATCCTAAACTAAGACCCTAACATGTAAAGGTAAATTTAGGATGGTAATACGTGTATGATATAACTACTTGTGAGTATGCCAAAAACGAGCTATACGATCACCTCGTATGTTTAAAATAACAAGCATGATGGTATACATGATATCATGATATTGTAAGGCCTTAAATTGTCTAAAGATGTAAAGCTAGAACCTATATCATGTAAATTGAACGTGAAAAGGTTGAACGAGCATGAAAGTATCCTTTAATATGAATACATGCTACGTGATATTATATGATGTTACTTGAACCCGATTTTGACGGTTAACTTATGGGAATGCCATAACTTACTAAAATGAAATATATTTAGTATTGATTGTGGTCTTATGTGATATTAATAATATGAGGGCATGTTTGCTAATTGTTGCGATCTTATGTGATATGAGAATGTGTTTAAACTCTAAAGGAGGAACATTAAGGATAGAAATTATATTCTATATAACTGTGTAGCTAGGTTAAAACTTAGCTTATGTGTTGATCGTATATTCGAAGATAAAATGTGAAGTTAAATTATATGCCTAATGAATATCATATATACGTAACTATATTACGATAGAAATTCGAAAGTGTTGACTAACTTTACGTGGATAGACTACGCTTAAGGTAAGTATCTAAATCTTATCTCTTTGGATGCAAGTTTCCTAACTTATACTCTTTTACGGTGCAAGTATTCTATCCTTGTATATTGCAAGCTAGTTTCTTTACTTACTCGTTTGAATTGAATTAGCATACTTGAACTCTGATTTCATTAAAGCTATTATTCATGATGAACTTAGTATTGTTCTTGAATATTGTGAAAGTGTCTATGCCATTTGATTCGGCTAGACTTATATTATTGAAAAACGACCCAAACCAATTGATTGGTGTGGGATCTTATATTTGACTGAGAAGAACAAAATATAACTGTCGAAGAACCGACGCGCGCACATTAGTATGATTGAGTGTTATGCATAACATAGGATACTTTAGGATGATCACCTGTTGTACTTGTTTTTGTTGGATTTTTAGTTTATTACTGTCAAATCCTGTGGAAGTTCATAGTCCTTAGTGACTGCTCAGTATTCAGTTATCTTGAAATCTTGAATTGATTTATTATTGAATCACATTGATATTATTCTATCCTTTGCGACTGTTATTAAAAACTGTTGATATTCTTGTTATCCTTGAACTATCAAACCTTGCTTTACCCTTTCGAGAATTGAGAATTATATTACAAACCCTTATTGTATATTACTTGCTGAGCAATTTGTGCTCATTCTTGCTTTCCCTAAAATATTTCAGTTAAGGCAGAGCAGTGCGGACCCTCGAGTACCGACAAGGGCAAGGGAAAGGCTACTGAGTAGCTTTGCTTATGTAGGACTTTATGATTGTAATAAAGAACTTATGATATTATGTACTAGTTAAGGTTATTTATGCTTAAGATATGTCTAAGCTATGTAATCACTGTTTAAGTTACGAGACCTTTGGACGTGAATAAATTATATTATTTAAATGTAATCTATTCAGTATTAGTTGTGTATTATTTCGTTGTGCGATGCGACATTTAGTCGTATTATTATTGTGATGTATTACCATGAGCACGTGACGAATCAAATTCGAGAGACCCCGTGACGGTCCTGAAATTTGGGGGCGTCACAGGTTGGTATCAAAGTTGTAGTTATAAACCTTAGGAACGAGTGTCCTTAGACTATAACTTAGGCCAACTTAGAAGTTGGAAAAGAGAAAAAACTCGCATAGAGTTTTCCCTAGAGCGAGACTTAGCGTGTTATGAAATGCAACTTCATTCTATACAATGAACTTATGTTTTATTTAACATTCTAATGGAGTTGCTGTTTGTTTGTCGTGTGTTTGTGATTGTAGGATGACAGACACAGGTGTACCTAGTAGTGTGGCAGAGGAGGAGCCCAGGGATATACATGTAGTATACGAGGAACCTCTAGAGGCTACACCAGTGCAGGCTCTTGCACCGTTCGAGTCTGACGACGAGGACGAGATTGAGATAGAGTCTGATCTAGAGGAGGAGCCGATGGAGGACGAGCCTATGGGGGATGAGCCAGTAGAGGACTCTGATGAGGCTACTGTAGAGGAGCAGATGCTAGGAGAGTATGAGGAGCAGATCGTAGAGTTAGACTGCAGGATCCAGGAGCTTGAGGCCGAGGCCCATGAGAGAGAGTCTGAGTTCCAAAAACTGAGGGACGAGGACCACCAGAGGAAGCTGGCCATGCAGGAGTTAGAGGTAGAGATTGCATATCGTAGGGAGGCAGGGATCCAGATGGGAACTTTATTCCACAGGTCGGTGGTGAGAAATATAGATATAGCAAGGAAGCTGGAAAAAGTAGAACAGAGAGAATTGAGTGAGAAGAGTGAGAAACAGGCACTCTGTACTCAGCTAGAGTTGGAGGTGATGGATAGGATACATTTCGAGGAGAAGTGGGAAGCGGCCAATGAGAGAGCTGACGACCTAGAGGACGAGGTCAGGTGCAAGAAGAGGAAGATGAACATGATGGGGTATGTGCTCTGTTCAAGTTTTGAGAGGGTGATTGATGGTGTGTACCACTACCCGACAGAGCAGGGACAGACTCTACATACCTTGAGTCGAGAGCTGGTTGCGTATATAGCGCAGATGGAGTACAAGAGCGCTGTGGAGCGTGGCATGATGTGATGAGATTTTCTTAAATGGTCTAGTGGTAGTTTAGTAGAATTTATCTTTATGTGTTGTATATACTATGTTGTAATCCCAATCTTTTGTGTAAGATGTGGGATAGTGATGTGAACCCCGTGTAAGCTTTTGTTAAAGGGGTAGTATGGTAGTAGGTTGGTATATTCCCCGTCTTTTGTGATATTAGGGGATATAGGTGATAACATATATAGCAGTATGCTAGGATAATCATGTAATGAAATGAAATGGCATATGAATATAAATGGGGTTTATTCAGAAACGTGTTATAAATTTATTCTTTTAGTATTAAAAGAAATACTTAAGTAATATACTTGAATAATAATAAAATGAAAATTTGTGATGCAGATAATGCCGCCCAGACATAAATTGACTGCACCTAAGGAAACAGTTAATAGCGAGAGAGAGCATGTAGTTCTCATCCAGAAACTAGTTGATCTACTAGGAGAGGCCCTTACGGGAAGGAACGACGGGTCTATCCACTCCAACCCCCAAGCCGTCCCATTTTTGGTTCCATTTGCTACATTTACGATAAATGGCGAAGCAAACCACTGGTGGGAAACCTTAAGTTGGTATGACAAGAAGAACGAAGGAAATGACACAGGAGGAAAAAGTCGTGGAGAAAATAGCAACGGGGGAAGTAACTTAGGAAAGAGGAAACGGGGGAGTAATTGATAGTAGTGTGCATACAAGCCAATCATGTATGATGATAAAGCACGTACTTTGTAAACAATCTTATTTATTTATTAATAAAATATTCATTTATTAAAGGCATTTAATTATCTACATGGTGCTGTTTTTATAATATGTAAATAACCCATAGTTTTAAGCAATGCTTTTAGAATCATGATAATGATCATGCTAATGAGATCTAAATTCTTAGAAAGCTCTAAAACTAAAATAGTTCCCAATCGTGGGATTACTAAAAAGGGGATTAGTAAATCCGGATAGATTGGTACATATGTTGCTTGCTCATTGGATGAGGATGATTGATCTCATGATCATTTGTGTGGAGACACTAAAGCAAGTATGTAGGTGCTTATTGGAGAATAAGTTCACTGAACGTGACTCGCTATGGAATACCTAATGGAGTTTTACTCGCCTGTCAATAGGAATTCCTAATGTGATAGTAGTACAAGTGATCCTTGGACTTGAGATCATCGTAGTATCTTGTATGTAATGAATTATACTTTGACTTATTCCTTAAAGTCCTTTAGGGTATATAAAAGGGTATGCTTGGGTATAATGAGTTACATATGAAGATAATGAATGATCAATAAAGAATCTACCACCTCTAGTAAAAGAGGAGATATGTCCTATGTGATTCGTTAAATGACAACCCAAGAATCATTGGCCAAGGTAAAATGAAATTAGAAAGGAGTTTCTAATTTGCATTATTTGGAGTTGTGCATTTTCTAATCGAAATACATATAATTAAATAAAATAAGACTTGACAGTAAATTCATGTCTTATATTTAATTGGGACATTGTATGGTGGAAGGATTGAATTGTATGGTAACTATTTACTCACATGTTCTTTTATGATTAATGTTGAAATCTATATTATCTAGAAAGTCGTTGATCGCTAGGGAGGCTTATCCCTATTGTAGAATAAATATTATTTATTTAAATAGATTATTAGTTTAATTTATTTATTTAAATAAGATTAGAATTGTTCTAATTGATTTATTCACAACCGGTTTAATATAGAGAACCTAAAGGGTCACACCATAAAAGGAAGAATAATTATTTAAGAAGGTAATGGCATAATCGTAATAATGCATTAAGTGTAATTAATTTAATCTATAGTAATAGAATAAATTAAATAGCTTAATGTTTATTATTTAATATTTTAGAAATATTAAATATAAATTAATAAGAGGAGTCTTATTAATATTATTACAATTATTATTATTTTAATTTCTAAAAGAGTTTAGTAATTAATTTAATATTAGTACTCTCATTTATTCCTAATAAGATTAGGAGACAAATTAATTAAATAAATTTAATTAATTATTCCCCATGTGGCGGGAAGCCTAAATTAATTAAAGGAGTTTAATTAATTAAAAGAAATCCCATGTCTAATAGGATTAGAAGGGTTGACCAATATCTATATAAGAGGAGTCTTATAATAGATATCAGTTGAGGCAATTCCAATTGTTGGAGAGTACTCCTTTTCTATAAAGGATAGAAAACTAAGGTTTAGCCAAACACCCTCCTTCTTGATAATTCCTCTTCCTTGGTGGATCACCTCTAGAGGCCAAACACTTGGGTGGCTAACGTTGATCAAAGGAAGGAATCTAACCAGGAAATTCAAGGAGATCACGAAGAACAAGGAGTTGAACTAGTACCTGTGGAAGCTTCGTTCTACAAGGGTATGATTCCATAACTTCTTATTTATCGTTTTAAATTAATAATTTTCATAAAGGATGATCCGGGTAATGGTTTTGTAGAAATTTTTTAAACTCTGAAATACCATGCTTCCGCTAATTTTTGTAATTTGATTACGTCACGATTTTATACAAACCCAACAGTGGCATCAGAGCCAAACCTTTATGCAATTATTAATTTATTTTTGATTTCATATACATATGGGTATGCATTTAAAATAATTTATTGGGCATAATTTTATTGTATAAAATTATTATTTTTAAGAAGAAAAAAATGACATTTTTTTTGGGACGAATCACAATTTTTTTTTGGGGTGCTAATCTTGAATTCTGCAAAGAAAATGTGTTGTCTCTTTCTTACTCCAAAAAGAAGGTGACCCATCAGGAAATGACTCTTTTAATAAACCTGCAGGACTCTTTTAATAAAAGAAGGTGACTTCTTTTTAAAAAATAAATGTGAATTTATATTATATATATATATAACCTGATTCGTTATATAAATATATATAATATATACGATAATATCAAATATATATATATATATGATATATTTATATTCTAAATAATTTTATAATTAAAATAAAGAGTTTATTTTAATCTTAAAATTGGATTTCATGCAATTTAAAATTGCCCATTAAATGATACTCATATATATATGGAATGTTTTAATTCATGAGATGAATATTTATTTGTTGATATATATGGTGATATGTATGATAATAAATGGGGATTGATTATGGACTATTTGACCAATGTGATTGGATTTTATTTTAGTTGAATGCTTGAATGAATGGGTTTTATTAAATGGGGTCTGTGTACCTCGTCTTCTCTAATTTTTTTTTCTTGATGTAAAATTCTATCTCCCTCCTATGTACTTCCCCTTGACTGCTGATCAAGGTTTCTATTTAAATTAAATAGTTTAATGTAATAGAAATAGTTAGAATTATCTTAAAGAAATTAGAGACTAAGGAGCAAGGAGCGCGTGAAGACCCGATTGTATGGAGCCCGGGTTTAAATGTAATAGTTATATTTAAATTTAAATTCTTGCACTCCTAGGTTTGACCTTTTGGTTCACTTGGTGGCTCTAGTGAACCAAACTAGAATAAAAGTCCATAATCAATCCGGGTAGAATATAGTATTCTATATTGCATGCTAAATATTATATATATTATATTTTATGCAAACGTGCTTCGCATGTTTAATAAAATAACGCGTATTTTATATATATATATATATATGTGTGTGTGTGTGTGTGTGCATGCGCGCTAAACAAGATGAGACAAATAATAACAAACCCCTCAAAGAAATAATATTAAGTCCGAAGCGTTCAAATGATATTTGGAATATCGAACGTCGCCTTCTAGCATGATAAATTAATAGAGTATTAAATATTTAATATGAGCTTGTTGTGATATCCACAAGGCGAGTATTGCATATTTAAGATGTTAATTAATCACATTTGATGCTTATCAAGAAAATTGAATGATCTAGTCTTGTTGTGCTATCCACAAGGACGAATATTTTTCTTTTTTGAATTTATGGAAGTGCTAGGCTGGACTTAACTTAAATCATTTTAGTTCAGATGTGCACACACTTGACCATTATGATTTAAGAGGCAAAATAAAAGGAGTTATATAGTAATGTAATTGACAAGAGTTGTCTACCTATTTATTTGTATATCGCTTGTTGTGCTATCCACAAGGTTATATACATTTGAAATGGGATCCTTATTCTCACTAGCAAATCTTTAATTAGATGTTGCCGAACTATATAAGTGAGGGTAATATAGTTTGATAAAAATAGTGGGAGATACCAATTTAAAATAAAGACCTAAATTTATTTTGGTATGCAAAATTAATAAAATGAATGTTTGCTAAAATGTTGTTTTTCACATGCAGAATTTTAAAAAATGTCAAAATCACTAATTTCATTACGAAGCATACTTGATGCTAATAAGCTTACCGGGCCGAATTATACGGACTGGCTAAGAAATCTGAGAATAGTTTTCACTGCTGAAAAGATTTCTTATGTCCTAAACTCACCTGTCCCTGGAACTGTTCCAGAAATAGCCTCTAAGGAAGAGATTGTCACCATTGTAAAGTGGCAAGATGATGCATCTATGGCTCAATGCATCATGCTCGCATCCATGAATAACGAGCTTCAGCGTCAGCACGAAAACATGGATGCTCCTACTATGTTGATTCACCTCAAGGAGTTGTATGGTGAACAAAGTAGGACTGCTAGATATGAGATATCTAAGGATCTCTTCCGATCTCGGATGACCAAGGGCAAAGTGAACATAAAGGAACAAAAGAAATCTGATCCAGCTAGCAAAGGAATGTGCTTCCATTGCAACGAGCCGGGTCATTGGAAGAGGAACTGCAAGAAGTTTCTGGCAAAGAAGAAGCTTGGAGAAGCTTCGACTTTCAATCAAGGTTTGTTCATGATTGAAATTAATTTTTTTCAGAAAGTCAAAATTCTACTTGGGTATTGGATACCGGCTGTGGTTCTCACATATGTAATAATGTGAAGGGACTGGTCAGAAGTAGAAAGCTGAACAATGATGAGGTGATCCTACGAGTGGGGAATGGAGCAAAGGTCGCTGCATTAGCTGTAGGAACTTATTATTTAGCAATGCCTTCGGGCAAGTCCATTTATCTTAATAATTGTTATTATGTTCCGAATATTATTAAAAACATTATTTTAATTTCTGTATTGGATATGGAAGGATTTAACGTTGTTATAAAGAACAATAGTTGTTCTATTTATAAAGACGATGTTTTATATGGTGTTGGAAATTTGCGAAATGGACTTTATACACTTGACTTACAAGAAAATATTTTTCAAATTGAACAAACTAAGAAAAGGAAAAGAGATGATATTAATTATACCTACATGTGGCACTGTAGACTCGGTCATATCAATGAAACAAGATTATCCAAGTTGCATAAAGATGGGCTCCTTGAGTTATCTGATTATGAATCATATCCAACTTGTGAATCTTGTCTCATGGGTAAAATGACTAAATCTCCTTTTAGTGGAAAAGGAGAAAGAGTTACAGAGTTGTTGGCATTAATTCACACAGACGTTTGTGGACCTATGACAACAAGTGCACAGGGTGTGTATTCTTCTTTTATTACTTTCACTGATGATCACTCAAGATTTGGATATGTGTATTTAATGAAATACAAGTTAGAATCATTTGAAAAGTTCAAAGAGTTCAGAAGTGAAGTAGAGAAACAAACGGGCAAGAGTATAAAGATACTTCGATCAGATCGAGGTGGAGAATACTTAAGCGGTGAGTTTCTCAATTGTCTCAAAGAAAATGGTATAATCCCACAATGGACTCCTCCAGGTACACCACAGTTAAATGGAGTATCTGAAAAGAGAAATCGAACATTGTTGGACATGGTTCGATCCATGATGAGTTTTACTGACCTTCCAATCTCTTTCTGGGGATATGCCCTAGAAACGGCTGCATACCTACTTAACAAGGTACCTACCAAATTCGCCCCAAAGACTCCATATGAGATGTGGAAGGGGAGGAAACCAAATCTTAAGCATGTTAAGACTTGGGGTTGCCCAGCTTATGTCAAAAAGTTTGAAAATGATAAGCTGCAGACTAAATCCGATAAGTGTAGATTTGTGGGATACCCTAAAGAAACTTTAGGGTATTATTTCTATTATCCAACTGATCAAAAGGTGTTTGTTGCGAAACATGCTGCCTTCTTGGAAAATGAGTTTATCCATGAAGGGGTCAGTGGGAGTAAGATATATCTTGAAGAAGTTCAAGAACCACAAATTACCATGGATCAAAGTCAAGTACCTGACCAAGTAGAAGAACCTACTATACCACACCCTGTTCGTAAATCTGGAAGAGTACCGAAGATACCTGAGAGGTATGGATTCGTTATAGAGGATGACGATGAGGTACACATCATGAAAGATGATGATCCATTGAATTACGAACAGGCTATGAGTAATAAAGACTCAGGAAAATGGCTTGAAGCTATGAAATCCGAAATGGACTCCATGTATGAAAACAAAGTATGGACTTTGGTTTCACCACCTGAAGGCATTAATTAAGCCTATTGGGTGTAAATGGGTCTTTAAAAGAAAGACTGGAGCGGACGGCAAGGTAGAGATCTATAAGGCCCGACTGGTTGCAAAAGGTTTCAAACAAAGACAAGGAGTTGACTATGATAAAACCTTTTCACCAGTAGCTATGCTCAAATCCATTCGGATTTTGCTTGCGATTGCAGCTTATAACGACTATGAGATCTGGCAGATGGACGTGAAAACGGCCTTCCTCAATGGGAAACTTGAGGAGGATGTGTATATGACACAGCCAGAGGGATTTGTTTCAAAGTTTGGAACAAATCAAGTCTGTAAGCTGCAACGATCCATTTATGGATTGAAGCAAGCTTCTCGTAGATGGAACATTCGTTTTGATGAGACAATCAAAGAGTTTGATTTTATCAAAAATGACGATGAACCATGTGTGTACAAGAAGGTTAGTGGGAGAGCAGTTTCATTCCTTGTATTATATGTTGATGATATATTACTAATAGGGAATGACATTCCTATGCTATAATCGATTAAAATCTAGTTATCTAAACACTTCTCCATGAAGGACTTGGGAGAAGCATCCTATATTTTGGGGATTAAGATCTGTAGAGATAGATCTAAAAGGATGCTTGGTTTATCCCAAGGAATGTACATTGATGCAATGCTAAAGAGATTTAGCATGGAAGATTCCAAAAGAGGTCTCATGCCGATGAGCCATGGAATACATCTCTCCAAGAAACAGGCCCTAAAGACACCTGAGGAGAGAGCCCGTATGAGTAAGATCCCTTATGCTTCTGCAATAGGATCTATCATGTACGGTATGATATGTACTAGACCGGATGTTGCTCATGCACTTAGTGTAACGAGCAGATACCAGTCGAATCTAGGAGAAGAGCACTGGAAGGCAGTGAAGAATATCCTAAAATACTTGAGAAGGACTAAGGATTGTTTTCTTGTCTACGGTGGGTCTAAATTAAAACTCGAGGGCTTCACAGACTCAAGTTTTCAAACGGACCAAGATGACAGTAAATCTGTTTCGGGGTATATTTTTACCTTGAACGGAGGCGCAGTGAGTTGGAAGAGTTCCTAGCAGCAAACAGTTGCTGATTCAGTGACAGAGGCAGAGTATATAGCTGCAAGTGAAGCTGCAAAGGAAGCTGTTTGGATGAAGAAGTTCATAACTGAACTTGGTATGGTTCCTAGCATTGGAGAAACAGTTCCCATTTACTGTGACAACACAGGAGCAGTTGCACAGGCTAAGGAACCAAGGTCTCATCAAAAATCTAAACACGTGTTGTGGCGATTTCACTTGATCAGGGAGATCATTGAAAGAGGAGACGTCACCTTGGAGCGTGTAGACTCTCAAGACAACATTGCAGATCCATTTACTAAAGCTTTAACACAACAGCAGTTTGATCGTCACTTAGAGAAGATGGGTATGAGATACCATGGCGATTGGCTTTAGTGCAAGTGGGAGATTGATAGTAGTGTGCATACAAGCCAATCATGTATGATGATAAAGCACGTACTTTATAAACAATCTTATTTATTTATTAATAAAATATTCATTTATTAAAGGTATTTAATTATCTACATGGTGTTGTTTTTATAATATGTAAATAACCCATAATTTTAAGCAATGCTTTTAGAATCATGATGATGATCATGCTAATGAGATCTAAATTCTTAGAAAGCTCTAAAACTAAAATAGTTCTCAATCGTGGGATTACTAAAAAGGGGATTAGTAAATCCGGATAGATTGGTACATATGTTGCTTGCTCATTGGATGAGGATGATTGATCTCATGATCATTTGTGTGGAGACACTAAAGCAAGTATGTAGGTGCTTATTGGAGAATAAGTTCACTGAACGTGACTCGCTATGGAATACCTAATGGAGTTTTACTCGCCTATCAATAGGAATTCCTAATGTGATAGTAGTACAAGTGATCCTTGGACTTGAGATCATCGTAGTATCTTGAATGTAATGAATTATACTTTGACTTATTCCTTAAAGTCCTTTAGGGTATATAAAAGGGTATGCTTGGGTATAATGAGTTACATATGGAGATAATGAATGATCAATAAAGAATCTACCACCTCTAGTAAAAGAAGAGATATGTCCTATGTGATTCGTTAAATGACAACCCATGAATCCTTGGCCAAGGTAAAATGAAATTAGAAAGGAGTTTCTAATTTGCATTATTTGGAGTTGTGCATTTTCTAATCGAAATACATATAATTAAATAAAATAAGACTTGACAGTAAATTCATGTCTTATATTTAATTGGGACATTGTATGGTGGAAGGATTGAATTGTATGGTAACTATTTACTCACATGTTCTTTTATGATTAATGTTGAAATCTATATTATCTGGAAAGTCGTTGATCGCTAGGGAGGCTTATCCCTATTGTAGAATAAATATTATTTATTTAAATAGATTATTAGTTTAATTTATTTATTTAAATAAGATTAGAATTGTTCTAATTGATTTATTCACAACAGGTTTAATATAGAGAACTTAAAGGGTCACACTATAAAAGGAAGAATAATTATTTAAGAAGGTAATGGCATAATCGTAATAATGCATTAAGTGTAATTAATTTAATCTATAGTGATAGAATAAATTAAATAGCTTAATGTTTATTATTTAATATTTTAGAAATATTAAATATAAATTAATAAGAGGAGTCTTATTAATATTATTACAATTATTATTATTTTAATTTCTAAAAGAGTTTAGTAATTAATTTAATATTAGTACTCTCATTTATTCCTAATAAGATTAGGAGACAAATTAATTAAATGAATTTAATTAATTATTCCCCATGTGGTGGGAAGCCTAAATTAATTAAAGGAGTTTAATTAATTAAAAGAAATCCCATTTCTAATAGGATTAGAAGGGTTGACCAATATCTATATAAGAGGAGTCTTATAATAGATATCAGTTGAGGCAATTCCAATTGTTGGAGAGTACTCCTTTTCTATAAAGGATAGAAAACTAAGGTTTAGCCAAACACCCTCCTTCTTGATAATTCCTCTTCCTTGGTGGATCACCTCTAGAGGCCAAACACTTGGGTGGCTAACGTTGATCAAATGAAGGAATCTAACCAGGAAATTCAAGGAGATCACGAAGAACAAGGAGTTGAACTAGTACCTGTGGAAGCTTCGTTCTACAAGGGTATGATTTCATAACTTCTTATTTATCGTTTTAAATTAATAATTTTCATAAAGGATGATCCGGGAAATGGTTTTGTAGAATTTTTTAAACTCTGAAATACCATGCTTCCGCTAATTTTTGCATTTTGATTGCGTCACGATTTTATACAAACCCAACAATAATGACCACAACAACAACCGAAACAGTAATCAAGGTAGGAGTCACCGAGGAAGCTTTAAGAAAGGGAGCGAGATTTGTAATAAGTGTGGGAAAAGTCATCAGTTGGGGAATTTTCGTGGAGGAGTTGAGAAGAGGGCAGAAGGATGCCCAAGATGTGGAAAGAACCATCAAGGCGAGTGCTGGAAGGTACGCGGCACTTGCTATAACTGCGGTCAGGAGGGTCACATATCGCCCAACTGCCCAAAACCGAAGAAGGTTAGAGCATGTTTCGCTTGCGACTCAACGAAACACCAGATAAAGGATTGCCCAAAGAAGGGAAATGGGGGAAATGGCAGAAGTGGTAGCCAACAAGGAGGAGGTAACAAGTTAATGATCGGCGACTGGTACAATCCAACCGCCCAACCGCCAGAACTTTTAACATGACCGTCCAGGACGCCGTGGCTGCGTAGGACGTGGTGCCAGGTATAATCCCAATCAATGATCTAAATGCTTATGCATTATTTTATTCGGGTGCCACCTGTTCTTTTATATCTGAAGAATTTGCTAGTAAACTTAGTACACCCCGAGAACGATTAGAAAATCCTTTGAACATAGAAGTTGCGAATAAGGAAGTGATCCCTGTAGAATACGTTTATCGAGATTGTCGCGCAAACATTAGAGAATATGAACTGAGCGTAGACTTGATTCCTATTAGATTAGGAGAATTTGACGTAATACTGGGAATGGATTGGTTGTATAACCATGCTGCGATAATTGACTGTCAGAACAAATGTGTGAACCTTCAGACTCCGAGTAAGTCTAAGGTAGTGTTTTATGGTAGCTCATCGCTTAAGCAATCGTGTTGCGTTACGATGATGCAGGCCAAGAAATTGTTAAGGAAAGGATGTGTAGGTTATTTAGCTTATATCGTTGATACTCGAAAGAAGGGAGTAGAAATTAAGGATATATCGGTAGTTAATGAATTTCAAGATGTGTTTTCGGACGATCTGCCTGGTCTTCTGCCAGACATAGAAATCGAATTCATAATAAACTTAGCACCGGGAACGACACCGATTTCGAAAGCTCCATATCGTATGGCGCCAGTAGAAATGAAGGAATTGATGATACAACTGCAAGAGTTGTTGGATAAGGGTTACATTCGACCGAGTGTTTCTCCTTGGGGAGCACCAGTACTATTCGTTAAAAAGAAGGACGGATCGATGAGGTTCTGTATCGATTATCGAGAATTGAACAAAGTAACGATCAAGAATCGATATCCGTTATCGAGGATAGACGACCTGTTTAATCAATTGAAGGGAGCAAAGTGTTTCTCAAAAATTGACCTACGAATAGGATATCATCAACTAAAAGTGAGGGATGAGGACATACCAAAGACTGCGTTTCGAACCCGTTATGGACACTGCGAGTTTTTGGTAATGTCATTTGGATTGACCAATGCTCTGGCATTATGGACTTGATGAACCGAATTTTCAAGCCATACTTGGATAAATTTGTAGTGGTTTTTATCGACGACATTTTGATCTACTCGAAGACAGAGGAAGAACACGCCGAACATCTGAAGATTGTTTTGGAGGAACTACGGAAGGAGAAGATGTATGCGAAATTTTCAAAGTGCGAATTTTGGATGGAGAAGGTTTAATTCTTAGGCCACGTGGTGGATAAGAATGGAATCGCTGTTGACCCTGCAAAGGTTGAAGCAGTAAGTAATTGGGAACAACCGAGAACACCGACGGAGGTGAGAAGCTTTTTAGGGTTAGCTGGGTACTATCAAAGATTCATCCAAGATTTTCTAAAATAGCAACCCCGTTGACCAATTTGACTAGAAAGACGGTGAAATTTGTATGGACCAACAAATGCGAAGAATGTTTTCAAGAACTGAAAAGGAGATTGAGCGAAGCACCTGTGTTATCATTACCAGATGATGCGGGAAATTTTATGGTGTATAGTGATGCATCGCACAAGGGGCTTGGCTGTGTGCTCATGCAACACGGCAAGGTCATTGCGTATGCGTCACGACAATTAAAGGATTACGAAAAACGATACCCTACTCACGACTTAGAGTTAGCGGCAGTAGTTTTTGCGTTAAAAATATGGAGGCATTATTTGTATAGGAAAAAATGTGAGATATACACGGACCACAAAAGTATGAAATATATCTTCACACAGAAGGAGTTGAATATGCGGCAGAGAAGGTGGTTAGAATTAATCAAAGACTATGAATGCGATATTCTTTATCACCCGGGGAAGGCAAACGTGGTTGCCGACGCTCTGAGCAGAAATGAAAGGGAAAAGTTGTTTAATTTGACGACTCAGGAAGAGTTGATAAGAGAGATAGAGAAATTGGAGATAGAAGTGAAAGGACCAGAAAAGTCTGGTGAGAAGTTAATTGTAATGGAAGCTTGTCCGACGTTGTTGGATAGAGTGAAGGAAGCCCACGAAAAGGATGAAGAGTGTGAGAAAATCCGAAAGAGGATCACAGAAAATGAGGAAGAGAAATTTCGAATGGATAAAGACGGTATTTTGAGATTTGAAGAAAGAGTATGGGTACCAGCGGTAACCGAGTTAAGGGAAGAGATTTTGCACGAGACACATAATACGATATATTCTGTTCATCCGGGAGGCACTAAGATGTACTGAGATTTGAAGCAACATTATTGGTGGCCTAATTTGAAACGGGAAGTTGCAGAGTGCGTTAGTAGATGCTTAACTTGCCAACACGTTAAAGCAGAGCATCAACGGCCGAGTGGTTTACTACAACCGTTGGAAATACCAGAGTGGAAATGGGAGCATATTACGATGGACTTCGTGGTAGGACTTTCAGTTACACAGAAAGGTTATGATGTCATTTGGGTTATCGTTGATCGACTAACGAAGACCGCACATTTTCTACCAATCAAGATCCGCTACAGTTTGAACCAATTAGCGAGTCTGTACGTAAAGGAGATTGTTTCATGATATGGAGTGCCGGTGTCAATTGTCTTTGATCGAGATTCGCGCTTCACGTCTAATTTTTGGAAGAGTTTGCAAGAGAGAATGGGAATGCAGTTAAGGTTGAGTACCGCTTATCATCCTCAGACAGACAGACAAAGTGAGCGAACTATATAAACGCTAGAGGACATGCTTAGGACTTGCGCGATGGATTTTAAGGGAAATTGGGACGACCACCTACCCTTAGTCGAATTTTCATATAATAATAGTTACCATGCGAGTATCGGCATGCCACCATACGAAGCTCTTTATGGAAGAAACTGTAGAACACCAATATGTTGGGACGAAGTCGGAGAGCGATGAATACTCGGACCTGAGCTAGTACAACAAACTGCAGACGTGGTGACAGTGATAAGAGCTAGATTAGTAGCAGCTCAAGATCGCCAGAAGAAATACGCAAATTTGCATTGGCAGGACCGAGACTTCAAAGTCGGCAGTTTCGTATTCTTGAAGGTATCTCCATGGAAGGGAAAAATCCGTTTCGGCAAGAAAGGAAAATTGAGTCCAAGATTCATAGCACCGTTCGAGATACTGAAGCGAGTGGGCGAAGTGGCATAGAAAGTTGCGTTACCACCCGAGTTGGAGCACATCCACAACGTGTTCCACATTTCTGTGTTGCGGACCGTACAAGGCGGACTAGAAGCACGTGATTTTTTACGAGCCCATTCAAGTGGAGAAGAACTTGGCATATGAAGAGATTCCTATCCAGATATTAGATATGAAAGAACAAACTTTGAGAAATAAAATTATATCTTCTGTAAAAGTACTTTGGCGTAACCACGATGTCGAGGAGGCAACGTGGGCGTTAGAAGATAAGATGATGAGGGACTATCCCCATCTATTTGTGTAACCTTGTAGCAATTCCGGGACAGAATTTTTATAAGGGGGGGAGGATGTAATACCCAAGAAATTTCTAATATTATTAAATAAATATATTAATGGAAATGAGAATTTATTTGAATATAAATGATTTTTGTGTTGTGAGAAGGATTGATTAAATTATATAAAATTGAATAATTATTATAATAATTGAGAAACTTATGGAGTTTGCGATAAACTCGTTGATAGTCCTTGTGTGGCACAGTGACATAATATAAGAATGATTATATTAATTTAAGTGAACAATTAATCTATATTAATTGTTAATTGTAAAATATTAATTAATTGTTATCATAGAATATTAATTAATTATTGTGGAATATTAACTGTGATTGATTAATAATATGTAATTATTATTATTATTGCAAGAAATATAATAATAATAAACCACTTGGTTATAAATATGCTGGAAATTATATTTGTTAATGTGATAATTAATTCTATGATTATTAATTAAGTGTTATTAATAATTACGAGAAATGGATTAATTAATATTATTGTTAATTAATTGGTAAGGTGAATAATTTATTTATTTGACATTATGAATAATGAAACAAATAAGTAAAGTTATTAATATAATAAGATTATATTAATTGTTATGTGCAAGTATATTATACTATATGATTGTACATATTAAAGCTATGTGTTATGAATACATCATGTGTAGATATATATTGTAAACAATTATTGAATTAATAGAATTTAATAATGAATGAGATAATGTAATGTGGTAATATTTGATTTGAATTATATCCGGTAAAACAAATGTACATGGATTATATATGTGTAAATTACACTTATTACATTATGTGAAGTACATTGTGATTTAAATTATAACCTAAGAGTACATATAACATAAGTACATGGTGTATATATACAAGTGTAGCATGTAGTCCATTTGTAAAAATGCTGAGATTTGCTTTGCTTGTCCCATAATGACAGACACATTTCTCTTCACGTGATACACTCAAGCCTATGTCTACTCTCTATTACTCAATTTCAGCCAACCTTAGCTAGCTACTTCCTATTCTTCCTTAAACTCAGCAACATAGGCTAGCAAATGATGAGCAAGGGTGTGGCTATCATGATGGATTTCAACCACCATTACCAACCCCCTAATAACCTCCCTGCAATTCAAATTTTCGTTGATTTGAAATGGTAGGCAATTGCATTGTCTGTATAATGGGAGTTCTATAAATATAGCCTCATCTCTTCATATTTTTCTTTACTGAGAATTGGTTAAGTTTGAAATTGAGAGCATATATACTTTAGCAATATCATTCTAGCAGAGGGAGATTTCAGTAGCAACAAGCTTAATTCATATAAGAGGTATAATTCCAAGTTTCGTATTCTTCATTGCCATTCTTGTTCTCTGTCAAAACTTAATTCTTGATCATGTTGAATTGAGTTGTAATTGGGGTATAGAACACTTGTTTAGGGGTTATATGAACTTATATACATGTTTAGTATGCAATGCAGCTTGTCTGAAATGGATTTGGTTATGAAATTTGGGAATTGGACTAGATTTTTGCCATTGGTGGCTACTGTCTGGCACGAACCAGTAGTGGCGCAGCTGCGCCGGTTTATAACCAAGGCGCAGCGCAGCTGCGCCGGACACTGTGTTCAATTTCTGATTTCTACTTATTTTCTGCTACGTATTAATGGTTTGATTTGGCTTAAGATTGCATGCTAGCTTGTGTAGCACATGTATATGAATATATTAAGGCGATGTAAACATGTTGTATTATACTAGCATACATGGTTAACGAAAAGCATATGGTTTACGAGATAAACTTAGTATTTTAAAAAGAAACAAACTTTGAAGTAATACATGTTCTATGAATTCTGAACTTATTATGTTGTATACGTGCTTGATTCAGATATACGTAAGTATGATATAGTGGTTATAGCATCTTTGTTCACGACAAAACTTGTTAGACCTTGTGTTAGAGAAGTTTTCAAGAAAAAGCTTGATATGTTAAAGTTAATATACATGAATCCTACATGATGTAGGTTCTGATTTTTTTTAAAAAGATGATGACATAACTTAAGTACATGTGATAAGAGTTTTAAAGTTGTCTTGGATATGTTATATTCCATCATTCATGTTAAAATGATTTCGAAGGCAACCTTGGATATGTTTTCAAAACCAACTTGCATTAGTATGAATAGATGAATTCTAAGAATCTAAGATAGCATGTTTAAATTCATTATGTCTCTAAGCATGACTCTTATATGTTTGATATAACGGTAGTAAACCAAGCGTGAGTTTAGGCATATTTCTAAAGTAATGAACAATGTTAGTTAAGAATAAATGATGTGGGCAATCGCAAGCATGTATATTACAATTTAAATAACCTTCTCGCAAGTATCTATAATTAATTGTATACGTTGTGATTTCATGGCCATATTTGGCCTTAAGTTCTTAGAAATCCTAAACTAAGACCCTAACATGTAAAGGTAAATTTAGGATGGTAATACGTGTATGATATAACTACTTGTGAGCATGCCAAAAACGAGCTATGCGATCACCTCGTATGTTTAAAATAACAAGCATGATGGTATACATGATATCATGATATTGTAAGGCCTTAAATTGTCTAAAGATGTAAAGCTAGAACCTATATCATGTAAATTTAACGTGAAAAGGTTGAACGAGCATGAAAGTATCCTTTAATATGAATACATGCTACGTGATATTATATGATGTTACTTGAACCCGATTTTGACGGTTAACTTATGGGAATGCCATAACTTACTAAAATGAAATATATTTAGTATTGATTGTGGTCTTATGTGGTATTAATAATATGAGGGCATGTTTGCTAATTGTTGTGATCTTATGTGATATGAGAATGTGTTTAAACTCTAAAGGAGGAACGTTAAGGATAGAAATTATATTCTATATAACTGTGTAGCTAGGTTAAAACTTAGCTTATGTGTTGATCGTATATTCGAAGACAAAATGTGAAGTTAAATTATATGACTAATGAATATCATATATACGTAACTATATTACGATAGGAATTCGAAAGTGTTGGCTAACTTTACGTGGATAGACTACGCTTAAGTCAAGTATCTAAACCTTATCTCTTTGGATGCAAGTTTCCTAACTTATACTCTTTTACGGTGCAAGTATTCTATCCTTGTATATTGCAAGCTAGTTTCTTTACTTACTCGTTTAAATTGAATTAGCATACTTAAACTCTTATTTCATTAAAGCTATTATTCATGATGAACTTAGTATTGTTCTTGAATATTGTGAAAGTGTCTATGCCATTTGATTCGGCTAGACTTATATTATTGAAAAGCGACCCAAACCAATTGATTGGTGTGTGATCTTATATTTGACTGAGAAGAACAAAATATAACTGTCGGAGAACCGACGCGCGCACATTAGTATGATTGAGTGTTATGCATAACATATGGTACTTTAGGATGATCACCTGTTGTACTTGTTTTTGTTGGATTTTTAATTTATTACTGTCAAATCCTGTGGAAGTTCATAGTCCTTAGTGACTGCTCAGTATTCAGTTATCTTGAAATCTTGAATTGATTTATTATTGAATCACATTGATATTATTTTGTCCTTTGATACTGTTATTAAAAACTGTTGATATTCTTGTTATCCTTGAACTATCAAACCTTTCTTTACCCTTTCGAGAATTGAGAATTATATTACAAACCCTTATTGTATATTACTTGCTGAGCAATTTGTGCTCATTCTTGCTTTTCCTAAAATATTTCAGTTAAGGCAGAGCAGTGCGGACCCTCGAGTACCGACAAGGGCAAGGGAAAGGCTACTGAGTAGCTTTGTTTATGTAGGACTTTATGATTGTACTAAAGAACTTATGATATTATGTACTAGTTAAGGTTATTTATGCTTAAGATATGTCTAAGCTATGTAATCACTGTTTAAGTTACGAGACCTTGGGACGTGAATAAATTATATTATTTAAATGTAATCTATTCGGTATTAGTTGTGTATTATTTCGTTGTGCGATGCGACATTTAGTCGTATTATTATTGTGATGTATTACCATGAGCACGTGACGAATCAAATTCGAGAAACCCCGTGACGGTCCTGGAATTTGGGGGCGTCACAGATATGAAAAGTTTTAACTCCTTAGAGAGAAGTTATATGATGATAGTAGAGCTCCTTATAGAAGGAAGCAGTATATATTTATTAAATTGAGCATGATTTCAGTAAAGGTTTACTTGAAAACCTAGTTTTGTTGAATAAAAGGAGTAGAGATTAGTAGGCTGTAATTTCGAGGACGAAATTCTTAGAAGAAGGGGTGATTGTAAGGACCCGAATTTCCAAGAATCATTATTAATAAGAATTTAATGAATAAAATTCTTAGAGCATGAGATAGATTCGAATATGTATATATCTATGATATGAGGTTTGTAGTATCGAATTACATAGGGTGTTATGAACTATGTAATACGTGATTCTTATTGTTTAATAAATATATATCATTATTATATATTTTTAGAGATGAATTAATAGAGGAGATGGATAATATTTATCTATCGTTATTAAATGATTTATAGAATTATTTATCACGGTAAGATGATGACATTAAATATTTTTGATAGTCACCATTTTTCAGGAGTATATGTACGTTGTTAGAGAGAGAAAGGAAATCAATATATATCGTTAAAAATGTATTGGTTAGAGAATTATTAATTAATTGAATACACAACGAGAAGTGTAGATATATATCTTGAATTATGTGGATTGGTGGAAAGAGAAATAATTATTACATATTTCTAATAAAGATTATTAAAATAATTTCTTATATTATTTTAATAAAAAGGGGGAATGTTTTTTTAAATAATAATAATAATAATACCTTGTATGTCTTTGACTGAGGTAATATGAATATGGGTAGATATATTGAAACATATTTGCTATATGTAAAATATTGATGGAAAATAACTTATGGTACTATTTTCGATATACAAGGTGTACATGTTGTACATCTAACTATATTATCAATACTAAGATATTATATTTAAATAATATCTTGAAGAAATGAGTAAGTTATTTTTAATGATTAATGCCTCTATTGGAGATAATATTATATAATAAACTTATTATATCATGTTATGAAGGAATGATTAAACGGGATTTATTGATATTGCTATGTGCAAATATACATGTGATGTGAGTTAGTATGTGATGCCCCCAAAATCTCTACATTCCCTGTAGCAGATTTGGTGCTCACTTAAATATTTCATAAGATAATAATTTCTATCAATCCAAGATTCACAGTATTTCACAACGAACAGTAGTTCTCGTCAGAACATTTACTATGTTGGGATACCCTCACATGGATGGATAGGTTTATAATCTCATGAATATTTCTTTCATATCAATAATTCCTATCTATCTGACATTCACAGTACAAATGATAAGATTGTTCCTGGAACTGAGGAGCGACCTCAGTACTTACAGAACTTTCAAGATCATTCAATACCCTCATTCAGAAGTATAGTTCATATAGATACTGTACTTCTTCCTATGTTCTAGAAAGGTAAAAGCTAAGCAATTGTTAAAGATGATAATACAATATTATATATTCTTAAATTGTCTTACAATAATTCCTAACTTACTATTACACCAGAGTAGAGTTTTCGAGGATATAAACAAATTTAAAATTACTGAGTTCTTCCATCCACATTACTGAACTCCAGAACTTTTAAGCATTTCAGCTAAAGCTGCAAAGGAAAAGAATAATTGCAAGGATGAGCTACAGAAAACTCAATAAGTTTTAAACAAGTGATATATTATACTTATACTGAATCTCAATTGAATGAACATATAGTTCAGAGTATTTTTCCCACATCGCATTCTTAAGAGTCATAAAGACTTATAGGAGTTCTATTCGTTTACCATCACGAGCTACTATCATTCATAAAGACTTAGCCACCCGAGTTGATTCGGTCAACTGCACCGCATTCCAAAGAGTCATAAAGACTTATAGGAGTTTTTTTAGATATCTCATAGGTGATCAGCCTAATCATATCCTAGGAGTATGCATATCATCCTACCAATTTAACAAGGTCAGTATTTTTTTAACTACCTGTAATTGAAACCCAGGGTCAGTATTATAACTACCCATAAATGTAAATCAAGGTCAGTACTATGACTGCCAATATAATCTCGGGACAAGTATCAGTACATATATGTACCAAACAATATTGGTTTTTTCACAGTTTCTACTTTGATATCAAATCAAACACATTTTACGCAAACAACAACTCATATAATTTGTTATGCTTGAACAATAAGCAATAACCCTTTTCAAATCACAGATATCACGAATAATGTTTATAACAGTTCGTATATCAATATATATGACTTTCATTTAATATAGAATTAAATGAAATTGGAAAAACTTACCTGAGCCGTCGATTACTGTTATGCAATCTATTTTAGCTTCATCTGAAAGACCTAATATTGATAATATCGATCTCTCAATTAGAATAATATCATTACATATACTACTGTTAATTATAGTCATAATATAACTTAAACACATAAGCACATATCCCTATCAATCACTAAAATCATAAGACATAGTATTAAGTCAAACTATTTTAGTCTGATTTGAGTTCGGTACTATTTCAACGTCCCGGTTGCCCTATCGGATAATTATCGAGCCTAATTCCAATAAGACTCTACCTAAATACTTTATTATTATCATAGATAATTTGTTAATCAGTTAAAATATTTTTCACAAGCTTATAATAATTTTCCAATAATTATTACCATTTAAAATGATTTTTAATTCATTAATATCATATTTATATATCTTAAATACCACTTAATTCCATTATCATTAATATTTATTTACTATCAAATATTAATGAAATACATGTCATAATATTATAAGTTATTTATAATATCACAAAGTATTTTTAATACCTTAATATCACATTTAATTGATTTTAAAATATTTAAAACCATTATTAAATAACTGTCATTAATATTAAAATATTAATGTATTATAACAAAATATTAAAAGTTATATTTTAAAACTTAAAATATTTTTTATAATCATTAAATCATTTTATATGATTTTTAAAACATTAAATCTATTTTTCCATAATTTGTTTAATATAATAAATTATTTACCATTAATATAATTATTAATGAAATTTATCCCAAAATATTAAAAGTCATCCAAAATAACTTAAAATATTTCCTAACACTTTAATATATTTTTAAATAATTTTTAAAGTATTAAAATCATTTTTAAGTAATTTATTTAATATAATTATTAAATAAATATAATATCGTTAATATTTAAATAATTTGAGCATTATAAATGCTTGTAAAAATAAATATTCGTGTACTATATTTGAAATAAATCGAGCATTATAACTGCTTTATAAAATGAATATTTTACTATTCTATTTGAGATCATTTCAGCATTATAACTGCTTATAACATGAGTATTCTTACTAAATACTTGAAGAAAATCGGACATAGCAACTGCTTATAAAAGTATATTTTTTACTTTATAAAAAAAATAAATCGGACATTATAACTGTTTATAAAAGTATATTTTATACTTTATAAGAGAAATAAATTGGACATTATAACTGCGTGTAAATAGGACTTTTGTACTATTTACTTAAAATAAGTTGGACATTATAACTGCTTGTAAAAGTATATTTTTTTTACTAAATATATAAAGAATAATGAACATAATAACCACAAGATTAAATATCTCTTGGAGTTGCAAGCTTAACTAATCCTTTGAAATCTTGAAACTCAAAAACTTTTCTCTCTCTTTCTCTCTAGCCAAAATTCTCCTCTTTCTCTCTCTAACTCCATTTTGGTTTTTGAAAAAAAATAAAGAGAATGGCTCCTATTTATAGAAAAACATAGTTTCAATAATTGCACGTTAGGGACTCGACTTTTTACAGTTTGCCCCCGGCTTATTAAAGTTTGGTACCCTGGTTAATTATACTTTAGTACCTTATTAATTGCACTTTAGTCCCTGGGTGACATCATGATGGCATCATCATGAATACATCATCATGATGACATCATCTTTTGTGCTTCTTTAATGCTGATGTCATGTTTGCATCATCTGCGTTTCTTTAAGGATGATGTCATGCTTGCATCATCTCTTCTCTGATTGGTTGATTTAAGTTCACATGGATTGGAGGGTATTTTGGTTATTTCACATATAATTTTAAAGGTAATTCGGTCATTTCGTCTCAAAAGGGTATTCTAATAATTTGTCATACCATTTTAAGGGTAGTTCAGTCATTTCCTATGTTTCTCTTAAAAATTTAACCCTTAGGGTTTGATAAATAACATTAGAGTTTGCTAATTACTATTAAGGTTTACAAATTAGGGTTTAGTATTCCCGAATAAGAAATTAGGGTTTCCTAACTGTAGATTAGGGTTTCTAATCTACCATTAGGGTTTACTAAGGTTATACCTTATCTGATCAATATTTGATCATTAATCTCTTACTATACACACACACACAATCATATATACAATTATAATAACTATATTAACTATCAAATCTCTATCCGTAATTAAGGTTAGGGTTTTTAATATCTGTTAACTATATCTCCACTCATATTTCTCAGTCAATACCCAATTTGACCATGTTACTAAATTCGTATCACAGATACTCAGCACAATATTAACAATCAATACCAATATACAAAATTTAATCGTAAAATTTTAATAGTTTAAAATTCTGGGTCCTAACATTCTCCCCTCCTTTTAAGGATTCCGTCCTCGGAATCACCACTTTCTTACTTTGGTATCATCAATTCATTCTTATCAACACAATATTAATTTGTGTCTCATATATTAACCTATGACTTGGATTCGTAAAAAGAACAACTCATAGCGATATCTATCCAATATCACTCACGTAATTAAATTACTGAACGAAATAGTTATCTGCCACCATCTCTTGTGCAGCTACTGCATCTTGCACCGTTATATCGAACGTTCGTGCCATTGGTCTTCCCGGCTTAGCAGGTCCTCTAATCGTCACGGTTTCGCTACTGGGTCCCTTGTTGATACTTCCCTTATCCACATTCTTCTTCTGACAATTTCGAACCAAATGATCTGTTGATCCACATGAAAAACAACCTTGTATCTTCTTCGGACTTGTTACTAGATTGGGTATTCTCACTCCACTTCCTCTTTGTTAACTAACATGGTTCAACAATTTACGTACCTACTTTCTTTTTCGTATTAAAATATATTTACACTTCCCATGTAACACTTCTAAAAATCCCCTTAACCTCTCATTATTTTCTATTGAGTCTTAACTGTTTGAAATTTTTTTCACATAAAATCCTAATACCGGTGTGTTATATATTTTATACTGTCCAAACCGTCATTCTTATGCTAGCATGATAACTATGGTATAGAACTTCTGAAAAGGCTTCCATTTTCTTTGAAGTCTGAATCACAAGTCCTTAATCTATTATTTAAGGTCCGAATGGTTATCTTACTTTGTTCATCTGCTTATGGGTGGTATACTGTACTTGCCCTTCACTAAGTCCCTAAATGTATTTAATAACTCATTTCCTAGAGTTTGAAATAAACCGTATATCCTTGAATCTAACCTTATAGAAATAAAACTACCACCTCATGATAATGGTGATAGTTATCTACTTCAATAAGCTCCTAATTTCTGTTATATAGTTTCAAAAGTTCCTTGAGGACTGGTTTCACAGTTTCTGCAGCAATACCTTGGCCCCTTATTGCACTAAAAGTCGTCGCAACCCTTGGGTCTAACACCTTTTCCACAAATTTGAAATTTTTCCTATTAATGTTAATTATGTGCCATGTAATACTTTCTTTGTAATTTAGTGTCCTACCTCTATCTATTCTGAATTCAATATTTATAAATTATCTTGTCTTATACTTCGAAAAATCTTTAACCACCTCCTGTATTTCTTTGACTCTGTTAAATAAAGTTGGACTATTATCCCTAGATAGAGTTAGTTAAAACTCTTATCTAAATCCCAATTTATTAAAATCTTTTATCAGTACCTCGTTGTTTTATTATTACTTCTAACTTTTCTTGATTCATTTAACTTTTAAAATGTCTATAATGATATTGATTATTAATGGAATAGTAATATAGTTTTCAGTAAAAATCTTTTCTATCCCTTCACCTCGACAAAAGACTTTTCTAGTTTTTCTAGGAAATTTCTCCGTTTAGATAACTGTTATACCCTATAGTTATTTTTAGTGAACAATCCCCGTTGTACACTACTTTTGTATTTTACAATTTTGTTTTCTTCTAATTGCAGTCAATCTTTAACTTATGATTAACCAATTTATCCTTAAATTCCATTAAACTCTCTTAACTGAAACTTTATATCATCTAAAAAAAATATAAATAAAAATTATATGATTTTAACAAAAAAAATTCTTTATGAAAAGTTTTTATATTCATGTTTTCACATAAAATTTTCTATGTTTTTAGAAAAACCACTAGATGTGAATGAATACTTCGTACTAGAGTCAAATATTTCATGAATAATTTAAATATCGATTTTGGATAATACCTGTTACTACATCTTGTGCAGCAGCATCCCTCACCATAATGTTAAAGTTCTAACTCCTCCGGACGACTTTGTCCAACCTCTCCAGCTACTTCTGGTTTGAAGTTTTGGTTTCCCCCATGGTTTGGATTTCTGGATTTTGGACAGAACTTAGCAATGTGTCCCTCCACCCCACAGTTAAAACTTATGATTCTTTTCTTATTACTATTCCTCTTTTGTAGACACCGGTTTGAGTAATGTCCATCTCTCCCACAAGTAAAACACTTAGTCGCCCTAAAATAACATAACCCTCCGTGCTTTTTTCCACCAATACGACAACCTTCATTTTTCTGACCAGTTTTGTTAGGAAAAGTGGCATTCCACTTCCTTTTGTTATTATTTCTCTTTGCATGGCATCCCTTAATCCCTTCATTTTTTGTTTTATCAGCCCCTTTAACCTCAGGTGGTCCGGGTAACTTAAAGTCTAAGGTAATCCTTAGAGTATTGGGCTCGATTGGTGGTGGGTTCTCTAGCCTCCACTATAAAGCTCCTCGCAACATGTTTACCAACTGTTGAGTTGGGTTTGCCTCTATTTGTTCCGCATTAGTTTCTGCTTGTGTTCTCCCGTATGATGCCATTTACCTAATAACAAATAACTCGGTTTAAACGAATAGAGTTTGTACGTCACATACTTGACTAGTGTTTTATATATATTATCAATAACGCATTGGGAAAACTTATAAATTCATGTGGTACAGTTCACCTCTTAGCTGCTGCTATTTATCTTATATATCCCTTTGTTATCGTTAGAAAATTAGGATCTACTATTATATTTTCCTTAACTTATATCAAGGTTTGGAATTTACACATTACGCACAGAGATATATTCATGTATATACATATAAATTCATTCATAAAGTATTATCCTATCTTTTTTACCCTTACTAAATTACTAATACTCAATCTTCGTCTTGTATCGTTCTACTTCTTTACCCTGTCTTTTCATTATAGCAATACCTTTTGCCTTTCCTACATACATCTGCATGCATCTTTCCATAGTTATTCTATCTTCCTTTGTTTACTTCATGAGCGGTCACTGTTATTCCATACTTCCCTTCCCATTATTTCTCTGAGTTTTACATTGCCACTAAACTCTCATCTTCTCAACCAGTTCCCTAAACATGTCATGCTCTTCTGTTTAATATAATTCTATATGGAATATAAGTCTCCCTCTTCACTTAGTTCCAACTCTGGTATTCTTCATAAGCACTTTCTAAATTTACCATAGGATTATCTTCTATAGCTTCAATACTATTCTATAAGCAACTTCAATTGGCACTCCTCGTATCCTTCCCTACGGATCATTCCCTTTTAGCCCAACTAGTTCTGGTTCAGATACCGGTTCAAATAGAACGACCAGTTCCTCACTCTCTTATGTGAACATCCTTAAATTCTAAAGTTTCGATGAACTATATTACTAGACTAGCACCTAATATACATTGTATACACATAGCAAACAATAGTTTTCTTTAAGTTAGTTTTTATCTTATTTTACGATGAATTTCCTCAATTCATATCCTATAAACTCTTTCTGAGTTTATGTTTTCACTAACTTTTCTGCCACTCCTATTCCTCCAAGGTTATAGCCTAAGGTAACCCTACCTAAGGTTTATAACCTACAGCTCTAATACCAAATTGTGATGCCCCCAAAATCTCTACATTCTCTGTAGCAGATTTGGTGCTCACTTAAATATTCCATAATATAATAATTCCTATCAATCCAAGATTCACAGTATTTCACAACGAATAGTAGTTCTCGTTAGAACATTTACTATGTTGGGATACCCTCACATGGATGGATAGGTTTATAATCTCATGAATATTTCTTTCATATCAATAATTCCTATCTATCTGACATTCACAGTACAAATGATAAGATTGTTCCTGGAACTGAGGAGCGACCTCAGTGCTTACAGAACTTTCAAGATCATTCAATACCCTCATTCAGATGTATAGTTCATAGTTCATATAGATACTGTACTTCTTCCTATGTTCTAGAAAGGTAAAATCTAAGCAATTGTTAAAGATGATAATACAATATTATATATTCTTAAATTGTCTTACAATAATTCTTAACTTACTATTACAACAGAGTAGAGTTCCCGAGGATATAAACAAATTTAAAATTACTGAGTTCTTCCATCCACATTACTAAACTCCAGAACTTTTAACATTTCAGCTAAAGCTGCAAAGGAAAAGAATAATTGCAAGGATGAGCTACAGAAAACTCAATAAGTTTTAAACAAGTGATATATTATACTCACACTAAATCTGAATTGAATGAACATATAGTTCAGAGTATTTTTCCCACATCGCGTTCCTAAGAGTCATAAAGACTTATAGGAGTTCTGTTCGTTTACCATCACGAGCTACTATCATTCATAAAGACTTAGCCACCCGAGTTGATTCGGTCAATCGCACCGCATTCATAAGAGTCATAAAGACTTATAGGAGTTCTGTTCGGATATCTCATAGGTGATCAGCCTAATCATATCCTAGGAGTATGCATATCATCCTACCAATTTAACAAGGTCAGTATTTTTTTAACTGCCTGTAATTGAAACCCAGGGTCAGTATTATAACTACCCATAAATGTAAATCAAGGTCAATTCTATGACTGCCAATATAATCTCGAGACAAGTATCAGTATATATATGTACCAAACAATATTGGTTTTTCCACAGTTTATGCTTTGATATCAAATCAAACACATTTTACGCAAACAACAGCTCATATAATTTGTTATACTTGAACAATAAGCAATAACCCTTTTCAAATCACAGATATCACGAATAATGTTTATAACAGTTCGTATATCAATATATATGACTTTCATTTATATAGAATTAAATGAAATTGGAAAAACTTGCATGAGCCGTCGATTACTATTATGCAATCTATTTTAGCTTCATCTGAAAGACCTAATATTGATAATATCGATCTCTCAATTAGAATAATATCATTACATATACTACTGTTAATTATAGTTATAATATAACTTAAACACATAAGCACACATCCCTATCAATCACTAAAACCATAAGACCTAGAATCAAGTCAAACTATTTTAGTCTGATTTGAGTTCGGTACTATTTCAACGTCCCGGTTGCCCTATCGGATAATTATCGAGCCTAATTCCAATAAGACTCTACCTAAATGCTTTATTATTATCATAGATAATTTGTAAATCAGTTAAAATATTTTTCACAAGCTTATAATAATTTTCCAATAATTATTACCATTTAAAATAATTTTTAATTCATTAATATCATATTTATATATCTTAAATACCACTTAATTCCATTATCATTATTATTTATTTACAATCAAATATTAATGAAATACATGTCATAATATTATAAGTTATTTATAATATCACAAAGTATTTTTAATACCTTAATATCACATTTAATTCATTTAAAAATATTTAAAACTATTATTAAATAACTGTCATTAATATTAAAATATTAATGTATTTCATAACAAAATATTAAAAGTTATATTTTAAAACTTAAAATATTTTTTATAACCATTAAATCATTTTATATAATTTTTAAAACATTAAATCTATTTTTTCATAATTTATTTAATATAATAAATTAATTACCATTAATATTAATTATTAATAAAATTTATCCCAAAATATTAAAAGTCATCCAAAATAACTTAAAATATTTCCTAACACTTTAATATATTTTTAAATGATTTTTAAAGTATTAAAATTATTTTTAAGTAATTTATTTAATATAATTATTAAATAAATTTAATATCATTAATATTTAAATAATTTGAGCATTATAAATGCTTGTAAAAATAAATATTCGTGTACTATATTTGAAATAAATCGAGCATTATAACTGCTTTATAAAATGAATATTCTACTATTCTATTTGAGATAATTTCAGCATTATAACTGCTTATAACATGAGTATTCTTACTAAATACTTGAAGAAAATCGGACATAGCAACTGCTTATAAAAGTATATTTTCTACTTTATAAGAAAAATAAATCGGACATTATAACTGTTTATAAAACTATATTTTCTACTTTATAAGAAAAATAAATCGGACATTATAACTGCTTGTAAATAGGACTTTTGTACTATTTACTTAAAATAATTTGGACATTATAACTTCTTGTAAAAGTATATTTTTTTACTAAATATATAAAGAATAATGAACATAATAACCACAAGAGTAAATACCTCTTGGAGTTGCAAGCTTTAACTAATCCTTTGAAATCTTGAAACTCAAAAACTTTTCTCTCTCTTTCTCTCTAGCCAAAATTCTCCTCTTTCTTTCTCTCTCTAACTCCATATTGGTTTTTGAAAAATAAATAAAGAGAATGGCTCCTATTTATAGAAAAACATAGTTTCAATAATTGCACGTTAGGGGCTCGGCTTTTTACAGTTTGCCCCCGGCTTATTAAAGTTTGGTACCCTGGTTAATTATACTTTAGTACCTTATTAATTGCACTTTAGTCCCTGGGTGACATCATGATGACATCATCATGAATACATCATCATGATGACATCATCTTTTGTGCTTCTTTAATGCTGATGTCATGCTTGCATCATCTGTGTTTTTTTAAGGATGATGTCATCTCTTCTCTAATTGGTTGATTTAAGTTCACATGGATTGGAGGGTATTTTGGTCATTTCACATATAATGTTAAAGGTCATTTCGTCTCAAAAGGGTATTCTAATAATTTTCTATACCATTTTAAGGGTAGTTCAATCATTTCCTATGTTTTCCTTAAAAATTTAACCCTTAGGGTTTGATAAATAATATTAGGGTTTTCTAATTACCATTAAGGTTTACAAATTAGGGTTTAGTATTCCCGAATAAGAAATTAGGGTTTTCTAACTGTAGATTAGGGTTTCTAATCTACCATTAAGGTTTACTAAGGTTATACCTTATCTGATCAATATTTGATCATTAATCTCTTACTATACACACACACAATCATAGATACAATTATAATAACTGTATTAACTATCAAATCTCTATCCGTAATTAGGGTTAGGGTTTTCAATATCTGTTAACTATATCTCCACTCATATTTCTCAATCAATACCTAGTTTGACCATGTTACTAAACTCGTATCACAGATACTCAGCACAATATTGATAATCAATACCATATAAAAAATTTATTCGTAAAATTTTAATTGTTTAAAATTCTGGGTCCTCACATAGTATCTGTGCGTATATTTGCTAGGATTAATTTAAAGGGAGTTACTAATGATTTATTTAAATTAGTAGACTAACCCTAAGCTTTATCTCAAAAGAATTGATAAGATAATTAGTAATTAAGTGTTCAATTACTTGAATATAGTGTAGAGGTTTAAACGTGATTGATTAATTTATATGTTGAGTAATTAATCGATAAACGTATGAAACTATTGTTGTTGAGAATAATATATTAATGTGCAAAGGAGTAATAAATATAATTAGATTATATTTACTCGATTAATTATTTTGTGAAAGTATGCGATATATTAAACATTTAATATATGGTAGTTACCTATATAGTATATAATGCAAGGTGACACATTAATGTGGCTATATATTATAAAAACTATATAGTAAAAATAATTGCATTATGTGAGTTACATATTATTACTTATGTAACATGATATGTGTAGGAAGACTTTAATGTATATCCTATTACCTTATATTAATATCAATAAACATTGTTAATTGATAATGATTAAATAAGTTATTATAATAATTATAATAGTTAGAATGATGAGTAATAGTAATACCCAATTGTATTATACTCAGTATTAAGGAAAATGTACATGGATTATATGTATGTACACTACTTGATACATTATATCATTATTTGCTCATTAGAAATAATATTTTAGCACCCATTTAAATGTATATGGAATGGATACATGTAACTTAAGTATATACTGTATGTATATACATATTCAATATAAGTATTGTAATTGCAAGTTGCTGAGTTCTTATTTCTAAGTCTCACATTGAGTGTCCAACTTCTCCTTCACGTGAACATTAAGGAGCTACCTATACTACTCTACTCCTTCCCTCAATCTCAGCAATATAGAGATAATGAATAGATGGGGAGTGGGATTCATGAGTGAAATCACCAACTCTCACCAACTCTCTCTTATCCATTGAACAATCTTGCATTCCTTTTGTTTGTTCTAATGGAGGATTGAAATGTCTGTGTATTGAAATGCCTATAAATAGAGTCCTTCCTTCTCCTTCATTCATTTGCTGAGTATTTCATTGATTTAAGGGAGAGTATCATAGTAGCATTATAGAATCTGTATTTCAAGCAAAGCAATTGCAGTGGTATATCACTTCCCATTTCTTGTTCTTCAAAGTCTGTAAATTGCTAAATTCTTGATTCTCTAATTTAACATGGTTGATTGATAACTTGAATATACTTATTAGTTGCTATGATGGTTTACTACCATGTTAGAATTGCAATGTATAATGTTTAGACTAAATTTCGTAGGAAATTCGTGTGATGGGTTGTTGAACTGCCGAAACTACACAGTGACTATCCTGGCCGACAGCCTGCGCAGCTGCGCCAGTTATGAACTGGCCAGCGGCGCAGCTGCACCAGAACCAGTTTCTGGTTTCCTGCTCCTGATGTAAACCAGTTAAGTGTTGTTATGTGCAAATATATAATACCCCATTAGGCAAGCATAATAGCATGAGTAACATACATAAATAAGTATATTCATGTAGTATGAGCACGAGTAGCCATGTTAACATACACTATTGATGAAAAGCTTTATAGTTTATAAGTGAACTTAGAATGATTAAAAATGAACCTTGTCATGGACATAGCATGTGAACATTCTGATTTTATGAACATGATAGTATGGTTTATATTGACATAAAATGCATGTTTAAAGTATTGAACACACTAGCATACATGATTGATAAATTCAAGTGATTTCAAAGGTGAAACTTAAGAACTTTTTGAAGTAAACTTAACCAAGACTTATGTCTTGTAATTTCTGATCATTCGAGTAGGTGTAAATGACTTAGACATGCATGAAATCAGGTTTAACATGTATGAAAAAGTACCTTGACATAACATGAACATTCTTGACTTCGTTAGTTTGCGATTTCTAAAGAAAGTTATAAGATTTTAAAATGAGCCTTGACACCTACTATTGATGCTTACGTTCTGACTTTGTAAGTATGGTTGTATGGTCTAGATAGGTATGAAACACATGCCTAAAGTATTAAAACACACTAACATTCATGGTTGAAAGTTAAGATGTTTTCAAAAAGATAAACTTAAGCGTTTTGAAAAACTAAGTTGCATGATCATAGTGTATTAGTGTTCTAATATGTTTGAGCGTACATGCTAGTGCTTTTAAATGTCCATGTATGTGCACACACCTTACTAGACACTATGAAAGTTAGTTAAGCATGAATTAGACATGTTTTAAAGCAATTATCGATGCTAGTTGTACGTATATGATAAAGGTAATTGTGAGCGTGCATATTAACTGGTATGGCACCTCACATATATACGTGATGAACATAGTAGCATGTTTACATTATTATTTCTGAGTTATAAAATAGAATCTTAATGATGCATTAAGTGTTGATTTGTACAATGGTTATATAAAACTCGAAAACTATAATTCCGTTAATGTTTGAGAAACGTATGAATAATAAGGATCATATAAGTTTTAAATATATGTCGAACACCTTTAGTTAAGTGTGTGATACATGTATATGAAAGATGATATTAAGTATGTATGGTTAAGGTATACCTATACGTACATGGTTATTCTAAGAATACGATGAGACAGTAAAATGAAGGTTCTAAGAACCAAGTTAGACAACAATGTAATCAATTGTTATTATATTTAGAATGTATGGGTTCGTATAACTGATATGTATGAATCAATAATTGAATGATTGTGTAGGAATACACGAAGCACAAATATCTTAAACAGTTAAGTCGTAGTTGCTAAACTATGCATCAGGCAAGTCTTTCAGTTCTTATTTGATATATGAATTCAATAACTGTTAGATGAATTATATTATGCCATGATGATGTTAACTTATATATGAACTGTATATGAGATATGTATGAGATTGAAAGTTGATCTTTGATGATATACTTGTTATGTGAGAAGTAACATGCGTAGTATATATCGATTGATAATAAATGCATGAACTGGGTATGATATTATGTGCTATGTGATTCATGAAAACTGTTAGAATTGCTGAGCTGTCGAGCTCACTTTTGCAAATAACCACTTTTGCATGTTAAGGACTCACGATAAAAGTTACGTGCTACGTGATAGAGTTCGAAGATTTCTGTTTATTTAAATACATGCTCTTGAATCATGTTTAAGTTCTAGAAGATGTATACGATAGTAGATTACAATGTTTTATACATGTTTAAATTGTAAGATTGTGTTATGTAACACAAAGGGGTTTCGAACTGAGATGTATACATTTCTACAGTAATTTGAACATAGTGAATCATACTTTATAATTGGTTCAAGGTTATGTAATTGATTCAAGATTTTGAATTCAAGAAAAGATTTTATACAAGGAGATAGAAAAGTTTTAGTTATTCCGCATTTTTGTAAACATTGAATGTGATGTATAGACATGGATGGTATATGACCGAGATTTGAAAACTTATATTAAGGTTTAAGGTCATCATACAAGATCTTGGATATGAATAGAAATTATATTTCTATATTGTAATAAGTAAAATTTATTCATTAAGTTTTGAATAAAAGATATATAGTTCAGCAATAGATGTATCGTGGCGGACCAGGATCCGAGGTGTTTGAGAGACCCGAATTTGGGGTCGTCACAGAGGGAGTTGGTTTTATTCCTTAAACCCAAAATCTTTACATCTTCTCAACTCCCACATTATTTTCATTCATTAACACAATTGGTCATGGGATACACCAAGGACCTCTCAACTGATGAATTCATATTCACGTTACATGAGAATTCAAGATCTATAAGAGCATCTCTCTCCCATAGTATTTTTTTTTCTTAGAAACTTCACCAAAATAAACTTGAGAGAATGAGAGTGTGAGAGCTTTTGAGAATTCTGGAGATTTGGAGAGCCTAAACAAGCAAGGAGGAAGGAATATCATAATCAAAACAAGGAGAAATTCGCACCAAGAGGTAATTCATGACCCATTTCATATGTTCTTAAGAAAATAGTAAGAAAAAGCATGTATAGCCATGGTAAATGATTTATTTTAATTTTGTGAGGCTATGTTCGTGTTGGTTAATGATATGTGGGTATAGAGAACGAAAGTTCTGGTTTTAACATGCTCATTATGTACTAAATTTAGTTAATTTATGCCATGCATGCTAAGTGTTTGATATTATGCTTCTTAGATGTCAAGTTGATCAAATCATGGAAATTTAGTGGAGTTAAAGGTTGTGTTATGTGTATATATATTAGATTAGATGATCTGGATAGTAGGAGTCTTTCAATTGCACGCTAAAATCGAAAACATGGATTTTTGTCAAAGTTGGTTAAACTTGAAATCTGTGACTTTTTGGATTTTTCGGAGCCTTGGAATTATGGTTTCTGTGACCCGATTAGTGTATGTAATAATTTTGTAAAATACTATGTAGTATCAAGTCCAATCTGTCCAAATTTCATAGTAGTCGGAGTTATATTGAGTGAGATATGAAATTCGTAAGCATGCATGTTCATAATAAAGTCTGCAAAAAATTTGGAAATTCTAGAAATTTTCTAAGTGTTAGAACCTGTTCTGGCACACTTTTCAAGTCAGCCGGTTCGTGGTCTTAACTTGCTATTTTTTGGAATGTGATATTTTTGTAAAATACTGGGATGTATGGAGTATGTGGTGTCCAATTATCAGAGTCATATCATTATTACGTTAATGTGAATTAAATCGTGAAGGAGGCTGCTTGGCAGGGGAAAAATTCTGGAAATGATGAGCAGCGCAGCTTCGCCGTTCATACAGCTTAACACTGCGCAGCTGCGCTGTTCAAAGATGGCTTTTGGGTTGCCTGAGCAGCGCAGCTGTGCCAGTAACACGGCTTGAGGCTGCGCAGCTGTGCCGGTCCGGGTCAGTCCGGGTCGGGTTTGATCCAGGTCGGGTTGGGTCGGGCCGGGGAAAAATTCCAAAAACTTATTTTTACTCAAATTCTCATATTGAACCACTTTACCTATATGACGCAACATGTTATATGATTGAATTAGCTTGATGATAGCATACGTGGTAGTTTAATAATGAAATTAAATTAAAAGGAAATCTTTTTCTTTCGAATTAGAGTTCGAGAACCTAATGGCTTAACGTGACACATATGATTAGGTTACGTGAAGGTTAATTGCTAGCGTTAGCGATAGCAGACGTATCAGGCAAGTTTCCTTACTCAAATTTGATTATGCAAGTTTCTTAACCCTATTTTTATTGAGAAATTATTCAACCCTTACTCATTTGATTGCAGCGAGGGTAAGTTTCGAGCTTGTGATTATTTAATTATTCGTACAAGTTTCTTTGACGCACAGTTCTACAACTTTAATTATCTTGCAAGTTTTATTGTTGATTACTCAGTTAGTAATTCAACTCTTATGGTTTAAAAGTTCTATTGCTATCATGAACTGTTTTCAAGTATGCTTTCTAGCTTTTGTTTCGGCCAGAGATTATTGATGAAAAAGGGTTTAACATTTGAACAATTCAAATCGTTTGAAGCTATTTAATGTTTACCAATCCAAATTGTTTTGGTGCGGTCTCGCAGGAATACTAAGATGAACAACCCAAATAAACGGGCAAACAGATGTCGGGCATATAGTCCAATTTATGCTTATGCAGTTTAAACTTTATACTTGTGCGCAATGTAGGGTATGATAGGCTGATCACCTGGAGTACTTGCAGAGATCGTTTACAATCTATTTGATTGTTAAACCGTCTGATGGTTTTCGATGACACAAAGTAACGTTCAGGGTATTTAACACCCCTTAGTATGCTGTTGAGAATTCTAAACTCTTATCTTTGATATTCTTGTTTAACACTTGATAATTCTTTCAACTGTTGAGATATTGCCATACAGATGTTCTTACTCCTGATGTATGTTTTCAAACTTCTTTATATACTTGCTGGGCAATTTGTGCTCATTCTTGCTTAAACCTTTCTGTTAAGGATGAACAGGTTGAGGGCTCGGGCAAGGACAAGGGAAAATCTAAGATGAAATGATGCTAGTTACCTTATGTAATAAGTTTATATTTCCGCATATGATGTAATGTAGCGATAAACGCTACGTTTAAGTTTTGATTTTTAAAGGTTGTAAAGACTTGGGATTTTATTTTGGACAAGTATGTAATAGTTATATTATTATTATTATTTTTGGAGTTTACATAAATAAATGATGATGTTTATTGTATCGTGAGCACCAGGTCCTGTAATCGATGTTACACGGATTTGGGGGCGTCACACCGAAGATAGAAGAGATATCAGTTGTTAGGGAGTTTGTGGATGTATTTTCGAGCGACTTACCATGACTTCCGCCAGATAGAGAAATAGAGTTCGTGATCAACTTAGCGCCGGGAACTGCTCTGATTTCAAAAGCTCCGTACAGAATAGCTCCAGTCGAGATGAAGGAACTAATGGTTCAACTGCAGGAATTGCTAGATAAGAAGTATATTCAGCCGAACGTTTCACCATGGGGAGCACCAGTATTGTTCGTGAAGAAGAAGGATGGATCGATGCGGCTTTGCATTGATTATAGAGAGTTGAACAAAGTTACGATCAAGAATAGGTATCCTTTACCTAAGATCGATGACCTGTTCAATCAACTGAAGGGTGCTAGATACTCTTAAAAATTGATTTGAGAAATGGATATCATCAGTTGAAGGTAAGAAGAGAAGATATACGGAAGACGACTTTTAGAACTCGGTATGGACATTACGAGTTCTTGGTGATGTCATTTGGTATAACAAATACACCAGTGGCATTTATGGACTTAATGAATAGGGTGTTTAAGCCATTTCTAGATAAGCTCGTAGTGGTGTTCATAGATGACATTTTGGTTTATTCCAAAACTGAGGAAGAACACACTGAACATTTAAGGCTGACATTAGAATCGCTGAGACGGGAAAAGCTATACGCGAAATTCTCGAAGTACGAATTCTGGTTAGAACATGTGCAATTTCTTGGCCACGTGATTGACAAGGATGGGATTTCGGTAGATCCATTAAAAGTTGAACCTGTGATGAATTGGGATCAGCCGAAGACACCGTCTGAAGTGAGGAGTTTCTTGGGATTGGCAGGTTATTACCAAAGATTTATACAAGACTTTTCCAAGATCGCAACTCCGTTGACAAATTTGACTCGTAAAATAGTTAAGTTTGTTTGGATGCAAAAGTGTGAGGAAAGTTTTCAGGAACTAAAGAAGAGGTTGAGTACTGCACCGGTGTTGTCATTGTCGGATAGTACAAGAAATTTTGGGGTATACATCGATGCTTCACATAAGGGATTAGGTTGTGGGTTGTGTGCTGATGCAGAGCGGCAAAGTCATTGCCTATGCATCATGTCAGCTGAAGGACTACGAGAAAAGGTATCTAACCCATGATTTGGAATTGGCGACAGTAGTGTTTGCTCTGAAGATTTGGAGACACTATCTTTATGGAGAAATTGTGAGATATACACAGATCACAAGAGTCTGAAGTATATCTTTACACAAAAGGATTTAAACATGCGCCAAAGGAGATGGTTGGAACTTATCAAAGACTACGATTACGAGATTCTTTACCATCCGGGTAAAGCTAACGTTGTTATCGACGCTTTGAGCAGGAAGGGTCTGACAAAGTTAAATATGTTAACTGATCAGGATCAGTTGATAGCAGATATGGCTAGGTTAGAGCTGGAAGTTAAGTATCCAAAGGAATTGGATGAGAAGTTATTTCAAGTAACTATTGGTTCTAATCTGATAGACAAGATAAAAGAGGCACAATTTCACGATGAGGAGTGCTAGAAGATCCATAAAATAATAGCCGATGGCGAAGAAATCAAGTTCAAAATAGATAATGAAGGACTGCTATGATTTGAAGGGAGAATCTGGGTACCGCTAGTACCAAACGTCAAAGAGAAAATTTTGGGCGAAGCTCACAGTTTGAGATATTCGATTCACCCTGGGAGTACGAAGATGTACCAAGATCTTAGACAATATTTTTGGTGACCGAATATGAAGAGAGACGTTGCTGAATGCGTTGTAAGATGTTTAACGTGCGAGAAGGTCAAAGTAGAACATCAGAGACTGAGTGGATTATTACAACCGTTAAAGATTCTGGAATGGAAGTGGGAGCACATCACGATGGATTTCGTGGTTGGTCTTCCACCAACTCAGAAGGGTTTTGATGCGATATGGGTGATAGTGGATCGACTGACGAAGTCAACACATTTCCTACCTATCAAGATTAAGTTCAACTTGGATCAGTTAGCAAAGTTATACGTGAAGGAAATTATTTCTAGACACGGTGTTTCGGTGTCGATTATGTCCGACAGAGATCCACGTTCCACGTCGAATTTCTGGAAGCGTTTACAAGAATGTTTGGGAACACAATTGCGAATGAGTACGGCATACCATCCTCAGACTGATGGCCAAAGCGAGAGAACGATTCAGATGCTAGAGGACATGCTGAGAGCTTGCATTATGGACTTCAAAGGAAGATGGGATAATCATCTACCTTTGGTGGAGTTCGCCTACAACAATAGTTACCATGCGAGTATTGGCATGCCGCCTTACAAAGCGTTATACAGCAGAAAATACAGAACCCCATTGTGCTGGGATGAGGTCGGTGAACGTCAACTGTTGGGATCAGAATTGATGCAACAAACCGCTGAAATCGTGAAGCTGATCAGAACAAGATTGGTTGTTGCTCAAGACAGACAGAAGAAGTATGCCGACCAACATCGTCAGAATCAAAAATTTATAGCAGGAAGCTTCGTTTTCCTGAAGGTATCTCCCTGGAAGGGGAAGATTCGATTCGGCAAGAAGGGAAAGCTGAGTCCCCGATTCATTGGACCTTTCGAGATACTACGAAAGGTGGGCGAAGTGGCTTACGAGGTTGCGCTACCTCCGGAGCTAGATAATATACATAATTTTTTTCATATTTCCGTGTTGCGACCGTACAAACATGACTACAAGCATGTAATAGAATACGAGCCTTTATAATTCAATAAAGACTGAACATATGAAGAAATGCCTGTTCAAATAGCTGATAGAAAAGAACAAGTGCTTAGAAATAAAGTGATACCTTCTGTTAAGGTAATCTGGAGGAACCACAGTGCTGAAGAAGCTACGTGGGAACTCGAAGATGTAATGATGAAGACGTATCTCCAATTATTTGCTTAATTATTTCGTATAATTTCTTGTATACCGATTCTGGGGACATAATCTTTTTAAGGGTAGAAGAATGTAACGGATGAGATTTTTTTTATTGTGATTCTGGGGACAGAATCCTTTTAAGGAGGGAAGATTGTAACGAAAGAGAATTTTATATATGAATTTTAATATTTATTGAATTAAATAAATATTTTAATTTATTTATTTATTGAGTTAAATAAATTATGTGATTGTTGTGGAGTAATTTAATTAAGTGCAATATATTAATTAAATGAATATTTAATATTTAATTTAATTGATGTGTAATGATTTTATGTTATACTTCTAGTTTAATTGAGATAATTAAATTAGATGAAGTTTATGTGATAATTGTTACATGAGATTATGATTAGCGAGTAATTATAATTGTTATGTGGCAAATATTATTGGTTAATGGACGTTAGCTTTTATTTAATTAAATTAGAATGTTAAGATTTAATTAAATAAAGTGTAACATTGAAAGCTATGTGTTAAAAGAATTAAAAAGGGTTTTAAATGAGTTTTATCAAACAAGGCCCTTAAAACTGTTTTTAAAGAGTTTTGCCAAACAAGGCCCTTGCACCTATTTTAATTCTGTTTTGCCAAACGGGGCCTTAACTACTAAAAACCTGTTTTTAAATAAGCTGTTTGCCAAACAAGCCTTATGGCTTTTAAAATTCAAAACATTATAACTGATATATTAATGGTTAGTTATTATATATAATTATATGTATTAAGTATTATAACAGTTATAATTTTAACTACGTTCAGTTAGAATTAGAAGAAAAATAGTCAGAGTTAGAACAAAACAAAGAAGAAAAGAAAGAGTAGAGAAAGAAAAGAGAGAAAAGAGAGGAGAAGAAGAAGTCTTAAGAGAATCCTTGCTACATCATCATCATCATCTTCTTCACTTAGCAAAGGGTATAACTCTAATCTTATAGTTTTAGAATTTTATTCTTGTGTTCTTCATATTTTAGTTCTCTATAAACTTGAGTTTCATGAAAATTGTATAAACATGAATTATATATAGAATTTGTGTTCATAAATTATTTATAATTGATTTGTATGCATAATTAGATAGTTTAATTTATGTAAACATGATGAACATGAAGAATTCATGTTCATCAAAAGTTACAGTGAATTGATTTTAATAAATGGCTCTTTTAAAATCAAAATTTATGTTTGATTGTTAATTGTTGTGTAAATTAATTGTAGATTATGTTAATATGTTTAGAAACGAATTGATTGTGCTTGGAATTATGTGAATTGGTTTAAAAACAAATTCACAGTGTTCAATTTCATCAAGAACACTCAAAAATGGATTTTCTTCAAAATTTACAAAAATTGGAGTTTTAAATTATGTGTTTTGATGTCTTTATGTGTTAGAACATGATTAGAAGCATAAACTGATATTTGTATAAAAGTTTATGTGATTTATGTAGCCTGAATTCAGAATTTGGTGTGGAGAAATAAGTCAAATTAATTTTTTCTCTGCACAGTTCGCGACACTATCAGACCTGTCTGCTCAGTGGCGTGGCCGCGCCACTCCTAAGGCTTATTGGAGCGCGGCCGCGCTGGTCCTGCAGATTGGGCAGAAAGCTATTTTAAAATGTGAAATTTTATAAGATTAATGATGCAATAATTTATAAAGCATGCTAATAAAATTTTAAATGCTAAATGGACAGTAATGAATTATATTATTAAAATATAATATGTAATTATAATTTGATTAAAGTAAATGTTCAATTTAAATTAAAATTTAATTAATATAAATGCATAATGTAGTTTGATTAAATTTAATCAAAGTGGATGTTTAGTTTAAATTATAATTTGTTTAATTATAATTTAATTAATATAAAATGTAATTATAATTTATGTAATTATAATTATAATTTGATTAATTATAATTAATGTGAATGTTTAATTTAAATTATAATTTACTTAATTATAATTTAATTAATATGAGTACATAATTATTATTTAATTAATTATGTGATAATTAATTATTAACTTAATAAATAAAGAGGAATGAGTTAACCTAAATGGGTTAACTAATTATGTGAATTAGTTATGTGATAACTAATTTAGATTATTATTGTTAATATTATATATGTATGGTTAATTAAGGAATGTGAGTATAACTTATAACTTGCGCTTAAGGCAAGTTTTCTAAACTCAAACTTGTTATTGATATGCAAGTATTTTCAATTCAAATCTTAATTGTATTTGAGCTTGTCTTTTATTCTGCAATGGACAAGTAATTATTTAAAGTTCATTATTGAGTAATGTGACCTTGACTTAATTTTTCAAGTAAGGTCTATATTCTCTTTTAAAGGCTTTAATTCTAATTCTAAAGCATGAGTAAATTCGTAATTATTTTATTATAGAATTCTAAATTTTTGTGAGTCGATTCAACTACTCCTTAGTTGATGGTAGTCGAACTCCAAATTTTCTTTTAAACTTATCCAAACCAAACTTTCTTTGGTGCGTACTTGTTATCAAATACTGAGATGAACAACCCTATTTAATAGGGGATACCATGCGAAAGTGTTAAGATGTTTGTGCACAATATATGGTACGAAGGGCTGATTCCCCTAAGTACGAGTTAAGAGTCCATATAGTTTAAACGACTGTTAAATGTTTTAAATAGAGATGTTTATAACCTAGGACTAGTTCAAGGTCTTATGACCCTCAGATGATTTCTGTATTCGAATTCTAAAAGTTGATGAAAGAATTATTATTCAAATCTTTATTATTGATGAAAGAAAAATTATTCAAATCTTCTGAAGTTATTCAGTTTATGTCATCACTATTATTGTAATTATTCTAAGTGAGCTTTTGTTTGCTTACTCTTGCAATTACATAACCATTGCAGCTAAAGTCGAGAATGTTGACACACCGTCAACAAGTAAAGGAAAAAGCAAGATGAACAAGTGAAGACTTGTTCTGTTTGAATATGATGTGTAATAGAATTTTAATGTTTATGATGTTTATTTTCCGCACTAATTGTTTACGTTAAGGTTAGCAAACCCTGGGATATTTTTGATTAAGTTGTAATCCTTTTGATAAGGAAGATTTTATTATTTATTCAAGGTTGTAATTTATTTTACATTCCTTATTTATGAGCAGTATTTATGTTTTAATTATATAATGAGCACCAAATCATGTGGAAATGAAGTATCCGGATTTGGGGGTGTCACACTTAAGATATTATTACGATTATGTCATTACATTCTTAAATAATTATTTTTCCTTTTCTGGTGTGACGCTTAAGGTTCTCCATATTAAACCGGTTGTGAATAAATCAATTAGAACAATTCTAATCTTATTTAAATAATTAAATTAAACTAATAATCTATTTAAATAAATAATATTTATTCTATAATATGGATAAGCCTCCCTAGCGAACATCGACTTTTCAGATATTATAGATTTCAACATTAATCATAAAAGAACCTTTGAGTTAATAGTTACCGTACAATTCAATCCTTCCACCATACAATGTCCCAATTAAATATAAGACATGGAATTATTGTCAAGTCTTATTTTATTTAATTATATGTATTTCGATCAGAAAAAGTACAATTCCAAATAATACAAATTAGAAACTCCTTTCTAATTTCATTCCACCTTGGCCAAGGATTCCTGGGTTGTCATTTATCGAATCACATATGACATATCTCTTCTTTTACTAGAAGCGGTAGATTCTTTATTGATCATTCATTATCTCTATATATAACTTATTACACCCAAGCATACCCTTTGATATACCCTAAGGGTCTTAAGGAATAAGTCAAAGTATAATTAATTATACACAAGATACTTTGAAGATATCAAGTCTGAGGATCACTTGTACTACTATCACATTAGGAATTTCTATTGACAGACGAGTAAAACTCTATTAGGTAGTCCTTAGCGAGTCACGTTCAGTGTACTTATTCTTCAATAAGCACCTACATATTTGCTTTAGTGTCTCCATACAAATGATCATGAGATCAATCATCCTCATCCAACGAGCAAGCAACATATGTACCAATCTATCTGGATTCACTAATCCCCTTTTTAGTAATTCATCGATTGGGAAATATTTTAGTTTTAAGCTATCTAAGAATTTAGATCTCATTAGCATGATCAACATCATGATTCAAAAAGCATTGCTTAAAACTATGGGTTATTTTCATATTATAAAAACAACATTATGTAGATAATTAAATTCCTTTAATAAATTAATACTTTTATTAATAAATAAATAAGATCGTTTAGAAAGTATATGCTTTATCATCATACATGATTGGCTTGTATGCATACTACTTTCAGTTGAAACCTTATGGCGGCCCAAGCCAATGCGCAACATGTCTTTTCTAACAGTGTGTACTTCTGCTCTCCACTACTGAATCGCTTACTGAAGTAACAAATAGCTCCTTTATTGCCCATATCATCCTTCTGCCCCAGTAAACAACCCATGGCGTTGGAGTTAACTAATATGTATATAAACAACCGGACTCCCTCCGTTGGGGTTACCAGAATGGGTGCTTCAATCAACATCTTCTGAATAATGTGAAAAGCCTTTCAACAGTCTTCGTTCCATTTCCCGGAGGAGTTCTTTCTCAACAACTTGAAAATGGGTTCACATGTGGCTGTCAGTTGTGAGATGAATCAGCTGATAAAGTTTATCCTTCCAAGGAAACCTTTGATTTCTTTCTCGGTTCTCAGCTCAGGCATCTCAATGATGGCTTTTATCTTGGCTAGGTCCAATTCGATACCTCAATTTCTTACAAGGAATCCCAGGAGTTTACCAGACTTCATGCCAAACGCACACTTAGTGGGGTTCAACTTTAAATCATATTTACGAAGCCGCTCGAACAACTTCCGAAGATGGGTACAATGGCCATCTACCTCCTTGAACTTTACGATGATTTCATCCACATATACTTCTATCTCTTTGTGCAATATATCATGGAATAACACCATCACGGCTCTCTGATATTTGCACCCTCATTAGTGAGGCCAAAAGCCAATCTTCTATAGCAAAAAGTGCCCCAAGGGGTGATGAAGGCGGTCATTTCCCTGTCTTCTTCAGCAACTATAATCTGGTGGTATCCGCCGAAACAATCGGCAAAGGTGTACATCTCGTATTGCGTCGTATTATCTATCAACACATGGATGAATGGTACTGGGAAGTCATCTTTAAGGCTGGCCTTGTTGAGATCTCGAAAATCTATACAAACTCGCATCTTTCCCCCAGACTTCGGCATTGGGACCACATTAGATAACCATTACGGGTAGGTTGATACCATAATGATACCCGCATTGAACTATTTGATAATTTCTTCTTTGACCTTCAGGCTCCATTCTGGTTTCAACCGTCTTAGCTTCTGCTTAACTTGTTTGAATCCCTCCTTAACTAGTAACCAATGGACGACTATGTCTGTTGACAAACCTATCATGTTTTCTTGAGACCAGGAAAAAACATCCTAGAACTGGGTTAGGAGGTTAATTAAGTCTTTTTCTTGGCTAGAGGGAAGGTTGGATCCAATCTGTAGTTCTTTAGGATGGTCAGAGTTTCCGATGTTTATTGTGGTGGTCTGCTCAAGGTTGGGTTTGGGTCTGTCTTCGACCCATCCTTTAATTTCCTCAGGCACCTTGTAATACCCGAGAATTTTTGAATATTATTAAATGAATATATTAATGAAAATGAATATTTATCTGAATATAAATATTTATATGTTCTGAGATGAGCTAACTCAATTATATTAAATTGAATAATAATAATAATTGAGAAAATATAAAGTTTGCGATAAACTCGTTGAATGCCTTGTGTGACACAGTGATGAGAAATATTAATGATTATATTAATTAATGAAGGAATTACTACGTGAACAATTAATCAAATATTAATTGTTATTATGAAAGATGGAATATTAATGGTGATTAATAATATATTGATTATTATTATTACAAATAATAGAATAATAATAAACAACTTGTTTACAAATATGATAAGAGTTATATTTATTAGTGTGATAATTAATCTTATGAATATTAATTAAGTGTTATTAATGATTACATGGATATATGAGGGATGAATTAATTAATATTTTATTAATTAATTAATTGCTATTATGAATGATAAAACAAGTAAGTTATTAATATAATAAGATTATATTAATTCCTATGTGCAAGCATGCGATATTAAAAGTATAAAATATAGTAGTTAACTATATATTATACAAAGTGTAAAGTGCAATGTGACTATGTTATATATATATATATATATATATATATATATATATATATAAACTATATAGTAAAGCTTATTGAGTTGTAAGAGTTACATGAAATGTGTATGTGACAATTGTATGTGAAGTATACATTAAAATAATACATCATGAATATATATAGTAAACAATTATAATTGATGATTACTTCAATATATAATTGAATAATAAATGTGATAGTATCCGATTAAATTATATCGGTAAGATAAAATATACATGGATTATATGTGTAGAAATTACACTTACTACATTATATGAATTACATTATGTCATTAAAATTACAACCTAAGCATATATCATATGAATACAACTTAGGTATATATATGATAATTTAAGTACAAAATGGCTTAAGTGTTGTATATATTGCTAGAATGCTGAGATTTCTTTGCTTGTCCTACATTGATAGTCTCTTTCTCTCTTCACGTGTTCAAGCTCAAAGCTAGTCTCTTCCTATAACATCAAACTCAGCAACATAGACTAGAAATCATGCAATGGGGAGTGGGCATAATAGTGTAATTCAACTGCCATCTAACTACTCTCTCTTAACCTTCATGTTCTTATGTCTTCCATTTGTTTGAAATGGTGTGGAAAGGCAATGTCTGAATATCATTTTCTCTATAAATACAACCCATCTCCTTCAATTTGATTTGCTGAGAATTGCTTGAGTGTTGAGTTGAGAGTAATATATATATTAGTGTAGTAGCATTGTGAGTGGAAAGTAGCAGCAAGTTCATATTCGTGTGACAGAGGTATAACATACATTCCACATTTTTCAATTCATGTTTTCTGTATTTCTGTCAAAATTCCATTTCTTGATTTTGGTTGCAAGATATGTTAATTGAATTATAGAATTATTATTAATCATTATATTAGCTTATAATCATGTTAGTATTCAATGTGTTATGCTTGCAATCAAACTCGTGAATGATTTCTGAGTTTGGGCTGGATTTCTGCAGAAGCAGGAAATTCTTGGCACTGACCGAACACGGCGCAGCTGTGCCGGTTTTATACCAAGGCGTAGCGCAGCGCAGCTGCGCCAGTCTCTGGTGTCAGTTGCTTGGCTGCTGCTGCAAATCTGTTAAGTAATAGCTTGTTCATATAAGTTAGACAGGCATGATGACTAGTCCAGCATATGTATTGATGTACCTAGACCTAAAGAGAACATGTTTTATTATATTAGCATGCAAGATTTATGAAACGACTTATAGTTTTGAAATAAACCTAAAGTTTCATAAACGAACTCGATATGTATGCATGCCATGTTGAACATTTTGATTTTTGCGAGCATATTAGTATAACCTAGAAACACATAAAATGCATGTTAACTCGCGTATATAAGTTTCATAATAAAATGTGAACATGCGAACCTCGCTAAGTGAACTTAGGATTTTAAAAGGAACTTAAAGATTATGAAAAGGGGACTTGGATGTGCTATAATTATATTTGGACTTTGAACATGTTAATATGACCTAGAAGTGCATGAAGAACGTAATACTATGTATATACATATTTCATGATATAACATGCACATGTTGGACTAATTAGTGAACATTACTAAACAAAATACGAACTTTGAACGTGAACGTTAACATGCTTCATGGACATATGTGATAGTACTCTTAACCTCATTAATGTCATACACGTACACATGCTATGCTAGGTGCCATGAAAACTAGTTGAGCACAAGTGAAGCATGATTTAAGCTAAGTAACAATAGTAGTCATGTGTATATGAAGTAGAAACTTGCAAGCATGCCTAAAGTGAGTTATGAGATCACCTCATATGTTTAAAATAACAAACATGATTGCTAATGTGATTTCATAACCTTGAATGGTCTTAAGTTATGAAAAGTGTTGACCTAGGACCTATAGCATGAAAGATTGAACTTGCAAGGTTAGACAATCATGGGAGTGCCCTTTAATAGGTATACGTGCTATGTGATATCATATGTTGATACTTGAACCCGACTTTGACGTTTAACTTACAACAATGCTATAACTTGCTAAAAAGAGTATGTTTGCTATGTGTCGTGATCTTATGTGATAATGATGATATGTAAACTTAATTAACCCGAAAAGAGGAACGCTAAAGATAAAGACAATAAAAGTTATACTAATATGATACCATATATGGTATAACTGGGTAACTAGGTTAAAACTTAGTTTATTTGTTGATTGTATATCCAAGATAAAATATGATGTTGAAATATATGACTAATGGATATCATACGATAGGGTTTGAAAGTGTTGACTTATTTATCGTGGATAGACTACGCATAAGGCAAGTACTTGAACCCTACTCTTTATTGAGCATTACTGGAGCTTGTACTATTATTGGTTATACAAGAAAATAATTGAAAACATGATTCTTATCCTATGACATAATGCTTCATAAATAGAATAGAGTTGTTTATTCTTGAACTTTGATTCGAGTATTGAACTTATAATTGTTCGCTTATTCATTTAAAGAGCCGTCTGTGCCAATTGATTCGGCTAGACTTATAACATGATTAGAAAGCTGTCCAAACCTATTGAATGGTGCAGAATTCTTGTGTTAACTGAGTTGAACAACCTTCTTTGAAGGGGATATATATCTGTTGGGAGACTGACGTGCACACTTAAGTATGACTAAATGTTATGCATAATATAGGGTACTTTAGGCTGATCACCTGTTGTACTTGTTTTATTGGATTTTCAGCATATTACTGTTAATTCTAGTAAGAGTTCATAGACCTTAGTGACTGCTCAGTATTCAGTTATCTTGAAATCTTAAATTGATTTAGTATTGAATCATATTGATATTATTCTGTCCTTAGCGACTGTTATTGAGAACTGTTGATATTCTTGCTATCCTTGAATTATCATACCTTGCTATACCCTTTTTGTGATTCAAGAACTATATTACTCACCCTTGTTGTTATATTACTTGCTGAGCAAACTTGTTGCTCATTCTTGCTTTTTCTAAAACATTTCAGTTAAGGCAGAGCCGTGTGGACCCTCGAGTACCGACAAGGGCAAGGGAAAGGCTACCGACTAGCTAGTCCCTTTTATGTTTTAATTATTATAATGTTGTAGTAAGATGATGTAGTAAGACTGGATTTGACTATGTTTAAGCTTAAGTTAAATTATGTAATAAGTCGTTATTTGATATTATATAATCTATTAAGTACTGTAGGTTGCGAGACTTGGGGGAATAATTATAATAAATCATTGTAAATTATTCTAGTTTAGATTTTTCCGCTGTGATGGTGTGGTTTTAGTTATTATTGTATTACCATGAGAACGTGACGAACCGAATTTGAGTAACCAAGTGGCGGTCCAAATTTGGGGGCGTCACGTATCAAAGCTGTAGTTATAAACCTTAGGAGAAGGTGTCCTTAGATTATAACTTAGGAGAACTTAGAAGTTAGAAAGGGATAGAACTTACATAGGGTTTTCCTAGAGAGAGACTTAGTGTGTTATGAAATATAACTTCATTCTATACAATGAACTTATGTTTTATTTAACATTCTAATGGAGTTGCTGTTTGTTTGTCTTGTGTTTGTGATTGTAGGATGACAGACACAGGGGTACCTAGTAGAGTGGTAGAGGAGGAGCCCAGGGATATACATGTAGTATATGAGGCACCTCTAGAGGTTGTGCCTGTGCAGGCTATTGCACCATCTGAGTCTGGCAATGAGAACGAGATTGAGATAGAGTCCAATCCAGAGGAGGAGCCGATGGAGGACAAGCCAGTGGAGGACTCTGACGAGGCTACTGTAGAGGAGCAGATGTTAGGCGAGTTCGAGGAGCGGATCCTAGAGTTGGACTGCAAAGTCCAGGAGCTGGAGGCCGAGGCCCAGGAGAGAAAGTCTGAGTTCCAAAAATTGAGGGACGAGGACCATCAGAGGAAGCTGGCCATGCAGGAGTTAGAGGTGGAGGTTGCATATCGCAAGGAAGTAGGGATCCAGAAGGGTACCTTGTTTCACAAGTCAGTAGCTAGGAACGTGGATCTGGCAGGAAAGCTAGAAAAGGTAGAACAGAGGGAATTGAGTGAGAAGACTGAGAAGGAAGCACTCCGTACTCAGCTAGAGTTGGAGGTTATGGATAGGATACACTTTGAGGAGAAGTGGGAAGCGGCTAACGAGAGAGCTGACGACCTAGAGGATGAGGTCAGATGCAAGAAGAGGAAGATGAACAAGATGGGGTATGTGTTCCATTCAGCTTTTGAGAGGGTGATTGATGGTGTGTACCACTACCCAGCAGAGCAGGGACAGACCCTACATACTTTGAGCCGAGAGTTGATGGCGTATATAGCAAAGATCGAGTACAAGAGCGCTATGGAGCGTGGAATGATGGGATGAGACCCTTAGTCAGTCTAGCTGTAGCTTAGTAGTATTTACTTTATGTGTTGTATATACTATGTTGTAATCCCAACTTTTTTGTGTAAAGTGTGGGATAGTGATGTAAACCCCGAGTAAGCTTTTGATAGAGGGGTAGTATGGTAGTGTTCCCCGTCTTTTGTGATATTAGGGGATATATATGATAACATTTATAGAAATATGCTAGGGGAAATCATGTAATGAAACGATTTGGCATATGAATATAAATGAAGCTTATTTCAGAAATGTGTTATAAAATTTTATGCCTTTAGTATTAAAAGAAATACTTAAGTAATATAACTGAGTAATAATAAAATGAAAATTTGTGATGCAGATAATGCTGCCCAGATGTAGATTGACTGCACCTAAGGAGTCAGTGAACAATGAGAGGGAACAAGTAGACCCGATCCAGAAGCTAGTAAATCTGTTAGGAGAGGCCCTTAAGGGAAGGAACAACGAACCCGTTCACCCCAATCCTCAAGGAGTACCAGTCACAAACTTTAAGGACTTTAGGAGTGTAGGACCCCCAGAGTTCGAGGGTACTACCGACCTAATCATTGCACAGACATGGATTAGGGATATCGAGAAGGCTTTCACCATCGCTCATGTGGGCGAAGACCAGAAGACGGTATTTGCTACGTACATGATGAGAGGCGAAGCGAACTACTAGTGGGAGGCTAATCAGCAAAGAGCTGGAGAAGGGATAATAGCATGGGATAGATTCAAAACTCTATTTTTTGAGAACTACTTCCCAAAAAGTATGAAAAATAGGATGGACGTGAAGTTCTTAGAATTGAAGCAAGGTGATATGACGATGGCGCAGTACGCGGCTAAGTTCAACGAACTAGCGCGATTTGCAGAACACCAAGTTGGAGATGAAGAAAGAAAGGCGAGATGATTCGAGCAAGGGCTGAAGCTGTGGCTGTTCAATAAGGTATCAGTTCTTCAAATTGATTCCTTTGCGACATTATTGGAGAAGGTGATCATTGCGAAAGGTGGCAGTGAGGCCTTAAGTCTGTACAACAAAGAGAAGAAAGGAAAGAATACCGGAGGAGAGAACCATACTGGAGGAAGCAGTAGTAGAGGAAGTAATTTGGGAAAAAGAAAGTGGGAAAACAACAACAATAACAAAAACAACAACAATCAGTCGGGAAATTTTCGTCGAGGTTTCAAGAAAAGGGCAGAAGGATGCCCAAAATATGGGAAGAATCATCAGGGCGAGTGCTGGAAGGGACGCGACACTTGCTACAACTGCGGTTAGGAGGGGCACATTTCGCCCAACTGCCCGAAACCGAAAAAGATACAAGGATGTTTTTCATGTGACTCGACGGAGCACTGAATTAAAGACTGCCCGAAGAAGAGAAGTAGAGAAGGTAGCCAATAAGGGGGAAACAAACTGATGATCGGTGGACCGGCATAATCCAGCCTCCCAACCGCTAGGACCATTAACATGACCGTCCAGGATGCAGTAGCTGCGAAGAATGTGGTGTCAGGTATAATCCCAATCAATGATATAAATGCTTATGTATTATTTGATTCGGGTGCCACCTGTTCTTTTGTATCTGAAGAATTTGCTAGTAAACTTAGTTCACCCCGAGAACATTTAGAAGATCCCTTGAACATAGAAGTTGCGAATAAGGAAGTAATCCCTATAGAATACATTTATTGAAATTATCGCGCAAACATTAGAGAACATGAACTGAGCGTAGACTTGATTCCTATTAGATTGGGAGAATTTGACGTATTACTGGGAATGGATTGGTTGTATAACCATGTTGCAATAATTGACTGTCAGAATAAAAGTGTGAACCTTCAGACTCCGAGTAAGTCTAAGGTAGTGTTTTATGGTAGCTCATCGCTTAAGCAATCGTGTTGTCTTACGATGATGTAGGCCAAGAAATTGTTAAGGAAATGATGTGTAGGTTATTTAGCTTACATCGTAGATACTCGGAAAAAGGAAGTAGAAATTAAAGATATATCCGTAGTGAATGAATTTTGAGATGTATTTTCGGACGATCTGCCTGGTCTTCCGCCAAACAGAGAAATTAAATTCGTAATAGACTTAGCACCGGGAACAGCACCAATTTCGAAAGTACCATATCTTATGGCGCCAGTAGAAATGAAGGAATTGATGATACAACTGCAAGAGTTATTAGATAAGGGTTACATACGGCCGAGTGTGTCTCCTTGGGGAGCACCAGTGTTTTTCGTTAAGAAAAAGGACGAATCGATGAGGCTCTGTATCGATTATCAAGAATTGAACAGAGTAACGATCAAGAACAGATATCCGGTACCGAGGATAGACGACTTATTTGATCAACTGAAGGGAGCGAAGTATTCTCTAAGATAGACCTACAGACAGGTTATCACCAACTGAAGGTACGAGATGAGGACATACCAAAGAATACATTTCGAACCCGTTATGGACATTACGAGTTTTTAGTAATGTCATTTGGATTGACTAATGCTCCGGCAGCATTCATGGACTTGATGAGCCGAGTTTTCAAGCCATACTTGGATAAATTTGTGGTAGTTTTCATCGACGACATCTTGATCTACTCGAAGACAGAAGAACACGCCGAACATTTGAAGATTATTTTAGAGGCACTAAGGAAATAGAAGATGTATGCAAAATTTTCTAAGTGTGAATTTTGGATGGAGAAGATTCAATTCTTAGGTCACGTGGTGGATAAGAATGGAATCTCAGTGGACCCTGCAAAGGTCGAGGCAGTAAGTAATTGGGAATAACCAAGAACACCAACGGAGGTGAGAAGTTTCTTAGGATTAGCTGGGTACTATCGAAGATTCATCCAAGATTTTTCTAAGATAGTAACCCCGTTGACTAATCTGACGAGGAAGACGGTGAAGTTTGTGTGGACAGACAAATGTGAAGAGAGTTTTCAAGAGTTGAAGAAGATATTAAGCGAGGCACTTATGTTGTCACTACTTGATGATGCGGGAAAGTTTGTGGTATATAGTGATGCATCGCACAAGGGACTTGGTTGTGTGCTAATGCAGCACAGAAAAGTCATTGCGTATGCATCACGACAATTAAAGGACTACGAAAAATGATACCCTACTCACGACTTAGAGTTAGCGGCAGTAGTTTTTGCGTTGAAAATTTGGAGGCATTATTTGTACGGAGAGAAATGTGAGATATACACGAACCACAAAAGTCTGAAATATATCTTCACACAGAAGGAGTTAAATATGTGTCAGAGAAGGTGGTTAGAACTAAACAAGGATTATGACTGCGATATTCTCTATCACCCGGGTAAGGCAAACGTAGTTGCCGACGCTCTGAGCAGAAAAGGAAGGGATAAATTATTTCACTTGACGACTCAAGAGGAGTTGATAAGAGAGATGGAGAAATTGGAAATAGAGGTAAAAGGACCAGAGAGGTCTGAAGAGAAGTTGTTCGTAATGGAAGCTTGTCTGACATTGTTGGATATAGTAAAGGAAGCACAAGAGAAAGATGAAGAATGTGAGAAAATCAGAAAGAGGATAACAGAGAATGGAGAAGAAAAATTCAGAATGGATAAAGACGGTGTCTTGAGATTTGAAGGGAGAGTATGGGTACCAGCGGTAACCGAGTTAAGGAAAGAAATTTTGCACGAGGCACACAATACGACGTATTTCTTTCATCCAGGAGGCACTAAGATGTACCGAGATTTAAGGCAACACTTTTGGTTGCCCAATCTAAAATGGGAAGTCGTAGAGTGCGTTAGTAGATGTCTGACCTGCCAACGCGTTAAAGCAAAGCACCAGCGGCAAAGTGGTTTACTACAACCGTTGGAAATACCAGAGTGGAAATGGGAGCACATTACGATGGACTTCGTGGTTGGACTTCCAGTCACACAGAAGGGATATGATGCCATTTGGGTTATCGTGGATCGACTAACGAAGACCGCACATTTTCTACCAATCAAGATCCGCTATAGTTTGAATCAGTTAGCGAGTCTGTACGTAAAGGAGATTGTTTCATGACATGGAGTGCCGGTGTCAATTGTCTCTGATCGAGATCTGCGCTTCAGATCAAATTTTTGGAAAAGCTTATAAGGGAGGATGGGAACACAGTTGAGGTTGAGTACCGCTTATTATCCTCAGACAAACGGACAGAGCAAGCGAACTATACAAACGTTGGAGGACATGCTTAGGACTTGCGTGATGGACTTCAAGGGAAATTGGGATGACCACCTACCCTTAGTCGAATTTGCGTATAACAATAGTTACCATGCGAGTATCGACATGCCACCGTACGAAGCTCTTTACGAAAGAAAGTGCAAAATGCCATTATGTTTGGACGAAGTCAGAGAGCGACAAATACTCAGACCAGAGTTAGTACAACAAACAGCAGACGTGGTGACAATGATAAGAGCCAGACTAGTAGCAGCTCAAGACTGCCATAAAAAGTACGCAGATTTGCATCGGCAGGACCGAGACTTTAAAGTCGGCAGTTTCGTATTCTTGAAGGTATCTCCATGGAAGGGAAAGATCCGTTTTGGCAAGAAAGAAAAATTGAGTCCAAGATTCATAGGACCGTTCGAGATACTGAAGCAAGTGGGCGAAGTGGCATACAAAGTTGCATTACCACCCGAGTTGGAGCACATCCACAACGTGTTCCACATTTTCGTGTTGCGACCATACAAGGCCGACTATGAGCACGTGATTTCTTACGAGCCCATTCAAGTGGAGAAGAACTTAGCTTATGAAGAAATTTATGTCCAAATACTAGATAGGAAAGAACAAACCTTGAGAAATAAAATTATTTCATCTGTAAAAGTACTTTGGCGTAACCACTATGTCGAGGAGGCTACATGGGAGTTAGAAGATAGGATGGTGAGGGATTATCCCCATCTATTTGTGTAACCTTGTAGCAATTCCGAGGACAGAATTTTTATAAGGGGGGGAGGATGTAATACCTGAGAATTTCTAAATATTATTAAATGAATATATTAATGGAAATGAATATTTATCTGAATATAAATATTTATATGTTCTGAGATGAGCTAACTCAATTATATTAAATTAAATAATAATAATAATTGAGAAAATATGGAGTTTGCGATAAACTTGATGAATGCCTTTTGTGGCACAGTGATGAGAAATATTAATGATTATATTAATTAATGAAGAAATTACTACGTGAACAATTAATCAAATATTAATTGTTATTATGAAAGATGGAATATTAATGGTGATTAATAATATGTTGATTATTATCATTACAAATAATAGAATAATAATAAATAACTTGTTTATAAATATGATAAGAGTTATATTTATTAATGTGATAATTAATCCTATGAATATTAATTAAGTGTTATTAATGATTACATGGATATATGAGGGATGAATTAATTAATATTTTATTAATTGATTAATTGCCATTATGAATGATAAAACAAGTAAGTTATTAATATAATAAGATTATATTAATTCCTATGTGCAAGCATGCGATATTAAAAGTAGAACGTATAGTAGCTAACTATATATTATACAAAGTGTAAAGTGCAATGTGACTATGTTATATATATATATATATATATATATATATATATATATATATATATATATATATATATATAACTATATTGTAAAGCTTATTGAGTTGTAAGAGTTACATGAAATGTGTATGTGACAATTGTATGTGAAGTATACATTAAAATAATACATCATGAATATATCTAGTAAACAATTATAATTGATGATTACTTCAATATATAATTGAATAATAAATGTGATAGTATCCGATAAATTATATCGGTAAGATAAAATGTACATAGATTATATATGTGCAAATTACACTTACTACATTATATAAATTACATTATGTCATTAAAATTACAACCTAAGCATATATCATATTAATACAACTTAGGTATATATATGATAATGTAAGTGCAAAATGGCTTAAGTGTTGTATATATTGCTAGAATGCTGTGATTTCTTTGCTTGTCCCACATTGATAGTCTCTTTCTCTCTTCACGTGTGCAAGCTCAAAGCTAGTCTCTTCCTATAACATCAAACTCAACAACATAAACTAGCAATCATGCAATGGGGAGTGGGTATAATGGTGTAATTCAACTACCATCTAACTACTCTCTCTTAACCTTCATGTTCTTATGTCTTCCATTGGTTTGAAATGGTGTGGAAAGGCAACGTCTGGATATCATTTTCTCTATAAATACAACCCATCTCCTTTAATTTGATTTGCTGAGAATTGCTTGAGTGTTGAGTTGAGAGTAATATATATATTAGTATAGTAGCATTGTGAGTGGAAAGTAGTAGCAAGTTCATATTCGTTTGACAGAGGTATAACATACATTCCATATTCTTCAATTCATGTTTTTCTTATTTCTGTCAAAATTCCATTTCTTGATTTTGGTTGCAAGGCATGTTAATTGAATTATAGAATGATTATTAATCATTATATTAGCTTATAATCATGTTAGTATTCAATGTGTTATGCTTGTAATCAAATTCGTGAATGATTTCTGTGTTTGGGCTGGATTTCTGCAGAAGCAGGAAATTCTTGGCGCTGACCGAACACGGCGCAGCTGTGCCGGTTTTATACCAAGGCGCAGCGCAGCGCAGCTGCGCCAGTCTCTGGTGTCAGTTGCTTGGCTGCTGCTGCTAATCTGTTAAGTAATAGCTTGTTCATATAAGTTAGACAGGCATGATGACTAGTCCATCATATGTATTGGTGTACCTAGACCTAAAGAGAACATGTTTTATTATATTAGCATGCAAGATTTATGAAACGACTTATAGTTTTGAAATAAACCTAAAGTTTCATAAACGAACTCGATATGTAGTGCATGCCATGTTGAACATTCTGATTTTTGCTGGCATATTAGTATAACCTAAAAACACATGAAATGCATGTTAACTCGCATATATAAGTTTCATAATGAAATTGAACATGCGAACCTCGCTAAGTGAACTTAGGATTTTAAAAGAAACTTAGAGATTATGAAAAGGGGACTTGGATGTGCTATAATTATATTCGGACTTTGAGCATGTTAATATAACCTAGAAGTGCATGAAGAACGTGATACCATATATATACATATTTCATGATATAACATTCACATGTTGGACTAATTAGTGAACATTACTAAACAAAATACGAACTTTGAACGTGAACGTTAATATGCTACTTTGAGATTTGAATTCTGAAATTTATGGACATATGTGATAGTACACTTAACCTCATTAATGTCATACACATACACATGTCATGCTAGATGCCATGAAAACTAGTTGAGCACAAGTGAAGCATGATTTAAGCTAAGTAACAATACTAGTCATGTGTATATGAAGTAGAAACTTGCAAGCATGCCTAGAGTGAGTTATGAGATCTCCTCATATGTTTAAAATAACAAACATGATAGCTAATGTGATTTAATAACCTTGAATGGTCTTAAGTTATGAAAAGTGTTGACCTAGGACCTATAGCATGAAAGATTGAACTTGAAAGGTTAGACAATCATAGGAGTGCCCTTTAATAGGTATACGTGCTATGTGATATCATATGTTGATTGTGACGCCCCCAAATTCCAGGACCGTCATGGGGTCGCTCGAATTCGGTTCGACACGTGCTCATGGTAATACAATAATAACTAAAATCACACATTCACAGCGGAAGATCTAATTTAGAATAATATACAATAATTTATTATAATTATTCCCCCAAGTCTCGCAACCTATAGTACTTAATAGATTACATAATGATATCGAATAAAGACTTATTACATAATCCTACTTAAGCTTAAACATAGTCTGAAGACAGTCTTAATATAACATAACAATTTGAAACATAAAGGAACAAGCTAGTCGGTAGCCTTGCCCTTGCCCTTGTCCTTCCCAGAGACACTTCCCTGTTCCGCCTTAACTGAAAGGTTTTAAAATAAGCAAGAATGAGCACAAATTGCCCAGCAAGTAATATACAACAAGGGTGATGAGTATTATATCACGAGTTTGAAATATCGAAGTATAATCTCTAAGATAGTTCAGAGTTTCAGAATAATATCAGGAACAACAAATATCAAAAATTCTCGAATCACATCTTTGGAATATAAAATGATAATTCAATATAGATCAACAGATATATATGAATTCAAAGGCTATCAACGTATCCAACTGGATAAAATAATTTATACTGAGCAGTCACTAAGGACTATTGAACATCTACTAGAATTACCAATATTAAACTGATAACCCAAAAGAACCAAGTATAATAGATGATCAGTCTACAATACTCTATGTTATGCATAACCACAGTAATATTCACGCGTGTGTTGGGACTTCCAACAATAAACACTCCCCTTACCATAAGGGTTGTTCAACTCAGTTTTCAAGATTTTCACACCGATAAAAAGGTTTGGACAATTTTATAAACATTCATATAGTCTAGCCGAATCAAGTGGCATAGACACTTTCACAATATTCAAGAACAATACCCAGTTCAACATGAATAATAGCTTTCAAAAGAGTGTAAACATACTGGCTCAAATGAACGAGTAAGACAACTTGCATTCAAAGAGATAAAGTTTAGATTCTCGCTTACAATATTCGTTGAATAAAGTAACACAAGGGTTAGGATACTTGCACTATAAATGAGTGTAAGTCAGGAAACTTGCACAATCATGGATTTCTTGCATAAAGTAAATGCGTCGGTTAGGATACTTGCCTAAAGCGTAGTTTATCCACGTAAAGCCAACTATTGCTTCAAAGAATTATGCTATCCTATTAACGTATATATATATACACGCATTAGTTATACATATCAGATTCACATATTTGACATATAAATTGAGCACATACATCAAGTTCTATCTTAGCTACACAATCAAATCGTATAACTATATATTAACAACCCTACATAGTTTAATAATCAACTATAGTCCTTACTTGTATTTGTCTTAGAAAATCATACTTGAATAGTTTACATCGTGTCCAACTATGTGAGTGTTCATATAGATCATGCTTAGCGACATAAGGAATACTAGCATGCAACCCTATAAGTTCATAATACAACCATGCAACGTGTATGATACTTAGTTTGTAAACATATCCGAGTTAGTCTTTAACAGTCATTTTAAACCAAGCCAAAGTAATCTATAGGCAATTTCAAATTATATCTCACACCTAGTTAAGTTACGAGCACATGCTAGCAAGTTCGGACTTAAATAACACATGCTTCGTCAAGGGTTATTTTCAAAATCATGAGTTCTCTTTGTATGTTAAGTAAACTATGAAAACATGTATTGCACAAGAGGGACTCCATAAATCATGTTACATTTACTTAGTATGAAATATAATTTCACTGCTCTCGGACTGGGCACACAGATAGGCATTTCTGGTCCTGTCTCCACAGCGGCGTTGCGGCGCGGCAACAATAGCAGCAAGCTGGCGCTGCGGAGCTGGAGGCGCTGCGGCGCGGACATAATGCCCTGGGATTGGCGCTGCGGCGTGGGGATGCTATGACTGAGGCACTGTGGCGCTGCAGCGCGCAGATAACGCTGCGCATCAGCGCTGCGGCGCCCCGATGCAGACTCAGTTCCTGCAGTTCATGCTGCAGCCAAAACCGACCCCAATCTTTCCATTTCATCGATTTCGACATACCCTATATGCTATTAGACTAACCTTTTTAACTTACTAACACATATATATGCTTATATAACAGTTAATCACCCAAACGATTCCTAATTTTATGAACTCCAACTAATTTCAAGAATTAAAGAATTTTACAGAAATTGCAGAGCAAAAATGGAAATGAAAGACTATACAGTGGTTCCATCATGTATGTATGTTCATATAACAACAATATAAGGGTTTTACATCCCAAACACAATCTAATTTGGTTTAATCAAGAAATGAGGTTTTTACAGAAAACAAAAATGAAGAACAAAAGGGATTATACCTCCGTAATACGAATTGAGAACTTGCTGCTAAGGAATTCTCTACTCTTCATACTACTAGCACTGATATATAAATGCTCTCAACTTATCTTAACCAAAATCTCAGGAAGTGAGTTTATGAGGGGGAGAGTTCAATTTATAGAGGAATTCATACCCAGACAATATAATTATCCATCAAATTGAACCAACGGGATTTGTGAATTGCATGGGGGTTAAGGAGTAGTTGATAGATTAGTTGGTGAAATAGTGAAGCTGTAGCAATCAGCCATTCTCCTTCATGATGATAGCTAGCAAGCTGAGTTTGTGAGTTTGAGGAAATAGGCTTTAGCTTCATTATGTTATGCACGTGAAAAGGAAAATGAGTCTCTTATAAGCAATATACATCTCAGCATTCTAGTAAACACAATGTTATATTATACACTTAGGTTAACACATATATATACCTACTATATATTTAGATTATAATTAAAATTACAATGTCATCCCAATAATACTACAATGTACTTTATACAATGTAATAAATGTAATTTACACATTTATAATCCATGTACATTTGTTTTATCGGATATAATTCAAATCAAATATTACCACATTACATTATCTCATTCATTATTAAATTCTATTAATTTAATAATTATTTACAATATATATCTACACATGATGTATTCATAACACATAGCTTCAATATGTACAATCATATAATATAGTTTAAATATACTTGCATGGTCACACTTAAGTGTTTCTCTACACTATATAGTATAGTTGTATTCCATATACTTTATATTTAATTGTTGCACATTTGCACATAACAATCAATATAATCTTATCATATTAATAACTTACTTATTTATTTTATTATTCATAATGTCAAATAAATAAATTATTTATCTCATTGATTAATTAACAGTAATATTAATTAATCCATTCCTCATTGATTATTAATTTCTATAATAATCGATTAACAATTATGTGATTAAATATCACATTAAATGAATATAAGTCTTATTATATTTATAAACACATTGCTTATTATTATTATATTATTTGCAATAATAATAATCCCCACATCATCAATTAATTATCATTAATATTCTATAGAAATTAATTAATATTCTACAATAACATTTAGCAACAATTAACAATTAATTAATTATTCACTTAATGAGTTATTCGTCAATTAATATCATCACAATATTCCTCATCACTATGCCACACAAGGCTATCAACGAGTTTATCGCAAACTCCATAAATTTCTCAATTATTATTTTAATTATACAATTTAATATAATTGAGTTAACTTATCACATAACACAAAATCATTTATATTCAAATAAATTCTCATTTACATTAATATATTTATTTAATAATATTAGAAATTTCTCGGGTATTACATCCTCCCCCCTTATAACAATTATGTCCCGGAATTGCTTCAAGGTTACATAAATAAATGGGGATAATCCCTCATCATCCTATCTTCTAACTCCCATGTTGCCTCCTCGACATCGTGGTTGCGCCAAAGTACTTTTACAGAAGGTATAATTTTATTTCTCAAAGTTTGTTCTTTCCTATCTAATATCTGGACAGGAATTTCTTCATACGCTAAGTTCTTCTCCACTTGAATGGGCTCGTAAGAAATCACGTGCTTGTAGTCGGCCTTGTACGGTCGCAACACGAAAATGTGGAACACGTTGTGGATGTGCTCCAACTCAGGTGGTAACGCAACTTTGTATGCCACTTCACCCACTCGCTTCAGTATCTCGAACGGTCCTATGAATCTTGGACTCAATTTTCCTTTCTTGCCGAAACGGATCTTTCTCTTCCATGGAGATACTTTCAAGAAGACAAAACTACTGACTTTGAAGTCTCGGTCCTGCCGATGCAAATCTGCGTACTTTTTCTGGCGATCTTGAGCTGCTACATGTTTGGCTCTTATCACTGTCACCACGTCTGCGGTTTGTTGTACTAGGTCTGGTCCGAGTATTCGTTGCTCTCCGAGTTCATCCTAACATAATGGCGTTCTGCACTTTCTTCCGTAAAGAGCTTCGTACGGTGGCATGCCGATACTCGCATGGTAACTATTATTGTATGCAAATTCTACTAAGGGTAGGTGGTCGTCCCAATTTCCCTTGAAATCCATCACGCAAGTTCTAAGCATGTCTGTAATACCCGAGAATTTCCTATTATTATTAAATAATTATATTAATGGAAATGAGAATTTATTTGAATATAAATGATTTTGTGTTATGAGAATGATTAAATTCAATTATATTAAATTGAATATCTATGACAATTGAGAAAAATGCGGAGTTTACGATAAACTCGTTGAGAGCCTAGTGTGGCACAGTGATGGGAAATATTAATAATTATATTAATTAACAAATGAATTATTAAGTAAACAGTTAATCTATATTAATTGTTAATTGCTATTGTAAAATATTAGTTGATGGTTATGGAATATTAACTGTGATTGATTAATAATACGTGATTATTATTATTGCAAGAAATATAATAATAATAAACCACTTGTTTATAATTGTGCTGAGATTTATACTTGTTAATGTGATAATGAATCCTATGATTATTAATTAGGTGTTATTAATAATCGATGAGGAATGGATTAATTAATATTATTGTTAATTAATTGATAAGATAAATAATTTATTTATTTGACATTATGAATAATAAAACAAATAAGTAAGTTATTAATATAATAAGATTATATTGATTGTTATGTACAAGCATGCAATAATATATAATACAACTATATTATATAGTGTAGAGAAACACTTAGGTGTGACCATACAAGTATACATAAACTATGCTATATAATGCAATGTGAATATATTACACATATGGACCATGTATTAAGATTAATTAAACTATGTGAGCTACATGATTAATACCTATGTGACAATGTGTATGTAAGTATACATTAAAATGATATATCATGAATATATTGAAATCACTTGTTGATTGTAGAATTTAATGAAGGAAATAATGTGATGTGATTATATCCGGTATTAATAAATGTACATGGATGATATGTATGTTACATTGCCATATCACATCTACTACCTTGAAATATTAAGCATGTGACTTACATTATAATGTTAATTATAAAATATAGTATGAATAAATATATAATAGCCTAAGTGTATATGTATATATGGCCTTAGTGTTAATACACTTCATGTTGCAAATGATGAGTTTCATATTGCCTTGTCCCTAAATGATAGTCACTATCTCTTCTCCCACGTGAAAGGCCAAAGGCCTAAGCTACTCCCTCATGTCAACTTCCTAGCTAGCCAATGATGCTCATGATGAAGAAGGATGTGGGTGATGGGGGTGGTTGGACACTATTCCATCAACTCCCCTCAATCCTCTAGTTCTTCATTTCCCCCATTGTTTCAAACCTTGGGGAAATTGCTTTGTATGGATATTGAATTCTCCTATAAATACCAAGCCTCTCTTCATTTTCTATGTTGCTAAAATTTGTGCTAAGTTGATATAGAGAGAGTATTGTGAGTTATAATCTGAATTTGAGAACAAGTCTTGTGCAAGTTTGAGCTCAAGAGGTATAAATCCTTCATTCTTGGTTCATCATTTTGTTTACTGTCAAAGTTTCCAATTCTTGATTTTGATTACAATTCATGCTAGATTGGATTAGAACATGTTCTTAGTTGTTATATAGACTTATAAACATGTTTAAACCATAATGTGGCTGCTTAGAAAAGTTTTTGTGAAGTAATTTCGTGAGTTGGATTTGATATGTGCCGTTGCAGGCTGCTCTCTGGACTGGAACAGGAGCCGCGCGGCCGCGCGTCTCCCTAGTACAATTTGGGCGCGGCCGCGCGCCACTGCAGAATTTGTTGATGATTTATTTTATATCTTCTGATGTATTGAGCATGATGTACTGTTAGGATATGCATATAACTCACATTAACATATGGAATAAGGTTACTACGTTATAGCAATCTATGCTAGTAGTTTTAGTTGAATATTTCAAAGAAAACTTAAAGTTATGAAAAGAGGAACTTGGATATATAAATACCATAATAGTATTCTGACTTTTGAGACACGTTTGTATGACCTAGAAACACATGGAATGCATATTGACTTAAGTATATATGTATCGTGATATAATATGAACATGTGAACCCAACTAGTGCACCTTTCTAACAAAAACACAAGTTTTGAAGGTTGATATTGACATGTAAAGACCATGTATACATTCTGACTTTTCAAGCATGTTATGTGACCTTGAAATGCTGGTCAAATATGTTAACATATGAATCTAGATAGTATGAGCATGTTAGGACTTATTAGCAAGCTTTACTAATGACAACATAAGCTTTAAATGTGGACTTTGACATGTTATATTAGGACTCTACATTCTGATATTTTCAACATGATTGAATGTAGTTTGAAGGCATCATATATGTACGTACTTGTTAGATGTAATGCAAGTTAATCAAGCATGAGTTTGATTAAGTCACGAACTAGTAATAGTGCTAGAATCACATATCCTTGACATAAGAAACATATGAACATGCGTATCAATAAAATATATGACTACTTTATATGTCTAAATGATAAGCATGACAATTTATGTGAATTCATGGCATTGTATAACCCTAAGTCGTTAGGGATCGTGAATTAAAACAAAATCATAAATGATTAGAACGAGGAAAGATTGTATACAAACATAAAAGTATCCTTTAAAAATGTATACATGCTACGTGATATTATATGATGTCACTTGAACCCGATTTTGACGGTTAACTTATGAGAATGCCATAACTTGCTAAAATGAAATATATTTAGTATTGATTGTAGTCTTATGTGATATTAATAATATGCGAATATGTTTGCTAATTGTGGTAGTCTCACATGATAGTAACGATGTATGAATATGATCAACTTGAGAAAAGAGAAAGTTAAGAATAGAAATTAGATACTAAATAATCGTGTAGCTAGGGTAAAACTTAGCTTGTGTGTTGATCGTATATTCGAAGATATAATGTGAAGTTAAATTATATGACTAATGACTATCATTACGATAGGAATTCAAAAGTGTTGACTAGCTTTACGTGAGTAAACTACGCATAAGGCAAGTATCCTAAACCCTTGCATTACTTTATTCAACGGATATCGTAAGCGAGTATCTAAAACTTATCTCTTTGGATACAAGTATTCTATCTTTGTATATTGCGAACTAGTTTCCTACTTAATTGTTTGAATTGAATTAGCATACTTGAACTCTTATTTCATTAAAGCTATTATTCATGTTGAACTTAGTATTGTTCTTGAATATTGTGAAAGTGTCTATGCCATTTGATTCGGCTAGACTTATGTTATTGAAAAATGACCCAAACTAATTGATTGGTGCGGGATCTTGTATTTGACTGAGAAGAACAACCTTCTTTGAAGGGAATATATAATTGTCGGAGAACCGACATGCACACTTGAGTATGATTGATTGTTATGCATAACGAGGGTACTTTAGGCTGATCACCTGCTGTATCTATTTTTATTGGATTTTCAGTTTATTACTGTCAATTCTAGTAGAAGTTCATAGTCCTTAGTGACTGCTCAGTATTCAATTATTTAAAATCTTGAATTGACGTATTATTGAATCATATTGATATTATTCTGTCCTTAACGACTGTTATTGAGAACTGTTGATATTCTTGTTATCCTTGAACTATCAAACCTTGTTATACCTTTTCAAGAATTGGGAATCTTATTACTCACCCTTATTATATATTACTTGCTGGGCAATTTGTGCTCATTCTTGCTTTCCTTAAAACATTTCAGTTAAGGCAGAGCATGGGGAACCTTCGGGCGTTGATAAGGGCAAGGGCAAAGCTACCAACTAGCTTATGTCTGTTATGTTTTAAATATATTAATATTGTATGAAGATGATGTAGTAAGACTGGATTTGATTATGTTTAAGCTTAAGTTAGATTATGTAATAAGTCGTTAACTGATATTATTATGTAATCTATTAAGTACTGTAGGTTGCGAGACTTGGGGGAATAATTATAATAAATCATTGTAAATTATTCTAGAATAGATTTTCCGCTGTGATCGTGTGATATTTAATTATTATTATTGTGATGTATTACCATGAGCACGTGATGAACCGAATTCGAGAGACCAAGTGGCGGTCCTGGAATTTGGGGGCGTCACAATGTCCTCTAGCGTTTGTATAGTTCGCTCACTTTGTCCGTCTGTCTGAGGATGATAAGCAGTACTCAACCTCAACTGCGTTCCCATTCTCTCTTGCAAACTCTTCTAAAAATTGGACGTGAAGGGCGGATCTTGATCAGAGACAATTGACACTGGCACTCCATGTCGTGAAACAATCTCCTTTACGTATAGGCTTGCTAACTGATTCAAACTGTAGCGAATCTTGATTGGTAGAAAATGTGCGGTCTTCGTAAGTCGATTCACAATAACCCAAATGGCATCATAACCTTTCAGTGTAACTGGAAGTCCTACCACGAAGTTCATCGTAATATGCTCCCATTTCCACTCTGGTATTTCTAACTGTTGTAGTAAACCACTCGGCCGTTGATGCTCTGCTTTAATGCGTTGGCAAGTCAAACATCTATTGACGCACTCTGCAACCTCCCGTTTCAAATTGGGCCACCAAAAATGTTGCCTCAAATCTCGGTACATCTTCGTGCCTCCCGGGTGAACGGAATACGTCGTATTGTGTGCCTCGTGCAAAATCTCTTCCCTTAGCTCGGTTATCGCTGGTACCCATAATCTTTCTTCAAATCTCAAAATACCGTCTTTATCCATTCAAAATTTCTCTTCCTCATTTTCTGTGATCCTCTTTCGGATTTTCTCACCCTCTTCATCTTTTTCCTGAGCTTCCTTCACTCTATCCAACAGTGCCGGATGAGCTTCCATTACAAATAACTTCTCACTAGACCTTCCTGGTCCTTGCACTTCTATCTCCAATTTCTCCATATCTCTTATCGACTCTTCCTGAGTCGACAAATTAAACAACTTCTCCCTTCCCTTCCTGCTCAGAGCGTTGGCAACCACGTTTACCTTCTCCGGGTGATAAAGAATATCGCAGTCATAGTCTTTGATTAATTCTAACCACTTTCTCTGCCGCATATTCAACTCCTTCTGTGTGAAGATATATTTCAGACTTTTGTGGTCTGTGTATATCTCACATTTTCCCCATACAAATAATGCCTCCATATTTTTAATGCAAAAACTACTGCCGCTAACTCTAAGTCGTGAGTAGGGTATCGTTTTTCATAATCCTTAAGTTGTCGTGATGCATACGCAATGACTTTGCCGTGCTATATTAGCACACAACCAAGTCCCTTGTGCGATGCATCATTATACACCATAAAATTTCCCGCATCATCTGGTATTGATAACACAGGCGCTTCGCTCAATCTCTTTTTCAACTCTTAGAAACTCCCTTCACATTTGTCGGTCCATACAAACTTCACCGTCTTCCTAGTCAAATTGGTCAACGGGGTTGCTACCTTAGAAAAATCTTGGATGAATCTTCGATAGTACCCGACTAACCCTAAAAAGCTTCTCACCTCCGTCGGTGTTCTCGGTTGTTCCCAATTACTTACTGCTTCTACCTTTGCAGGCTGTACAGCGATTCCATTCTTATCCACCACGTGGCCTAAGAATTGAACCTTCTCCATCCAAAATTCGCACTTTAAAAATTTTGCATACATCTTCTCCTTCCTTAGTGCCTCCAAAACAATCTTTAGATGTTCGGTGTGTTCTTCCTCTGTCTTCAAGTAGATCAAAATATCGTCGATAAAAACAACTACAAATTTATCCAAGTATGGCTTGAAAACTCGGTTCATCAAGTCCATAAATGCTGCCGGAGCATTAGTCAAACCAAATGACAATACCAAAAACTCGTAATGTTCATAACGACTTCGAAACGCAGTCTTTGGTATGTCCTCATCCCGTACCTTCAGTTGGTGATATCCTGTCCGTAGGTCGATCTTGGAGAAATATTTTGCTCCCTTCAGTTGATCAAACAGGTCGTCTATCCTCGGTAGCGGATATCGGTTCTTGATCGTTACTCTTTTCAATTCTCGATAATCGATACAGAGCCCCATCGATCCATCCTTCTTCTTAACGAATAGTACTGGTGCTCCCCAAGGAGATAGACTCGGTCGTATGTAACCCTTATCTAATAATTCTTGCAATTGTATCATCAATTCCTTTATTTCTACTGGCGCCATAGGATATGGAGCTTTTGAAATCGGTGCCGTTCCCGGTGCTAAGTCTATTACGAATTCAATTTCTCTGGCAGAAGACCAGGCAGATCGTCCGAAAACACATCTTGAAATTCATTCACTACGGATATATCCTTAATTTCTACTCCCTTTTTTCGAGTATCAATGATGTAAGCTAAATAACCTACACATTCTTTCCTTAACAATCTCTTGGCCTGCATCATCGTAACACAACACGATTGCTTAAGCGATGAGCTACCATAAAACACTACCTTAGACTTACTCGGAGTCTGAAGATTCATAAATTTGTTCTAACAGTCAATTATCGCAGCATTGTTATACAACCAATCCATTCCCAGTATTACGTCAAATTCTCCCAATCTAATAGGAATCAAGTGTACGCTCAGTTCGTGTTCTCTAATGTTTACGCGATAATTTCGATAAACGTATTCTACAGGGATCACTTCCTTATTCGCAACTTCTATGTTCAAAGGATTTTCTAATTGTTCTCTGGGTGTACTAAGTTTACTAGCAAATTCTTCAGATATAAAAGAACAGGTGACACCCGAATCAAATAATACATAAGCATTTATATCATTGATTGGGATTATACCTGACACCACGTCCTTCGCAGCCACTGCGTCCTGGACGATCATGTTAAAGGTTCTAGCAGTTGGTCGGTTGGATTGTGTCGGCCCGCTGATCATCAGCTTGTTGCCTCCTTGCTGATTGCTACTCCCGCCACTTCCCTTCTTTGGGAAGTCCTTAATTCGGTGCTCCATCGAGCCACACGCAAAGCATCCTTGTATCTTCTTCGATTTTAGGCAGTTGGGAAAGATGTTCCCTTCCTATCCGCAGTTGTAGCAAGTGCCACGTCCCTTCCAGCACTCGCCCTAGTGATTCTTCCCACACTTTGGGCATCCTTCAGCCCTCTTCTTGAAACCTCCACGAAATTTCCCTGATTGATTATTGTTATTTTTGTTGTTGTTGTTGTTCTCCCATTTTCTCTTTCCCAAATTACTTCCTCCACTGCTGCTTCCTCCAGTACGGTTCTCTCCTCCAGCATTCTTTCCTTTCTTCTCTTTGTTGTACAAGCTCAAAGCTTCACTTCCTCCCTCGGCAATAATAGCCTTTTCCAGCAGTGTTGCAAAAGAATCGATCTGAAGAACTGACACCTTATTGAATAGTCAAGGCTTCAACCCTTGTTTGAAGCGTCTAGCCTTCCTCTCTTCATCACCAACTTGGTGATCCGCAAATCGCACTAGTTAGTTAAACCTAGCCGCGTATTGCGCCACCGTCATCACACCTTGTTTTAACTCTAGGAATTTCACCTCCATCCTATTCTTCATACTCTTCGGGAAGTAATTCTCGAAGAACAACATCTTAAACTTATCCCAAGCTATTATCCCTTCTCCAGCTCTTTGTTGATTAGCCTCCCACCAGTAGTTCGCTTCTCCCCTCATCATGTACGTGGCAAACACCGTCTTTTGATCTTCGCCTACGCTAGCTATAGTGAAAGCTTTTTTGATCTCCTTGATCCACGTTTGAGCGACGATTGGGTCGGTAGTTCCCTCGAACTCCGGGGGTCCTACACTCTTAAAGTCTTTAAAGGTGGTTACTGGCGCAGCTTGAGGGTTTGGGCAAACGGGTTCATTGTTCCTTCCCCTTAATGCCTCTCCTAACAGGTCTACCAGTTTCTGGATCGGGTCAACTTGTTCCCTCTCGTTATTAACAGATTCTTCGTGTGCAGTCAATCTACAGTCTGCGCGGCATTATCTGCATCACAATTTTCATTTTATTATTATTCAAGTATATTACTTAAGTATTTCTTCTTCTTTTTTTTTACAAAAGAAGAAATTTATAACATATTTCTGAAATAAGCTTCATTTATATTCATATGCAATTTCATTTCATTACATAATTTCCCTAGCATACTGCTATAAATGTTATCACATATATCCCCTAATATCACAAAAGACGAGGAATATACCAACCTACTACCATACTACCCCTCTAACAAAAGATAACACGGGGTTCACATCACTATCCCACATCTTACACAAAAGATTGGGATTACAACATAGTATATACTATACATAAAGATTAATGCTACAACTACTACTAGACCATTTAAGGACATCTCATCACATCATGCCACGCTCCACAACGCTTTTGTACTCTAACTGCGCTATATAAGCTACCAGCTCTCGACTCATAGTGCGTAGAGTCTGTCCCTGCTCTGCCGGGTAGTGATACACACCATCAAGCACTCTCTCAAATGCCGAACGGAACACGTACCCCATCTTGTTCATTTTCCTCTTCTTACATTTGACCTCATCTTCCAGGTCATCTTCTCTCTTATGGGCAGCCCCCCACTTCTCCTCGAAGTGTATCCTATCCATCACCTCTAATTCCAATTGAGTGCGGAGTGCTTCCTTCTCTGTCTTCTCACTCAGTTCCCTCTGTTCAACCTCTTCTAGCTTCTCTGCCAGATCTACATTCCTAGCTACTGACCTATGAAACAGAGTCCCCATCTGGATCCCTGCCTCCCTACGGTAGGCGATTTCCACCTCTAACTCTTGCATGGCCAGCTTCCTCTGGTGGTCCTCGTCCCTCAGCTTCTGGAACTCAGACTCTCTCTCTTTGGCCTCTTCCTCCAGCTCCTGGACTCTGCAGTCTAACTCCAGAATATGCTTCTCGTACTCGCCTAACATCTGCTCCTCAAGATTAGGCTCGTAGGAGTCCTCTATGGGCTCCTCCTCTGAAGGCTCGTCCTCAACCGGCTCATCCTCCATAGGCTCCTCCTCGGGGTCCAACTCTACCTCGATCTCATCCTCATCGTCAGACTCAAATGGTGCAATTGCCTGTACTGGCACAGCCTCTAAAGGTGCCTCGTACACTACATGAATATCCCTGGGCTCATCCTCAGCTACTCTAGCGGGTACTCCTGTGTCTGCCATCCTACAATCACAAACACAAGACAAGAAACAGCAACCCCATTAGAATGTTACACAAAACATAAGTTCATTGTATAAAATGAAGTTACATTTCATAACAGACTAAGTCACTCAAGGAAAACTCTACAGGAGTTTTATTTCCTTCCTAACTTCTAAGTTCTCCTAAGTTATAGTATAAGGACACTCGTTCCTAAGGTTTATAACTACAACTCTGATACCAACCTGTGACGCCCCCAAATTCCAAGACCGTCACGGGGTCGCTCAAATTCGGTTCGTCACGTGCTCATGGTAATACAATAATAACTAAAATCACACATTCACAGCTGAAGATCTAATTTAGAATAATATACAATGTTTTATTATAATTATTCCCCCAAGTCTCGCAACCTACAGTACTTAATAGATTACATAATGATATCGAATAAAGACTTATTACATAATCCTACTTAAGCTTAAACATAGTCTGAAGACAGTCTTAATATAACATAACAATTTGAAACATAAAGGAACAAGCTAGTCTGTAGCCTTGCCCTTGCCCTTGTCCTTCCCAGAGACACTTCCCTGTTCCGCCTTAACTGAAAGGTTTTAAAATAAGCAAGAATGAGCACAAATTGCCCAGCAAGTAATATACACAAGGGTGATGAGTATTATATCACGAGTTTGAAATATCGAAGTATAATCTCTAAGATAGTTCAGAGTTTCAGAATAATATCAGGAACAACAAATATCAAAAATTCTCGAATCACATCTTTGGAATATGAAATGATAATTCAATATAGATCAACAGATATATATGAATTCAAAGGCTATCAACGTATCCAACTGGATAAAATAATTTATACTGAGCAGTCACTAAGGACTATTGAACATCTACTAGAATTACCAATATTAAACTGATAACCCAAAAGAACCAAGTATAATAGATGATCAGTCTACAATACTCTATGTTATGCATAACCACAGTAATATTCAAGCGTGTGTTGGGACTTCCAACAATAAACACTCCCCTTACCATAAGGGTTGTTCAACTCAGTTTTCAAGATTTTCGTACCGATAAAAAGGTTTGGACAATTTTATAAACATGCATATAGTCTAGCCGAATCAAGTGGCATAGATACTTTCACAATATTCAAGAACAATACCAAGTTCAACATGAATAATAGCTTTCACAAGAGTTTAAACATACTGGCTCAAATGAACGAGTAAGACAACTTGCATTCAAAGAGATAAAGTTTAGTTTGTCGCTTACAATATTCGTTGAATAAAGTAATACAAGGGTTAGGATACTTGCACTATATATGAGTGTAATTCAGGAAACTTGCACAATCATGGATTTCCTTGCATAAAGTAAATGCGTCGGTTAGGATACTTGCCTTAAGCGTAGTTTATCCACGTAAAGCTTACTATTGCTTCAAAGAATTATGCTATCCTATTAACGTATATATATATACACGCATTAGTTATACATATCGAATTCACATATTTGACATGTAAATTGAGCACATACATCAAGTTCTATCTTAGCTACACAATCAAATCGTATAACTATATATTAACAACCCACATAGTTTAATAATCAACTATAGTCCTTACTTGTATTTGTCTTCGAAAATCATACTTGAATAGTTTACATCGTGTCCAACTATGTGAGTGTTCATATAGATCATGCTTAGCGACATAAGGAATACTAGCATGCAACCCTATAAGTTCATAATACAACCATGCAACGTGTATGAAACTTAGTTTGTAAACATATCCGAGTTAGTCTTTAACAGTCATTTTAAACCAAGCCAAAGTAATCTAGTTCATATAGGCAATTTCAAATTATATCTCACACCTAGTTAAGTTACGAGCACATGCTAGCAAGTTCGGACTTAAATAACACATGCTTCGTCAAGGGTTATTTTCAAAATCATGAGTTCTCTTTGTATGTTAAGTAAATTATGAAAACATGTATTGCACAAGAGGGACTCCATAAATCATGTTACATTTACTTAGTATGAATTATAATTTCACTGCTCTCGAACTGGGCACACAGATAGGCATTTCTGGGCCTGTCTCCACAGCGGCGCTACGGCGCGACAACAATAGCAGCAAGCTGGCGCTGCGGCGCGAACATAATGGCCTGGGATTGGCGCTGCAGCGCTGGAGGCGCTGCGGCGCGGACATAATGCCCTGGGATTGGCGCTGCGGCGTGGGGATGCTGGGACTGAGGCACTGTGGCACTGCAGCGCGCAGATAACGCTGCGCATCGGCGCTTCTGCGCCGCGATGCAGACTCAGTTCCTGCAGTTCACGCTGCAGCTAAAACTGACCCCAATCTTCCCATTTCATCGATTTTGACATACCCATATGTTGGGTTTGTACGAAATCGTGATGCAATCAAATTGCAAAAATTAGCAGAAGCATGATATATCAGAGTTTAAAAAATTTCTACAAAACCATTACCCGGATCATCCTTTATGCAAATTATTAATTTAAAACGATAAATAAGAAGTTATGGAATCATACCCTTGTAGAACGAAGCTTCCACAGGTACTAGTTCAACTCCTTGTTCTTCGTGATCTCCTTGAATTTCCGGGTTAGATTCCTTCCTTTGATCAATGTTAGCCACCCAAGTGTTTGGCCTCTAGAGGTGATCCACCAAGGAAGAAGAATTATCAAGAAGGAGGGTGTTTGGCTAAACCTTAGTTTTCTATCCTCTATAGAAAAGGAGTACTCTCCAACAATTGGAATTGCATCATCTAATATCTATTATAAGACTTCTCTTATATAGACATTGGTCAACCCTTCTAATCCTATTAGACATGGGATTTCTTTTAATTAATTAAACTCCTTTAATTAATTTAGGCTTCCCACCACATGGGAATAATTAATTAAATTTATTTAATTAATTTGTCTCCTAATCTTATTAGGAATAAATGAGAGTACTAAATATTAAATTAATTACTAAACTCCTTTAGAAATTAAAATAATAATAATTGTAATAATATTAATAAGACTCCTCTTATTAATTTATATTTAATATTTCCAAAATATTAAATAATAAATATTAAGCTATTTAATTTATTCTATCACCATAGATTAAATTAATTATACTTAATGCATTATTACGATTATGCCATTACCTTCTTAAATAATTATTCTTCCTTTTATGGTGTGACCCTTTAGGTTCTCCATATTAAACCGGTTGTGAATAAATCAATTAAAACAATTTTAATCTTATTTAAATAAATAAATTAAACTAATAATCTATTTAAATAAATAATATTTATTCTACAATAGGGATAAGCCTCCCTAGCGATCAACGACTTTCCAGATAATATAGATTTCAACATTAATCATAAAAGAACCTGTGAGTTAATAGTTACCGTACAATTCAATCATTCCACCATACAATGTCCCAATTAAATATAAGACATGGATTTACTGTCAAGTCTTATTTTATTTAATTATATGTATTTCGATTAGAAAATGCACAACTCCAAATAATGCAAATTAGAAACTCCTTTCTAATTTCATTTCACCTTGGCCAAGGATTCCTGGGTTGTCATTTAACGAATCACATAGGACATATCTCCTCTTTTACTAGAGGTGGTAGATTCTTTATTGATCATTCATTATCTCCATATGTAACACATTATACCCAAGCATACCCTATATATGCCTTAAAAGCTCTTAAGGAATAAGTCAAAGTATAATTTGTTACATACAAGATACTATGATGATCTCAAGTCCAAGGATCACTTGTACTACTATCACATTAGGAATTCCTATTGACATGCGAGTAAAACTCCATTAGGTATTCCATAGCGAATCACGTTCAGTGAACTTATTCTCCAATAAGCACCTACATACTTGCTTTAATGTCTACACACAAATGATCATGAGATCAATCATCCTCATCCAATGAGCAAGCAACATATGTACCAATCTATTCGGATTTACTAATCCCCTTTTTAGTAATCCCACGATTGGGAACTATTTTAGTTTTAAAACTTTCTAAGAATTTAGATCTCATTAGCATGATCATCATCATGATTCTAAAAGCATTGCTTAAAACTATGGGTTATTTACATATTATAAAAACAGCAACATGTAGATAGTTAAATGCCTTTAATAAATGAATATTTCATTAATAAATAAATAAGATTGTTTACAAAGTATGTGCTTTATCATCATACATGATTGGCTTGTATGCACACTACTGTCAATCTCCCACTTGCACTAAAGCCAATCGCCATGGTATCTCATACCCATCTTCTCTAAGTGACGATCAAACTGCTGTTGTGTTAAAACTTTAGTAAATGGATCTGCAATGTTGTCTTGAGAGTCTACACTCTCCTCTTTCAATGATTTTTTTAATCAAAGTGCCGCAACACATGTTTAGATTCAAGATGAGACTTAGGAACTATTCCTAGTTCTGTAATGAACTTTTCATCCGAAACATCAACTTGCAGCTTCACTTACAGTTATATACTTTGTCTTTGTCACTAACCCAGCAACTTTTGCTGTTTGAAACCTTTCCAATTTACTGCACCACCTTTTAAGGTAACGACTTACCATAAAGTGGATTTTGCTGTCGTCTTGGTCAGTCTGAAAACTTGAGTCTGTTTAGTCTTCTAGTTTAATTCGGACCCATCATGTGTCATGATGACATCCTTAGTGTCAGTTAAGTACTTTGAGATGTTTATCACTGTCTCACAGAGATCTTCTCCAGAATATGACTGATCAACATCAAGTCTTGTATATTTCATTGCATACATAATAGTTACTTATGCGATCTCTCTTTTACTGAGGACAATTTTAGAGAGATACACTCCATGGCTCATCATCATGAGGCACCTTTTGGAGTTGCCATGCTAAACGCCTTTAGCATCTAATGAATATACGTTTCCATGGGTTAAGCCGAACATCCTTTTAAATCTATTAATATAGATTTATATCCCCAATGTGGGATGTTCTACCCAAATCATTCATGGAGGAATGTTTAGACAACTTTATTTTGATCGATTTTAGCATAGAAATTTTATTCCCTATCAGTAATATATCATCAACATATAATACAAGGAATGAAACAGCGCTCCCACTAACCTTCTTGTACACACATGGTTCATCGTCATTTTTGATAAAATCAAACTCTTTGATTGTCTCATCAAAACGAATGTTCCATCTACGAGAAGCTTGCTTCAATCCATAAATGGATCATTGCAACTTACAAACTTGATTTATTCCAACCTTTGAAACAAATCCCGCTGGCTGTGTCATATACACATCCTCCTCAAGTTTTCCATTGAGGAAGGCCGTTTTCACGTCCATCTGCCAGATCTCATAGTCGTTATAAGCTGCAATCGCAAGCAAAATCCGAATGGACTTGAGCATAGCTACTGGTGAAAAGGTTTTATCATAGTCAACTTCTTGTCTTTGTTTGAAACCTTTTGCAACCAGTCGGGCCTTATAGGTCTCCACCTTGCCGTCCTCTCCAGTCTTTCTTTTAAAGACCCATTTACACCCAATAGGCTTAATGCCTTCAGGTGGTGAAACCAAAGTCCATACTTTGTTTTCATACATGGAGTCCATTTCAGATTTTATGGCTTCAAGCCATTTCCCTGAGTCTTTATTACTCATAGCCTGTTCGTAATTCAATGGATCATCATCATTCATGATGTGTACCTCATCGTCATCCTCTATAACGAATCCATACCTCTCAGGTATCTTCGGTACTCTTCCAGATTTACGAACAGGATGTGGTATTGTAGGTTCTTCTACTTGGTCAGGTACCTGACTTTGATCCGTGATAATTTGTGGTTCTTAAACTTCTTCAAGATATATTTTACTCCCACTGACCCCTTCATGGATAAACTCCTTTTCCAAGAAGGCAGCATGTTTCGCAATAAACACCTTTTGGTCAGTTGGATGATAGAAATAATACCCTAAAGTTTTTTTGTTTTTTTTTTTAGGGTATCCCACAAATCTACACTTATCGGATTTAGTCTGTAGCTTATCATTTTCAAACTTTTTGATATAAGCTGGGCAACCCCAAGTCTTAACATGCTTAAGATTTGGTTTCCTCCCCTTCCACATCTCATATGGAGTCTTTGGGATGGATTTGGTAGGTACCTTGTTAAGTAGGTATGCAGCCGTTTCTAGGGCATATCCCCAGAAAGAAATTGGAAGGTCGGTAAAACTCATCATGGATCGAACCATGTCCAACAGTGTTCGATTTCTCCTTTCAGATACTCCATTTAACTGTGGTGTACCTAGAGGAGTCCATTGTGAGATTATACCATTTTCTTTGAGACAATTGAGAAACTCACCGCTTAAGTATTTTCCACCTCGATCTGATCGAAGTATCTTTATACTCTTACCCGCTTGTTTCTCTACTTCACTTCTGAACTCTTTGAACTTTTCAAATGATTCTGACTTGTATTTCATTAAATACACATATCCAAATCTTGAGTGATCATCAGTGAAAGTAATAAAATAAGAATACCCACCCCGTGCACTTGTTGTCATAGGTCCACAAACGTCTGTGTGAATCAATGCCAACAACTCTGTAACTCTTTCTCCTTTTCCACTAAAAGGAGATTTAGTCATTTTACCCATGAAACAAGATTCACAAGTTGGATATGATTCATAATCAGATAACTCAAGGAGCCCATCTTTATGCAACTTGGATAATCTTGTTTCATTGATATGACCGAGTCTACAGTGCCACATGTAAGTATAATTAATATCATCCCTTTTCCTTTTCTTAGTTTGTTCAATTTGAAAAAATATTTTCTTGTAAGTCAAGTGTATAAAGTCCATTTCGCAAATTTCCAATACCATATAAAACATCGTCTTTATAAATAGAACAACTATTGTTCTTTATAACAACGTTAAATCCTTCCATATCCAATACAGAAATTGAAATAATGTTTTTAATAATATTCGAAACATAATAACAATTATTAAGATAAATGGACTTGCCCGAAGGCATTACTAAACAATAAGTCCCTACAGCTAATGCAGCAACCTTTGCTCCATTCCCGACTCGTAGGATGACCTCATCATTGCTCAGCTTTCTATTTCTGACCAGTCCCTTCACATTATTACATATGTGAGAACCACAGCCGGTATCCAATACCCAAGTAAAATTTTGACTTTCTGAAAAATTAATTTCAATCATAAACAAACCATGATTGGAAGTCGAAGCTTCTCCAAGCTTCTTCTCTGCTAGATACTTCTTGCAGTTCCTTTTCCAATGTCCCGGCTTGTTGCAATGAAAGCACATTCCTTTAGCTGGTTCAGGTTTCTTTTGTTCCTTTATGTTCACCTTGCCCTTGGTCATCCGAGATCGGAAGAGCTCCTTAGATATCTCATATCTAGCAGTCCTACTTTGTTCACCATACAACTCCTTGAGGTGAATCAACATAGTAGGAGCATCCATGTTTTTGTGTTGACGCTGAAGCTCGTTATTCATGGATGCGAGCATGATGCATTGAGCCACAGATGCATCATCTTACCACTTTACAATGGTGGCAATCTCTTCCTCAGAGGCTGTTTCTAGAACAGTTCCAGGGACAGGTGAGTTTAGGACATAAGAAATCTTTTCAGCAGTGAGAACTATTCTCAGATTTCTTAGCCAGTCCGTATAATTAGGCCCGGCAAGCTTATTAGCATCAAATATGCTTCGTAGTGAAATTAGTGATTTTGACATTTTTAAAATTCTGCATGTGAAAAACAACATTTTTAGCAAACATTCATTTTATTAATTTTGTATACCAAAATAAATTTAGGTCTTTATTTTAAATTGGTATCTCCCACTATTTTCATCAAACTATATTACCCTCACTTATATAGTTCGGCAACATCTAATTAAAGATTTGCTAGTGAGAATAAGGATCCCATTTCAAATGTATATAACCTTGTGGATAGCACAACAAGCGATATACAAATAAATAGGTAGACAACTCTTGTCAATTACATCACCATGTAATTCCTTTTATTTTGCCTCTTAAATCATAATGGTCAAGTGTGTGCACATCCGAACTAAAATGATTTAAGTTAAGTCCAGCCTAGCACTTCCATAAATTCAAAAAAGAAAAATGTTCATCCTTGTGGATAGCACAACAAGACTAGATCGTTCAATTTTCTTGATAAGCATCAAATGTGATTAATTAACATCTTAAATACTCAATACTCGCCTTGTGGATAGCACAACAAGCTCATATTAAATATTTAATACTCTATTAATTTATCATGCTAGAAGGCGACGTTCGATATTTCAAATATCATTTGAACGCTTCGGACTTAATATTATTTCTTTGAGGGGTTTGTTATTATTTGTCTCATCTTGTTTAGCGCGCATGCACATATATATATATAAAATACGCGTCATTTTATTAAACATGCGAAGCATGTTTGCATAAAATATAATATATATAATATTTAGCATGCAATATAGAATATTATATTCTACCCGGATTGATTATGGACTTTTATTCTAGTTTGGTTCACTAGAGCCACCAAGTGAACCAAAAGGTCAAACCTAGGGGTGCAAGAATTTAAATTTAAACGTAACTATTACATTTAAACCCGGGCTCCATACAAACGGGTCTTCACGCGCTCCTTGCTCCTTGGTCTCTAATTTTTAAAGATAATTCTAACTATTTCTATTACATTAAACTATTTAATTTAAATAGAAACCTTGATCAACAGTCAAGGGGAAGTACATAGGAGGGAGATAGAATTTTACATCAAGAAAAAAAAATTAGAGAAGACGAGGTACGCAGACGCCATTTAATAAAACCAATTCATTCAAGCATTCAACTAAAATAAAATCCAATCACATTGGTCAAATAGTCCATAATCAATCCCCATTTATTTTCATACATATCACCATATATATCAATAAATAAATATTCATCTCATGAATTAAAACATTCCATATATATATGAGTATCATTTAATGGGCAATTTTAAATTGCATGAAATTCAATTTCAAGATTAAAATAAACTCTTTATTTTAATTATAAAATTATTTAGAATATAATATATAAATATATCATATTTATTTTTTAAAAAGAAGTCACCTTCTTTTATTAAAAGAGTCCTGCAGGTTTATTAAAAAAGTCCTTTCCTGATGGGTCACCTTCTTTTTGGAGTAAGAAAGAGACAACACCTTTTCTTTGCAGAATTCAAGATTAGCACCCCAAAAAAAAAAATTGTGATTCGTCCCAAAAAAAGTCTTTTTTTTTCTTAAAAAATATAATTTTATACAATAAAATTATGCCCAATAAATTATTTTAAATACATACCCATATGTATATGAAATCAAAAATAAATTAATAATTGCATAAAGATTTGGCTCTGATACCACTGTTGGGTTTGTACGAAATCGTGATGCAATCAAATTGCAAAAATTAGCAGAAGCATGATATATCAGAGTTTAAAAAATTTCTACAAAACCATTACCCGGATCATCCTTTATGCAAATTATTAATTTAAAACGATAAATAAGAAGTTATGGAATCATACCCTTGTAGAACGAAGCTTCCACAGGTACTAGTTCAACTCCTTGTTCTTCGTGATCTCCTTGAATTTTCGGGTTAGATTCCTTCCTTTGATCAACGTTAGCCACCCAAGTGTTTGGCCTCTAGAGGTGATCCACCAAGGAAGAAGAATTATCAAGAAGGAGGGTGTTTGGCTAAACCTTAGTTTTCTATCCTCTATAGAAAAGGAGTACTCTCCAACAATTGAAATTGCATCATCTAATATCTATTATAAGACTTCTCTTATATAGACATTGGTCAACCCTTCTAATCCTATTAGACATGGGTTTTCTTTTAATTAATTAAACTCCTTTAATTAATTTAGGCTTCCCACCACATGGGAATAATTAATTAAATTTATTTAATTAATTTGTCTCCTAATCTTATTAGGAATAAATGAGAGTACTAAATATTAAATTAATTACTAAACTCCTTTAGAAATTAAAATAATAATAATTGTAATAATATTAATAAGACTCCTCTTATTAATTTATATTTAATATTTCCAAAATATTAAATAATAAACATTAAGCTATTTAATTTATTCTATCACCATAGATTAAATTAATTATACTTAATGCATTATTACGATTATGCCATTATCTTCTTAAATAATTATTCTTCCTTTTATGGTGTGACCCTTTAGGTTCTCCATATTAAACCGGTTGTGAATAAATCAATTAAAACAATTTTAATCTTATTTAAATAAATAAATTAAACTAATAATCTATTTAAATAAATAATATTTATTCTACAATAGGGATAAGCCTCCCTAGCGATCAACGACTTTTCAGATAATATAGATTTCAACATTAATCATAAAAGAACCTGTGAGTTAATAGTTACCGTACAATTCAATCATTCCACCATACAATGTCCCAATTAAATATAAGACATGGATTTACTGTCAAGTCTTATTTTATTTAATTATATGTATTTCGATTAGAAAATGCACAACTCCAAATAATGCAAATTAGAAACTCCTTTCTAATTTCATTTCACCTTGGCCAAGGATTCCTGGGTTGTCATTTAACGAATCACATAGGACATATCTCCTCTTTTACTAGAGGTGGTAGATTCTTTATTGATCATTCATTATCTCCATATGTAACACATTATACCCAAGCATACCCTATATATGCCTTAAAAGCTCTTAAGGAATAAGTCAAAGTATAATTTGTTACATACAAGATACTATGATGATCTCAAGTCCAAGGATCACTTGTACTACTATCACATTAGGAATTCCTATTGACATGCGAGTAAAACTCCATTAGGTATTCCATAGCGAATCACGTTCAGTGAACTTATTCTCCAATAAGCACCTACATACTTGCTTTAATGTCTACACACAAATGATCATGAGATCAATCATCCTCATCCAATGAGCAAGCAACATATGTACCAATCTATCCGGATTTACTAATCCCCTTTTTAGTAATCCCACGATTGGGAACTATTTTAGTTTTAAAACTTTCTAAGAATTTAGATCTCATTAGCATGATCATCATCATGATTCTAAAGGCATTGCTTAAAACTATGGGTTATTTACATATTATAAAAACAGCAACATGTAGATAATTAAATGCCTTTAATAAATGAATATTTCATTAATAAATAAATAAGATTGTTTACAAAGTATGTGCTTTATCATCATACATGATTGGCTTGTATGCACACTACTGTCACCATATGCTATTAGACTAACCTTTTTAACTTACTAACACATATATATGCTTATATAATAGTCAATCGCCCAAACGATTCCTAATTTCATGAACTCCAACTAATTTCAAGAATTGAAGACTTTTACAGAAATTACAAAGCAAAAATGGAAATGAAAGAAAATATAGTGGGTCCATCATGTATGTATGTTCATATAACAACAATATAAGGGTTTTACATCCCAAACACAATCTAATTTGGTTTAATTAAGAAATGAGGTTTTTATAGAAAATGAAAATGAAGAACAAAAGGGATTATACCTCCGTAATACGAATTGAGAACATGCTGCTAAGGAATTCTCTACTCTTCAGACTACTAGCACTGATATATAAATGCTCTCAACTTATCTTAACCAAAATCTCAGGAAGTGAGTTTGTGAGGGGGAGAGTTCAATTTATAGAGGAATTCATACCAGACAATATAATTGTCCATCAAATTGAACCAACGGGATTTGTGAATTGCATGGGAGTTAAGGAGTAGTAGATAGATTAGTTGGTGAAATAGTGAAGCTGTAGCAATCAGCCATTCTCCTTCATGATGATAGCTAGCAAGCTGAGTTTGTGAGTTTGAGGAAATAGGCTTTAGCTTCATTATGTTATGCACGTGAAAAGGGAAATGAGTCTCTTATAAGCAATATACATCTCAGCATTCTAGCAAACACAATGTTATATTATACACTTAGGTTAACACATATATATACCTACTATATATTTAGATTATAATTAAAATTATAATGTAATCCCAATAATACTACCATGTACTTCATACAATGTAATAAATGTAATTTACACATTTATAATCCATGTACATTTGTTTTACCGGATATAATTCAAATCAAATATTACCACATTACATTATCTCATTCATTATTAAATTCTATTAATTTAATAATTATTTACAATATATATCTACACATGATGTATTCATAACACATAGCTTCAATATGTACAATCATATAATATAGTTTAAATATACTTGCATGGTCACACTTAAGTGTTTCTCTACACTATATAGTATAGTTGTATTCCATATGCTTTATATTTAATTCTTGCACATTTGCACATAACAATCAATATAATCCTATCATATTAATAACTTACTTATTTATTTTATTATTCATAATGTCAAATAAATAAATTATTTATCTCATTGATTAATTAACAATAATATTAATTAATCCATTCCTCATTGATTATTAATTTCTATAATAATCGATTAACAATTATGTGATTAAATATCACATTAAATGAATATAAGTCTTATTATATTTATAAACACATTGCTTATTATTATTATTATTATATTATTTGCAATAATAATAATCCCCACATCATCAATTAATTATCATTAATATTCTATAGGAATTAATTAATATTTTGCAATAACAATTAGCAACAATTAACAATTAATTAATTGTTCACTTAATAAGTCATTCGTCAATTAATATCATCACTAATATTCCTCATCACTATGTCACACAAGGCTATCAACGAGTTTATCGCAAACTCCATAAATTTCTTAATTATTATTATAATTATACAATTTAATATAATCGAGTTAACTCATAACATAACACAAAATTATTTATATTCAAATAAATTCTCATTTTCATTAATATATTTATTTAATAATATTAGAAATTTCTCGGGTATTACATTGATACTTGAACCCGACTTTGACGTTTAACTTACAACAATGCTATAACTTGCTAAAAAGAGTATGTTTGCTATGTGTCGTGATCTTATGTGATAATGATGATATGTAAACTTAATTAACCCGAAAAGAGGAACGTTAAGGATAAAGACAATAAAAGTTATACTAATATGATACTATATATGGTATAACTGGGTAACTAGGTTAAAACTTAGTTTATTTGTTGATTGTATATCCAAGATAAAATATGATGTTGAAATATATGACTAATGGATATCATACGATAGGGTTTGAAAGTGTTGAATTACTTATCGTGGATAGACTACGCATAAGGCAAGTACTTGAACCCTACTCTTTATTGAGCATTACTGGAGCTTGTACTATTATTGGTTATACAAGAAAATAATTGAACGCATGATTCTTATCCTATGACATAATGCTTCATAAATAGAATAGAGTTGTTTATTCTTGAACTTTGATTCGAGTATTGAACTTATAATTGTTCGCTTATTCATTTAAAGAGCCGTCTGTGCCAATTGATTTGGCTAGACTTATAACATAATTAGAAAGCTGTCCAAACCAATTGAATGGTGCGGAATTCTTGTGTTAACTGAGTTGAACAACCTTCTTTGAAGGGGATATATATTTGTTGGGAGACCGACGTGCGCACTTAAGTATGATTAAATGTCAGTATATTACTGTTAATTCTAGTAAGAGCTCATAGTCCTTAGTGACTGCTCAGTATTATGTTATCTTGAGATCTTAAATTGATTTAGTATTGAATCATATTGATATTATTCTGTCCTTAGCGACTATTATTGAGAACTGTTGATATTCTTGCTATAATTGAATTATCATACCTTGCTATACACTTTTTGAGATTCATGAACTATTTTACTCACCCTTATTGTTATATTACTTGCTAAGAAAACTTGTTGCTCATTCTTGCTTTTCTTAAAACATTTCAGTCTCGAGTACTGACAAGGGCAAGGGAAAGGCTACCGACTAGCTAGTCCCTTTTATGTTTTAAATATTATAATGTTGTAGTAAGATGATGTAGTAAGACTGGATTTGACTATGTTTAAGCTTAAGTTAGATTATGTAATAAGTCGTTATTTGATATTATTATGTAATCTATTAAGTACTGCAGGTTGCAAGACTTGGGAGAATAATTATAATAAATCATTGTAAATTATTCTAGATTAGATTTTTCAGCTGTGATGGTGTGATTTTAGTTATTATTGTATTAGCATGAGAATGTGACGAATCGAATTTGAGTGACCAAGTGGCGGTCTGAATTTGGGGGCGTCACACACCTCATCATCTACCACTTCTTGCTCAATCCCCATCAAGTCAAAGTCCAATTCTATATCAAAATCGTAGTCACTACTCCAATTGGACAAGTCAAGGACATAGCTAGAAATACTCAAATTTTGAAACTTGAGAAGAAAACTTGATTTCTTAACATATATAAAATAGTTGTCAATTATAAAAAGGTTCAACAGTTAATATGACAAAAGACAATAACAAGTTGCAGATATAATAACATAGATTGAAATATAAAGGATAGTCTCCCCGCTAATAGATCACTTTCTATTTTTACCCTTTTTGGACGATCTCAGGAGAGATCGCCCAATTATTGGTAGTCAGATCTTCATGGATGGCTGAGATGGAGGTGTCGTCGCGATCACTACTGTCTTTGAGGATGACCATGACTGATTCTGAACTAGACCAATAATCCTTCTTTGGGATGTTAACATTCTTCTAGTTAATTATCTTGACATCGGGATGACTGTCTATTGAACCCTTTCCTAATGAATCCTTAGGAGCACCTTTAGCGAGGATAAAACTGCATAGAAATCGCAGTTGGATCTCCTCTATAAACTTCTCATTTTTGGCCTCTCTGGCCTCCATAGCCTCGTCTTTAAGAGGTCCTTCCTCATAGGATTTCTTATCTCCACTCTGATTGACCTAGGGTATCAAGAGATTCGAGACACTGATGGGGATCTTCTTCGACGGTTCCTTGTTTCTACTCTGATTGACCTTGGGTATTAGGAGGTTTGAGATATTAGTGCGGACTGTCCTTAATGGTTCTTTGAATCCTGCTTCAGTGAGGTTCGGTTTGAGGGGAATCATCATGTGGATAGGTATATGCTTGTGACAATTAAGGTGTTTGGAACCACCGAGATAGCCCAGTTCAGCCCTACCTAACTGCGTTGATATATGAATAGGAGTCCTGATCCTCTGACCATTATGCCCTAGCCCTTGGCCTAGTCGATGTCCTTTGGAAAGCAGCTCTTGACCAACTGGTATCACTTCGTGGGATATTCGAGGTTTCAATGCTGGCGAGCCCAAAGATTGGTATTAGGGTGTGCTCACTTCGAAGGCTTGAAAACTTGTAGGTTCAACATCTCGATTTAGACAGATCACGAGCATATCTTCCAGAGTGTGAATCGGATATTTATGTTCGGTACTGACAGTGACCAAGTTGCCATTGGTGATGTATTTCAATTGCTGATGAAGAGTAGACGGAACGACTCCATCTATATGAATCAATGGTCGCCCCAGCAATAGGTTATACCTAGTAGTGATTTTTAATATTTGGAAGGATATGTTGAAAATAAATGGACCGATCTACATGGGAAGTTTAATTTCCCCCACTGTATCCCTCTATGATCCCTCGAAAGCTCGGATTACCACATGGCTATCTCGGATCCGGCTAGGATTGATATTCATTCTCTTTAGGGTATTCTGAGGGCAGATATTCAGGGACGAGCCCCCGTCGATGAGTACGCCTCCTATCACATACCTGAATGATATAACCGCAATATGCAGTGGCCTGCGATGTCCAGTTCCTTCGACTGGTATATCATCATCGGTGAAAGATATCACGTTGCTCTCTAATATATGGTTAATCAGATGCTGGAACTTCTTAGTATCGATGTTTTTGGGCAAGTAAGCTTCCTCCAACACTTGGATTAGAATTTGCAGTGGTCCTCGGAGGCTAGCACCAAGTCAAGGATAGAGGTTTGGGGTGGTGCCTCCTTCAGCTATTTTACCGCTCGTGCCTCATTCTGTCCTATTTGTTAAGGAAATCCACAATCTTCTCTGATGGCACATTTCCCATGGTTTTAGCTATTGGCTTCATTATCCGCCCTAGGAGGTATAATGGGTTATCCCTTGGCAGGATCGCAGTACATTCGGTCTCTGACCTTATATCCTCTCCATAGTTCCAAGGAACCTTTTTTAGATTAAAAACAGAGATCTGCGGCCGAGGGGACAACATCATCGGCATTGGCTCATCTATTTCCAATGGAGCTTCGTCTCCCCTATTGGACAATCCTCGGATGATGAGAGGCAAGGTTGACGTTTCTTCTATGCTAGTGATAACTGCCACTATTTCTTCGAAACCTCACACCCTTCGATGATATACTATCTCTTCATCTGGGAAAATCTCAGCATCCCTTATCATCTCCAGCTCTTCTAATTCAATCACATTCTGAATTAAATGGCGTAGGGCCCAATATTCCTCAATGGCATGTCCAGGGGAATCTGAATAATATAGACAGGTTTTACTTTGGTCGAAATATTTTGATCTAGGATCCAGGGGTGGCGAGAACTCTGAGATCTTTCCCTCGTCGATTAACATTTGTAGGATTTCTTCCCTAGACTACCCTAGCGTGGTAAATTTTCGCTTGGCAGCAAATTCTAGTCGAGTGTGAAATTTAGCCTCCCTTTCTATTTTCTCCGTCCATTGGCTCTGTGCTTCAAGACGAATCTGATCTCTCTTTGGAAATGGGATAATTTTGGGAGGTGGAATGTTGATCTGCTCTCGCAGGACTTAATCGATCAACTAGCAAGTCAACTGATGTTGGTATACAACTAGTTCGGCTAATTGGTCCACTTGCACCTTGATTGAGGCCAAGCTCTGTTCCATCATATACTTTTCTTCAGGGTAACCCCGTATGGAAGGATCAGTTATGGCGAGAGCTTCTCCCAATTTCCTCAAATACTTACGATTCTCTCGACTTTTTGTGCTGATCATATTGACTCCCTCTGCATCATGCTGAGGTAAGGGATTGTTATTAACATTGGGATGTTCTGGTGCTTTTACCACAATCTCCCCGATGTCAATCATATTCTGAATCTTGTGCTTTAAGGTCCAACAGTTTTAAGTGTCATGCCCTGGTGCTCCAGAATGATAGGCACATTTCTTACTGGGATCATACTACCTTCCTTTAGGATCGGCAGGTGGAGCAAGCTCAGTAATTTTATTCTAGGAAACCAACAGTGCCAATATATTCTCTAATGAATCCCCTAATGGAGTGAATATCCTTCTTTGCCTGTTCTCCCCGACCCTCGGTGCTGTAGGATTTTGGACGTTTGCAAATAAATGGAATGCAGGGTAATTGCCTTGCTTCTATATAGGGGGATTGTACCGCCTCCAAATTCGGGTTCTTTAACCTCGAGTTTGGTGCTCACGATACATCATCATCATAAGCATTCTATAAACTATTGCGGAATAATAAAAGTATATTGTTCATTACATTAAAGTCTTACAAACATATCTCAAAGTCTATTACCGTGACAACCCGAAAATTAACAAGATCTTAAATAATTAAAATAAAGGTTAAAGGATAAAACCTAGATGTGAATTTGAGGAATAATTTAAAATTTTTAAAGAAGAACCTAAATGGTTTATTATTTGATTGAGAATAGAGGAATTATGGGTTACAAATTTCTAAACCCTAGAGATGAATCTATATGTGTTTGATGAAATATACAGAATAAGATACTACGATACCTATAAAGTTCGGTGACCTAATATATAAATTAGGTATGTGAATTATGTGTATGATGATGTGAGTGTGAGTGTTTATAACTCATTAAGCAAATTATGGCTATTTAGTTAATAAACTAATAGAATGTGTGAGGATTTATGTGAATTGGGTGTACGATTAAATAAATATACATTATATATTGTGTATACATTTATTTTGTATATAAAGATAATTAAGAGTATGTAAATATCAAAAACGTTGAGCATTGTTTCTAGTGAGAATATATTTAATGGACTAAGATGATTTTGTGGCCCAAAAAATTAAATAAATAGCCTAATTGTTTAATTAAGTATTGGACTTGTAGCTAATTTAATTTAATAGCAATTAAGTTATTAAGCTAGCCCAATATATATGTATGAGACATATATTATGATGGCCCAATTTATTTATGGGTGGAAGCCAAGTTTAATTTTATTAGTAAGCAAATAAGAATAAAATGGTGCAAGCTCAAAGGAATGGCCCAAGTCTTTGCCCAATGGAAGAGGGTCATGTTGGACATTTAATAAAGTATTATATGATATTAAAAGAAAACAAAAATTGGTAGAAAAGAAGGGCATGGCCGGTCCACACAAGGAGAAGAAAAGGAGAGCATGTGAGCTCATCATTACATTTACTAACTCTTCACCAACTCTTCCATATGTCAACCCATAAACCAAGCCACTTATTTTAACCAAGGTTACAAGTAATCCTTTGCTTGCAAGTAATTACAACATGATTGAAGGAAGAGATAAGAGAGTTGATGAGGGATGTATGTGAGATATACAAAGTATATCTCTTAATTATACAAAAATCTATTTTACTTTCTCTTTCATCTATTTCTCTCATGCTAGCCAAAAAGAAAACTAAGAGAGAGAGAGAGGGAAAGGGGGAATTCGGTAGCCATAGAGGGAGAGAAGAGAGAGTTTTTTTCAAAATTTCAAAGCTCCATAGCCATCTTAGAAAGAAGAAGGATAGCACATGAAAGGTATAACATTTAACTATGTTTAAACTAGGTTACTCCTTCTATGTAACTTATTTTTATAGGATGAAGATCTAAAACTTTAAAACCTTAGATCTATATGTATATAAGTGTTATATATTTAGATCTAGCAATTTCAAGTTTTAAAAGTTAGATCAAAAGCAAAAAAAAGGAAGCTATGTTTTAAAAGTTAAAAAATCTTGATTTTCTTAGCATAAATTATGTTTTGCTTGAATTTGGTGGAATTTGATGTAATAGATCATAGATCATGATAGATCCATGAGTATATGAAGTCTTAATAGGTATTATGTTGTTTGATGATGGATTATGTTGATAAATAGGTGAGGATATGGAAGATTTCTTAGAAATCACAAAAACTGGAAAAATTAGATTTTGAGAAAACGTAACATGAAATTCAAACAACCATATCTCGTAGTGTATTTTGAATTTTTGAGTGTGGTCAATTTCTAGAGTTAGATCTAAAAGTCTTCTAACGTTTCCAAGTGAAATCACTGAAAAATTCCATGTAGATTTCCGTCTGGACAGTTTTTAGAAAAGGACGCAAAATCTAAAAAAACCCAAAAAGCAATCTGTCTGGAAATTGTAAGGGCAGTTTCGTCCACTTAATTAATCTAATAAATTCCAATCTTTTGGGACAGGAAAATATAAGTTATAAAGTAGCTTGTGTCCAAAAATGAGCTCATTCCGACTTAAATTGAGCATGTTATGACTATTTTAATATTTGTGTTTTTTCGACAAAAATCGCTATAACCGGAGTTCTATAACTTCGATGGCCACGAAATTTAAACTGGAGGCTCACGATAACATGTGTAAGATCTCGCCAAGAGTTGGGAATTTTTGGAGTTAAGCGTGATGTAGCAAATTTCTTAAGGAATTAACTAGAAATGGATTTTTGAAAAATACTTAAGGAAATTGAAAAATTATTTTTGTGTATGAAATACATGTATTTATGTGTGTACAAAAGATAAAAAAATAATAAAATAATTTGGTTAAGAAAGGAGAGTCCAGCTTGCTGGATTGGCAATTAGGTTGCTGGATTGCAATCTAGTTTGCTGGATTGGCCATCAAGTTGCTAGATGAGATGTTTGGATAATCTAGGATGCTGGACTGGTCTGTTTGGATAATCCAGGTTACTGGATTGGATGTCAGTTTGAATCCAGGTTACTGGATTGTGGGATTGTGTGAATCCAGGTTGCTGGATTATAATTCAATTTGAATCTAGGTTGCTGGATTAGGAATTTGACTTACTTAGTTATAAAGGACTTATAAAATGAAAAGATTAAATGTTAATTCACAAGTTGTATGATACAGTAGTGTTAAGTCTAAGATAGTGCAATCGTACCCTTTAATGGTTGATGTATAGTAGCTGGGCTAAACGACTCCTTCATATGGGGAAGGGATCTACAAATTGGTAACCGATCTAACTCTCTGTGAAAATTGTGTAGACGAGACGAAAACTAATTTGTTAGTTGTTTGTGGAAAACCACTCAGTATACTATATTGAATATTATAAAAGACTCGATATGTGCTAGGTTTAGACTTGTGTATGTATAGTGTTAATGTTATCTAATATTTAACTATGTGTTTAAATGTTAGATAGTTCACTTATAAGGTATGTTATGCTAATTGAAAGATCAATCTTATAACTGATAGGTCTTTTCAATAAAGCGATTAACTTAAATTGCATAGCAGTAATCGACGGTACATGCAAGTTTCTTAACTCGAACTCAAGTTGTTATTGTAAAGCATGTTCGTGAATAATTATTGTTAATTATTCACATCTATACTGATTATTGATTCGCACCTTGTGCATGTTGTATATGTTCATCAGGTATGAATGGCTGATCACCTTCATTAACATATCATTCAGTTGAATTTGTTCATGTTCATTGTTGTCCAATCATCATTATTGATTATATCATTCAGTTTTGAAATTGATCATATGCTTTCACAATCACTATATTGTTAAAAGTTTAACAGCTTATTATTATTCTTTTCAATCATGATATATCTTCCTTTGTATTTAAAACTTGTTGGGCAAACTTGTTGCTCACCCTTGCTATATCATGATAAATATTTTAGATTAAAGAAGAAACTTCGGACACAGTTAAAGGCAAAGACAAGTTCCAGATGGAATTATTATACGGTTAAAATGGTAATAGTATAAATTACAAATAACATTGTATGTCATGAAGGATATTGAATGCAGGTATTAAGTTAAGGTTACAGACCTTGGGAATTATGTGTAAAGGTTATTGTATAAATAATTTATGTTTATATCTTCCGCAATAGTTATAGAAATGTTGTATCGTAACGTACCAGGTTCGAGGTTCTTGGGACCCGAATTTGGGGGCGTCACAGTTGGTATCAGAGCTGTAGGTTATAAACCTTAGGTAGGGTTACCTTAGGCTATAACCACATGGATAAGGAATAGGAATAAACTCAAATAGAGTTTAAGTTCTAAGCGATGAATTTGGGCAAGGTATTAATAAGTCAATAAGATTCAAAGAAGAATCCTGACAAGCAATAAAGATCCAGAGTTACCTAACTCTGATATTAAAGATGAACAGTAGTAATGAATAGATAGAGTCTAAAAGGATAAAAGTATAAAGGGAAAGAAGATCGTAAAATAAAACGATCAGAGTATAGAAATGGATCGTAATATAATACGATGAGATCACCCCGTGATATGATAAGATCATAGCAGGGAGGAGTATCAATCAAGTGATTAAAAATTTTGCGGCAAAATTGCTGTGAGTCTGTTGTACTATAAGTTGGCACGATGCCAACTCAGAAAAAGGGTTGAGGTTGATGCAATACGGATTGAATAAAATTCGTATGGAGAAAGTATGGAGCTAGGATTAAGTGGAATTTTAATTGAGGACTCATGTCAGCAGCTGAGTTGTATGATTCCTTGTATGGGCGGGGAATTTGTACTTGGTTTTAGAACCACTTAGCTTCCTACTCGATATAGTGGTTAAGTTGAACAATTCTTTGTATAGGCGGGGAATTGTCCTTGGTGTAACAACCGCTTAGCTTCCTATATTGATTAGTGGCTAGGTTGACCAATTCTTTGTATGGGCAGGGGATTGTGTTTGGCTCGACGACCAGTTAGCTTCTGGTACTGATAATCATTGAAATGTTTATGTCGCGCTGTTTGCTATATAACATGTTGAGAAGGTGATTCTTTTCTCATGTGTATAACAGATAAGTAGAGTATAGTTAGAGAATATAAGATTATGTGCGAGTTCTTAAAACTCATACTTATGGTAAGTTCGTGACTCATAATCATATGGTATATTTTTGAACCCCATCAGCAAATGGACGTCTATGGTCTGACTAGGATAAGTTTTTAAACCCATATGATTGTGGCAAGTTTCTGAACTCATAACTTGTGGTAAGTTTGACGAACTGGGTATAGATATGTGTGAATTGAGAATTGAGGATGATAGGAATAGATAGACTGATTAAGCAATGGATCATTAGTGGAAGCATAGGTTTTTTGAACCTTCTAGCGATGCTAGACTTCAAAATTTTGGTTTGCAAATATTTTTGCATGGTTTAAAGTATAGTCTATACTACTTGTTTCGGCTAGACGACAATAATTTGAAATTGAATTATTGGTGTGAGTCTTAGCTATTTGATTCAGCTAGACCGATGGTTATGAAATTCAAAGCGTTCTTTAAATTTTTCCAAATCGAATTGTTTTGGTACGGAATCTTATGTTAAATTGGTATCCAATTGACACCAGTTGGTGTCAAGTTGGTATCGAGAATTTCTTTTGGTATCAAATGGATATAGGTTGGTATCCAATTGACACAAGTGGGTGTCAAGTGGGTATTGAGAACTTCTAAACCTCGATAGTTTAGGGTCTATATGACTCCTCAGCAAAATTTGAAAATTTTAACTCTTGTGAGTGATGTTTTGGGGTAGTATGTGATGATTGAATAAAGGTTGTGTTGAAGAAACCTAGTTTTGGTGAATGAATGGTATAGAGTGTAGTAGGCAGGAATTTCTGATGGTGTAAGGTGTAAGGTGTAAGGTGACTTTCGGGGGACGAAATTCTTAAAAGAAAGGGTGAATGTGACAACCCAAAATTTTACAAGATCTTAAATAATTAAAATAAAGGTTAAACGATAAAACCTAGATGTGAATTTGAGGAATAATTTAAAATTTTTAAAGAAGAACCTAAATGGTTTATTATTTGATTGAGAATAGAGGAATTATGGGTTACAAATTTCTAAACCCTAGAGATGAATCTATATGTGTTTGATGGAATATTAAGAATAAGGTACTACGATACCTATAAAGTTTGGTGACCTAATATATAAATTAGATATGTGAATTATGCGTATGATTATGTGAGTGTGAGTGTTTATAACTCATTAAGCAAATTATGGCTATTTAGTTAATAAACTAATAGAATGTGTGAGGATTTATGTGAATTGGGTGTACGATTAAAAAAATATACAATATATATTGTGTATACATTTATTTTGTATATAAAGATAATTAAGAATATGTAAATATCAAAAACGTTGAGCATTGTTTCTAGTGAGAATAGATTTAATGGACTAAGATGATTTTGTGGCCCAAAAAACTAAATAAATAGCCCAATTGTTTAATTAAGCATTGGACTTGTAGCTAATTTGATTTAATAGCAATTAAGTTATTATGCTAGCCCAATATATGTATGAGACATATATTATGATGGCCCAATTTATTTATGGGTGGAAGCCAAGTTTAATTTTATTAGTAAGCCAACAAGAATAAAATGCTGCAAGCTCAAAGGAATGACCCAAGTCTTGGCCCAATGGAAGAGGGTCATGTTGGAACATTTAATAATGTATTATATGATATTAAAAGAAAACAAAAATTGGTAGAAAAGAAGGGCATGGCCGGTCCACACAAGGAGAAGAAAAGGAGAGCATGTGAGCTCATCATTATATTTACTAACTCTTCACCAACTCTTCCATGTGTCAACCCATAAGCCAAGCCACTTATTTTAATCAATGTTACAAGTAATTCTTTGCTTGCAAGTAATTACAACATGATTGAAGGAAGAGATAAGAGAGTTGATGGGGGATGTATGTTAGATATACAAAGTATATCTCTTAATTATACAAAAATCTATTTTACTTTCTCTTTCATCTATTTCTCTAATGTTAGCCAAAAAGAAAACTAAGAGAGAAAGAGGGAAAGGGGGAATTCAGTAGCCATAGAGGGAGAGAAGAGAGAGTTTTGTTCAAAATTTCAAAGCTCTATAGCCATCTTAGAAAGAAGAAAAAGGATAGAACATGAAAGGTATAATATTTAACTATGTTTAAACTAGGTTACTCCTTCTATGTAACTTATTTTTATGGGATGAAGATCTAAAACTTTAAAACCTTATATCTATATGTATATAAGTGTTATATGTTTAGATCTAGCAATTTCAAGGTTTAAAAGTTAGATCAAAAGTAAGAAAAAAGAAGCTATGTTTTAAAATTTAGAAAATCTTGATTTTCTTAGCATAAATTATGTTTTGCTTGGATTTGGTGGAAGTTTGATGTAATAGATCATGGATCATGATAGTTACATGAGTATATGAGGTATTAATAGGTATTATGTTGTTTGATGATGGATTATGTTGATAAATAGGTGAGGATATGGAAGATTTCTTAGAAATCACAAAAACTGGAAAAATCATATTTTGAAAAAACGTAATATAAAATTCAAGCAACCATATCTCCTAGTGTATTTTGAATTTTTGAGTGTGGTCAATTTTTAGAGTTAGATCTAAAAGTCTTCTAACGTTTCCAAGTGGAATCACTAAAAAATTCCATGTAAATTTCTGTCTGGACAGTTTTTAGCAAAGGACGCGAAATCTGAAAAAACCCAAAAAGTAATCTGTCCGGAAATTGTAAGGGCAGTTTAGTCCACTTAATTAATGTAATAAATTCCAATCTTTAGGGACATGAAAATATATGTTATAAAGTAGATTGTGTCAAAAAATGAGCTCATTCCGACTTAAATTGAGCAAGTTATGACTATTTCAATATTTGCGTTTTTCCGACGAAAATCGCTATAATCGGAGTTCTATAACTCCGATGGCCACGAAATTTAAACTTGAGGCTCAAGATAACATGTGTACAATTCCACCAAAAGTTGGGAATTTTTGGAGTTAAGCGTGATGTAGCAAATTTCTTAAAGAATTAACTATAAATGGATTTTTGAAAAATACTCAAGGAAATTGAAAAATTCCTGAAAAATTATTTTTGTGTATGAAATACATGTATTTATGTGTGTACAAAAGATAAAAAAAAAATCGTTAAAAAAGGGGAATCCAGCTTGCTGGATTGGCCATTAGGTTGCTGGATTGCAATCTGGTTTGCTGGATTGGCCATCAAGTTGCTAGATGAGATGTTTGGATAATCTAGGATGCTGGATTGGTTTGTTTGGATAATCCAGATTACTGGATTGGATGTCAGTTTGAATCTAGGTTGTTGGATTGTGGGATTGTGTGAATCCAGGTTGCTGGATTATAATTCAGTTTGAATCTAGGTTGCTGGATTAGGAATTCGACTTACTTAGTTATAAAGGACTTATAAAAAGAAAAGATTAAGTGTTAATTCACAAGTTGTATGATACAGTAGTGTTAAGTCTAAGATAGTGTAATCGTACCCTTTAATGGTTGATGTATAGTAGCTGGGCTAAACGACTCCTTCATATGGGGAAGGGATCTACGAATTGGTAACCGATCTAACTCGCTGTGAAAATAGTGTAGACGAGACGAAAAATAATTTGTTAGTTGTTTGTGGAAAACCACTCAGTATACTATATTGAATATTATAAAAGACTTAATGTGTGCTAGATTTAGACTTGTATATGTATAGTGTTAATGTTATCTAATATTTAACTATGTGTTTAAATGTTAGATAGTTCACTTATAAAGTATGTTATGCTAATTGAAAGATCAATCTTATAACTGATAGGTCTTTTCAATAAAGTGATTAACTTAAATTGCGTAGCAGTAATCGACGGTACATGCAAGTTTCTTAACTCGAACTCGAGTTGTTATTGTAAAGCTTGTTCGTGAATAATTATTGTTATTTATTCACATCTATACTGATTATTGATTCGCACCTTGTGCATGTTGTATATGTTCATCAGGTATGAATGGCTGATCACCTTCATTAACATATCATTCAGTTGAATTTGTTCATGGTCATTGTTGACCAATCATCATTATATTCTTTTCAATCATGATATATCTTCCTTTGTATTTAAAACTTGATGGAAAAACTTGTTGCTCACCCTTGCTATATCATGATAAATATTTCAGATTAAAGAAGAAACTTCAGACACAGTCAAAGGCAAAGACAAGTTCCAGGATGGAATTATTATACGGTTAAAATGGTAATAGTATAAAGTACAAATGACAATATATGTCGTGTAGGATATTAAATGCAGGTATTAAGTTAAGGTTACAGACCTTGGAAATTATGTGTAAAGGTTATTGTATAAACAATTTATGTTTATATATTCCGCAATAGTTATAGAAATGTTGTATCGTAATGTACCAGGTCTGAGGTTCTTGGGACCCGGATTTGGGGGCGTCACAATTACCTTAACTTAAACATACCTTACTTAAGTTACATATAGTAACACAAATGGTTTACATAATCATTAAACATAGTGTATTATAATACATAAACACTCGTATTAACTATTCTTGGACTTTGCCTTTGCCCTTGTCCTTCTTACTCTAACCTTCGGGCTTAGCTGAAATAAATGTCATGATATAGCAAGGCTAAGCAACTAATTTACTTAGCAAGTTTAAATATGAAGGAGATATATCATGATTAAGAAAGAATTTAACTTTCGAAGTTCAATCAGATAAATGGATAGTGAAAGAACATGAATTAAATCTCAATAACTGAATATTCGAATAATTGAATATTAGAGGCTGAGTGGTTTGAAATAACCATGAACATATACTAAGGTTGTTAGTATTTAAACTGGTCCTTTTAATAAAATTTGGTAATCAAGGGGATCAGCCTTTTATACCCTATAAAATATGCATAATCACTCATTATACTAGCAACAATTGTTTTCCAATAATGCTTTAATAAAACTGTTCATTTTCTCAGTCATGAGTCCTTACCATTTCAATTGGTTAGGCACCGCTTTCAAAACATATTTAAGTTAACAAATTTAAACATGCTTTATCTAGCTGATGCAACTATCATAGATTCATATCATAAACAGTTCATGAATGAAAGAACTTTGACTAATTCACAGTTCAATAATAATAGAACATGAATTCAATTACACAAAGTGCGAATATCAACAATCATTATACGGGTGAATAATCATCAATAATTATTCACTAACATACTTTGAAAATATAACTCAAGTTTGAGTTAGAAAACTTGCCTCAAACGCAGTTTACTGCTATGCAATTTACTTTAACTTCTTAGAGAAAAGACCTATAATTGATTTTTCAATTAGTCATAGCATAATTCACTCATAATCTCATCATCTTATATTAAATTGACTAACATTCAAACATATAGTTAAGTATTAGACGTTACATTATAGTCTTAGTATTACTATTATACCTTGATAATCTTTTAATCATGTTATGTCATAACTTATACTTATAAGTTATCCCTTTATATGTCATCTTAGTAAACTAAATAGCATTTCAATAAACCGGAAATACTATTTCAGTAAACCAGATAACATTTCAGCATCCTAAAATCACTATTTCAGCAGCCCATAATCAAATTCAGCTGACTGAATTCAATTTCAGCAACCCGAAATTAAATTCAGTACCTTGGATTCTTCTTTCAGTAGACTATCAACATAATATAGTTCATTGATTACCAAATTTAACAACTATATTTAAAAATAACTTAATTCTCTATTTTCATTTTCCGTTTAATATTATTAATTATTTAATAATATTTCAAGCTAATGTTATTAACCTTTTAATAACATTCAAGTCAAATATTACTAATAATATTTCAATCTAATATCATTAGTCATGTACAAATATTTTAAGTCATTTATTTAATTAATAAATAATTTATTTTAATTATTTCTATTTATTAATTAATTCTTTTAAGCATTCTAAAACACCATAAACATAATACTCTTCACAACCGACCGAAACCTTCATTAAACATCTGCATAAACTATGCTTAAGGGTCTCAAGTCATAAAACCTTATTTTCCACATTTTTGACATCATATATATAATTTAATTCATTTATCCATATATCATCATTTACATGAAAAAATAGCAAAACATCTCTCAAACCAATTCTTTTCTAGAAAGCAGCTATATATATTCTCCTCATGAAAATATATTTTTCCTGAAATTTTTAAAATCCATTTACTATATTTAAATAATCCATAATAGCCAAATATTGTCAGATTTATCACAAATCGAGATTCTGTCCAAATATTCTGAAATTTTTAGGGTATGCTCCTATTATATACTTGTACTTCCAGTAAAACTTTCATAATTGTTGGAGTTACACACAGAGTTATTTGGGTATATTTTTAAAAGTAGTCATTGACCATAAAATCCATAACTCTCATTTTGTATGGCCAAAAATTATCATATTTTTACAAGACCTACATAACCTCTGCTATTATCCCTCCAAATGTTCTCCTAATTTTTAAAGCTTAAAAAGTTGACGCAAATGCCCTTGGGGTAGACTGATTAGCAAGCTTTTTAACCTTTTCGTCCACTACACGGACTGTTTTGACTAAAACTCACACCACGACTTTTCAACACGTGATTTTTGAGTGCTACCACTTGGATTTATTAGTCAACTCATATATCTAGAACCCCTCTTCTACGTGTCGCGAAAAGAAGGTGTAGATCTAAAATACTAGTTTATCAAAGGGAGAGAAAGTTAGGGTTTTCTAGCTTTGTAGAAACCTAACTTCTTTTCTTTCCTTTTGATCCATTTTCTAACACTTAAACAAGTTAGATCCATACTTGAATCTATAGAAAACACATAGATTAAAGAGTTTTAAACTTTCAAATCATAAACCCCCTTTTCCATTAAATCATTAAAAGAAAAGATAATAAAGCTTATAAAGTAGGTTTATACCCTGCTTTTTCTTGCTTCCTTCCTTCTCCAACCGTAGTAAGTTATGAACCTAGGGTGTATTTAGGATCAAACTCTCTTCCTTTCTTCTCTTGCTCCCACCGAATTCTCTCTCTCTCTCTTCTAATTTCTTTCTTTTGTTTTCTCTTTCTTTCTTTCTAGTTTAGCTTAGAAAATAAAGTAAGAACAACATGATATATTGAATTTGCTTTAAATGGAAAGTATAGATATATGGCATATATCTATACATTATCCCCACCTTCTTGCATTATCTCTCTCTCTTTCTCATCATTATGTAAGTTGTTACTTACAAGTTATAGCAAAAGTGGAGGCCAAAGGAAAAAGTGACACCTACTGTGGTAGTTTACCAACTAAAGTACTTAATCATTACATACCTCCTCCTTATTCATCCTCTCAAATTTACGCCCACATGGCCTTATTATCAACCCAAATTTTGTTTTATTTTATACTTATTCAATGACTAAAATACCCTTCCCCAAGTGGGCTAAGCTTGGGCTTTTATTTAATTCCTTTTGGGCTTGCATTTTTCTTAGTTTGCTTACTAATTAAAATGGACTTGGGCCTCCACTACTAATTAAATTGTGTCATTATTATACTTGCCTTTTACATGATATATTGGGCTAGTTTAATAATTTAGTTGCTCTTAAATTAATTTACCTACAAGTCCAATGCTTAAATAATTACTTGGGTTTGTTTAAATCATTTACACTTCTTAGTCCATTAAATTTATTATCACTTGAACTATTGCTCATCATTATTGATATTTGCATATTCTAATTAACCAATAACGTTATTTCACTTACATAACCCAATTAGACTTACTGTATTCAAGTATATTGAGTATGTAGTTAGGGTTTAACATCTTCAATCAATTTCCTAGATTATTAAAATACTTAGGTTAGTCCACTAACTTAATTAATTTATTAGTGAGACTTCCTTTAAATACTCGTAGCATGTTATTCACAAAATCACTTAATTACCTAGTCATCCACAATATATCACAAATTAATTAATATATTTATTTACAAGGTACCATAGAAATTTTTGGTTATTACAGGGATTATTACTCTTTCTCATTCATGATTTCCCTTGCAATATTAAAGAGACCTCCTCCTCTTTCCTTTTAGATACCCTCTTAGGAGCGCTCGAGTAATTTTCTTATTGTATATGCTCTGCCACTACCTCTAAGGCTGTAAGGTCCTTGATTTTATCGGATTTCAAACCCAGTTCTGCCATTTCCCCATGCTTTGTCATTTTAGAAGAGGGTTTGCCTATTCCTTCCATGGCTCTCTCGTAATATGGGGCTTCTTGGATGTCAATAAAAGTTATCACCATCTCACCTTCATCTATTGGGGGGCTAACTTAGGCGGCCATTCACCTCCATCTTTGTGCATACTCCCTGAACGATTCATGGCTCAGTTTCTTGACTTTGGTTACTTGGTAACGGTCAGGTGCCATCTGAGATTGGAAACTATACTGGTTGAGGAATAAAAGGGCTAAATCTTCCCAACCCTGGACTTTGGAGTTGTCAATCAAGCGTACCAAGTTCGGGTTTCACCGGTAAGGTTCTTCTGGAATAGCTACATTCGGAGGCTCTCATCCTCGGCATAAGATACAAGTTCACCTATGTAGACTTTCAAATAGGTGTAGGGATCACCCAATCCATTGTACTTCTTGAATTTCAGGACTTAAAACTTATCTGGGTATATTTCTTTTGGGAAAATATATAGATCCGAATAATTCACGCTCCCATGGGATCTTGTCCTTTTAATAGACCAGATAACATCCTCCAGTTGTCTAAATTTCTTCCTGATATCACTACTTTCTCTGACTTCTCAGAGGTCTACTTTTTCCCTTGTCATCTTTTGGACCGGGGCCTTGTTGGCTTGTTTGGGTGTTAATCAGAACAATCACACACACGCAAGTGCACGTGGTCCACAAGTAATATAAGTAAGTAAAGTATCATTCCCACAAAGAATAATGAATGCTTCTAATCTAACATACAAAAGTTTTATAACTATTTTGGTCTACTTAAACAGATGAGCAAATTGTGAATTATCGAAAAGTGTTGATTATCAAAAGACAACTAACTAACAACTAATTAAATCAGATAAAGGAGATATGGGATTATCACTTCACTTAATGCGTCACTCAAGTTGATACACTTCCTATTAAGCTCAATTGATTATTTCGGATTGTTAGTCTAGAACACGAAAGAAAAATATAGCCATCTCTCTATGTACCATACCCATATCACATTAAGTTCATAATTGATAAAATGAGTGTGAACACTCAAATTAAATAACCAACTATATCTTTATGTGACTTAAAATTAATAAGGGTTTAAGCACAAGTTCTCAAATGACTACGAGTGGTACTTTAGTATATGTCTATCCTAAGCACGAATTATGTAATCTAACACCATGTAGAATCATAAACACAAGCCAATATGGTCAAATCTGAACCCATAATTTATTTCTCAATTTCATATGAGTTATCCTGGTAATTGGTGATCAAGAAAGTAGGAAATCAAAATAAACCACATTAGACAATCCATACATAATCAATTAAATCTCAACAAGGAAACATAGCAATCTGAATTAAGCACTAAGATCCATTAAAATCCCACAATAGAAATTAGTTCATAATTGAATCAATATCCATCATCCAAAATTGTTCATACATTGAAAGCCAAAAATGAAACCAAAGAGAAGCTAAGGAATCGGAGATACAAATCTGATGTCTCCTTTTCTAATATGAACCTTCAATGTTGAGCCAATACTTCAATGCTCCCAAATCTAGCCCTAATCTATGCAAATCTACTATGTAAATAAGAGAAAAAGCTAAAATATAGAAGAAGAGGCTACTCTCTCTCTCTGTGTGTGTTTTTCTCTAACCCTAAAAAGGTAATAAAAATGTTCAATCAATAATGTCTTAACTTCCAAATACACCCTAAAAGAGAAAACATTCAATTGGGCCTTTTAGTGAAAAGTTAAATGCTGGTCAAACTAACATGGCGCAGCAGCGCTGCCCCATAGCACAAACTGGGCGCGGGCACGCTGCCTGCTGATGAGGCCTATGCCAGGCGCGGGCGGGCTCTCCTTAAGCTTTAATAGAGTGCGGCCGCACTGCCCTATTTTTCTGCAGACTGCTGCTGCTGCTTTCTTGCTACTGCTGCTTTCTTCCCAAATCATCTCATGCCAATCTCACCTACACTCCATCACAAGCTATTTGCACCTGCTCGAGCCGATTTCATATCCAATCTATCCACGATGCCACCAAGCTAGTTTCCAAGCATGCAATCTACAAAACAAAGATAAAATGCATGAAAAGCTACTAAAACTTATGAGATTAAGTCACAATTATGGTAAGTTGATATCCAATAAGTAGGTATAAAACCTAGTTATCAAATACCCCCAAACTTAAACTATTGCTTGCCCTCGAGCAATTAAACACAAATGCAAATGTATATGAAATGCAAACTACTCTAAAATGCTAATGAATTCCAATATCAGTCAAATTTGAATTCCAAATGAGATGCCTCAAAGAAATCATAAGGACATGTGAACAATGCATCCAACCGAGAACAAGGCCATAGAACATACATTCTGAAAATCAAAACCTATTGACAATGATGTAGTGTGTGTGTGTGTGTGCTAACTACCACTAAGCTTGATATAGATAAAAATTTCACATAATATGCTTCTAAGAGGGAAAAGTAAAGTTTCAAATCAAGCACAACTGTAAACACATCAAGCTCCAACCATGACTACACATCAATTAAATCTCAGGGTTAACAATGGGTTTATTATGCTTTTATTCACTCACAAAGGTGATATTCGCACATTCCCGTGATTACACTCGACTGTGCAATGTCTAGCCCTCTTAGGCTTTGCAATGATACCCGTGTAGCGAGCTTTCGACCAACGACTCCCAAGCCAGAAGGCTTTAGGGAGCTGGGTGTAAAGACAACCCCTAGGGCGTACTTGCTAGAATATCAAAGGCCACAAGACTAGACTAGCCAAAGTGTTTATTCCACATATTTTTCTTAACTTTTCTTTTCTTTATTATTGTTTTTTTCTATTTTTTTCTAAATAGCGTGCATACCCATTTTTTTCCCCCAAACTTGAATTTCTGCATCATCATGGTTATTGCTAACTGTCTACGAAAACTCTAGTCATTAAAATAAACCTTTCCCACCAGAAGACAATTATGTGACAATCTAAACCAACAAGCAAAAATAACAATACCGTGCTATCCGGTTACATCAAAATCAACAGACAAAGATTTTCATCATGTAATGATAATATGACCAAGCCTAAGTTATCAACAATGCTCAACAATCAATGTAATTCCAATTTCATCACAGGCCAAATGGAACTCAAACCAACCGAAAATTAGAATTATGTAATGTGAAATGCAAACTAAATAAACTAAAGAAAACATGCAAAAGTAAACTATGAGATATGAGAATTAAACTGAAAATGCAACTAACATAACATGCAACTACTAACTATATGCAACTAAGAACACCCAATACCCCCAAACTAAAAGTAATCAATGTCCTTATTGGAAAGTAAAGGGTAACGAAACTCCCCTAAGTGGCATCATCATGGCCACCCAACTGTGGCTCGGGTGGTGAATCTGGTGGTGGATATGGCATCGCCGACCCAAAATTAAACAGGAAACTCCACTAGCACGCCCTGCTGAGCAAAAGCTTGTGCCAGTGCGCTAGGAAACCCATCAATGTATGGCTGAAAGTTGACGTGCATAGCGTCCATCCTCGACTGTAAACGTCGTATCTGGCGATCATGACTAGCCATATAGTCCGGAGGTGGCCATGCCGCCTGTGATGTGTGCGCTGGAGCTTCTGCCTCTTCTTCTTCACTTTCTTCAGCATCCGGCATAATGAAACCAAGGCCTCGAGGGTGAAACTTGCCGCCATCCCAAACTAAATATTTCTTTATAGCAGCACGGTCGATGTCCTTCATTGGCATTTGCAGTGCCTCATTAGCCCAATCAACACCTTCCTTAACACATAACTGAGTCACTAAGGATGCATGTGGAATCCCACCCGTAGTACCTCCTTTCATGTACCAAAGCATGGACTGATGGATCAAATGCCCCACATCAATAAACTTCCTAGTGATAATCCCATTCAAAATAATGGCCCTGTCTGTGGTGACATCGTGCTGATGGCGGGTGGGCATCAGATTGGGGCATATGAAGCTGTTCCAGGCCCTGGCATATCTATTCAGAGTGGTATGTGAGAAGTACATCTTTTTGTCAGTGCCTAGCTTTGTAGCCCATGTAGTACCCGGCTTGCAAATTTCCTTCACTAACTTGTCCAACTCCGTCTCAAATCGTTCAGCTACCACCCAATTTACTGTACTAGCCGGAGGAGGAAATAAGTGAAAAATGTCATTAATCGCCTTACTGGAATAGCTCACGTGCTTGCCACGCACAAAAGACATCCCATTTTATGTTTCCCTCGCATTGGCGTAGAATTCCTTAATAATTTCCATGGGTGCAGCAACGGGAGTGCTCATAACGCCCACCCATCCCATATCTCTAATCATGTTCCATAGCCTTCCATCCTCCTTAGTCGACTTTAGGCCCCTCTCCAACACAAACGTCTTGGCCACCAAAACATCAAAATAATGATATTGGGTGGATAGATTAACAAATATAGATGCGTCCAATACATCTCTGCTGCTCCCTTCACCATTGCTATCACTGGAGGATGAAGATGATGAAGAACGAACCCTTATTGGAGCCATAATTCTGCTAGAAAATTCTAAACCCTAACTTCTATCAGCCGAATAGTGCACAACCCTATGGAAACCCTAACTCTTCCTTTTTTTGATGTTTGATCAAGGTTGGGTTTGTATATTGATTATGATTAGGGTTTATATAGAAAGTGAGGCTGAGATGAAGGGGAGAAGAGAATTTGGTGGAATCAAAATTTTTGATGTAGTGGGGAATGTGGCTAAGAACTAGGTTTGAGGAGAACGTGGAGAGAAATTTCGTGGGAATATAGAGATGAATATGGAAGTGGGTAAGTGATTGTGATTAGGTTAGGTTTTATGGAAGTAGTGGAGTAGGAGTTTAGGAGATGTCTTTTTCTGATATAGAGAGGTTTGGTGTAGTAGAATAGAAGTTATAAGGCTGGGGTCGATTCTGCAGGTTTTTAAAAGAAACTGGACTGAGGTCGCGGCGCGGGTGCACTGTGCCTTAGGCTTAATGGGGCGCGGGAGCGCTCTTACCTGTGCTCGGGCTGCCTGACAGACCAAGGGCGCTGGCGCACTCTGCCTGCCTTGTAAAACGGCGCGACCGTGCTACCCTGCACCTGAACTTGCAGATTCTGCAGCATTTGTATTTCAGTAGCCATCTTGCATACATGAACAATTTCCTACAAAAAAGGGTATCAAAGACGAGACATTAATTTATTCCACTAAATTAAAACTGCACTATTTAAACTAAATGTATTACACTCAAAAATGCAATATTGAAATTTTCTATACTATATCAAAAATGGGCTAACATATAAAGTAATAAGAATTAAACAAGAGGGGGAAGAGTAATAGAATTTGTATCAACAATTAAACAAGAGGGGGGGAATAGAGTGGATGGGGTGCCTCCCATCTAGCGCTTGTTTATAGTCATTTAGATTGACTCTCTCGAGATTCAATCATGGAGTGATAAGGGATATTGAGGCCTTTTGGCAGTCGACCTCGCCTCCCCAATAGTATTTCAACCGCTGCCCGTTGACTTTGAATGGCTTATCCGAGTCATGGCCTACAATCTCCACCGCACCGTGAGGGTATACGGTTTTCACCGTGAATGGTCTCGACCACCTAGACTTGAGTTTGTGACGCCCCCAAATTCGGGTCCCAAGAACCTCAAACTTGGCACATTACGGTACTTCATTGTTATACATATTCTATCATCTAATACGGAATAATAAATATATATTATTTTTTCATATAATTCTATAGCATTTCCCTAGGTTTATTAACCTTAACTAAATACATACCTTCAAAATTACAAAAGGTTTACATAAGATAACTAAATAGTTATTCGCATAACAATCTATTATTGTACTTTGCTCTTGTCTCTGATCTTCTTCAAACCTTCGTCGTAATCTAAAATTTAATATCATGATATAGCAAGAGTGAGCAACGACTTTGCTCTACAAGTTTAAATTCAATAAAGATATATCATGATTGAAAGAAGAATAACCTTCAAATTTTCAACAATAGAATAATTGTGAAAGAGCATGAATCAAAATGTCAATAATTGAATGACTGAATCAATAATGTTTAATGTCACAAGGACCATGAACAACTTTAACTGAACCTTAGGGTAATGAAGGTGATCAGCCTTTCATACCTGATGAACATATGCAACATGCACTAAGTGCGAGTCAATAATCAATATGGACTTGAATAATCATCAATAATCATTTACTAACATGCTTTGAAATATAACTCGAGTTTGAGTTAAGGAAACTTACCTGTAACGTTGATTACTGCTACGCAATCTAATTTAATCTCCTTATTGAAAAGATCTATCAATTATAAGATTGATCTTTCAATTAGCATAACATACTTCATACCATCATACTATTACTTTATAAGTAAACTATCTAACATTTAACCACATAGTCAAATATTAGATAACCTTAACACCATACACATTTGCAAGTCTAAACATAACATACATCGAGTCTTTAATAGTATTCAATACAGTATACTGAGTGGTTTCCCACAAACAACTAACAAATTAGTTTCCGTCTCATCTACACTGTTTTCACAGTGAGTTAGATCGGTTGCTAATTCGTATATACCTCCGCTCACTGAAGAAATTGTTTAGCCCAGATACTATACATCAACTATTGCAGAAAACGACTGTACTACTTTAGACTTATCATTTACTCACTTATAATGTCATCATCTTATATTAACTTGTCTAACATAGTTAAGTATTAGACATTACATTATAATCTTAGTATTATCATTACACTTTGATAATCTCTGAATCATGTCATAACTTATACTTATAAGTTTTCCCTTTATATGTTATCTTAGTAAACTAGATAACATTTTAGTAAACTGAAATACTATTTCAGTAAACTAGATTACATTTCAGCATCCTGAAATCACTATTTCAGCAGACCCTAATCCATTTCAGCAGACTGAATTCAATTTCAGCAACCCAAAATCAAATTCAGTACCCTGTAGTTGTGACGCCCCCAAATCCGGGTCCCTTCTATTACCTCGGATCCGATGCAGTCACGGTACAACCATCGTTAAACTATTACATTTTTTATTCATTACTTAAAGAATATAACTTTACTTTATTACAATTTAGAATATAAATTCCTTCCATTTCCAGGATATGTATAATGACCCCAAACTTTTATAAGTTCCGATCTTGGTCATTTACCATTCCTGTCTTACATCATATTCGATGTTATAAAAATACGGAATAATTTAAACTTTTTCAATCTCCTTTGAATAAAATCTTTTTATTGATTTCATAACTTTGAATCAATTACAAATCCCTGAATCAACTATATGATATGATTCATTCTATTTGAGTTATTATATAAACTTTTACATCTTAATACGAAGTCTTCTATATATCACATAGTACAACTTTACAACACGACAAGTGTTATACATCATAAGCAACTATCAAGTACCTCGTATAAAACTTAAACATTTTTCAAGATCGTATCATTAGATAACTACGTTGATCTCCTTACAAAACTACGAAACTCTATCAATCAAGTGGCATAATACTTTAATCGTGAGTCCTTAACCTGCAAAAAGGGTTATTTGCAAGAGTGAGCTCGACAGCTCATCAATTTTAACAGTTTTCATGCATCACATAGCATATAATATCATACTCAGTTCATGCATTCATAATCAATTAGTATTTCCTACGCATGTTACTTCTCACATAACAGGCATAGAGATTCACTTCACAAGTATATCATCAAAGATCAACTTTCAATCTCATACATATTTCATATACATTTATTTCATATACATTTCACATATATACATCAACATTCTCACATCATAATATAACTCAATTAACAGTTATAGAATTCATATATCAAATAGGAACTGAAAGACTTGCCTGGTTCGTAGTTTAACAACTACGACTTAACTGCTTATAGATATCTGCACTTCGTGTAATCCTACACAGTTATATAATCGTGGATTCACACTCATCAGTTATACATAACCATACATCCTTAATATAATAACAATTGTTACATTGTTTTCTAACTTGGTTCTTAGAACCTTATTTTACTTTCTTATCTTACCCTTAGGATAACTATGTATGTATAGGTATATCTTAACCATACGTACTCAATATCAATATTCATAAATCCTTATCACACTTGACTAGTTATGTGTTCGTTACACATTTAAACCTCATAGATGTTTGATCCGCATTATTATTTCTCTTAGTAAAACTTAACAATTTGAGTTTTATATAACCATTACTTGCTCACATACTTAAAATATTACTTAGGTCAAGCATTAAAGCTTAAGACATTCATACATATATGCTTAAAGGTTCAGATTATAATTTGAAACAGTCAAGCAACACTGCCCTGCAGCGCAGCTGCGCTGCAGTTTGGCCTAAGATGGGCGTAGCTGCGCCGTCCCCTGGCCAGACCAGATTTAAATCTTTATTTCCCAGTTTACACCTCATTACTTACCATGCTAATACATAACACATACACACATTAAGAGGTCTTGGTCCATGTTTGGTGCCTCTTGTGTTTACCTTTAGTTGTTTTACACTTTATAGCTTTATTGCCATTTATTTCACGGCTAAGTGAGTTCATGCAACAAAGGTCTAACTATGTAATTAATATTGATGTTAAACAACTTTCAATACGCATGATCACATGCATTCATCTTATCTACATATAAATAGCATAGTTCATCACTTGAAACTTATTTTTAAAATCATGCTCTAATGACTTTTATTGTGTCAAACTAGATAAGTGCACTTATAGGCCATGTTTAATGACATAAATAGTACTAGGATGCCATCCTACAAGTTCAGAGGGTAGGCAACACAATGCTCATAGGTATTAGTTTTCAAGGCGTCTAAGTTTGCCTTTAAAAGTCATTCTAGGTCATATTAAAGCAACTTAGTGCATGTAGAACAACTTTAAATCTCATTTCATAGCTAACTAAGCCATGTACGTATGTTATCACGTTTAGAACTTTAAGTACACAAGTTCCTTTAAGTTCGTTCTCAAAGTTTCAAGTTTTCTTTATAGATCGTTTTCAACTAAGCTATTGTAAGCTGATAATAAGTAAAGCAACTTTAAATCACTACTCATGCTCATTTGTACGCATACTTAGTTATATCAATATGCTACAAGGTCAAAATGTAGGCGACACCATGCTCATGAATATTAGTTTTTAAAACTTGAATTTCTCTTTGAAAACACGTAATATCCAAGCTATGCAAGTTATCTTATGTGAGGTAACTTAAAAATCACATTTCATGCTCGCATGACTTAATCATATACACATACTACAAAGTTAGAACTTAAATGACTTAAAGTTCGCCAAGGTTTGTTTCCAAAATCTTCAAGTCTCTTTTCAAAATATATACTAATCATGCTAAAGTAATGCATTATTATTAAGGCATCATTAATCCACATATCATGTCCGTTTTCATGCGTATCTAGACCATACAAACTTGCTTAAAAGTCAGAATATAATCATCTCAAGTATAAGTTGAAGTCCATTTTCAAAACTTATAACTTTCATTAGAAATCGCATACTAACGAAGTCCAAAACAACTCATGCTACGTTAAGAATCACATATACCCAAGTTTAAACATGTTCTCCATGCGTAGCTTAGATCGTATACGCATGCTCACAAAATCAGAAACGTAATGTTATTAGTTCCATCAAAGTTTACTTTTAAGGTGCAAGTCTTCTTTAGTAAATTTCATTCTAAAACAAGTTAAGGTACTCGTGACATACTAAAGGGACTAAAGTTCCTCATCAGGTCTGCTTTCATGTATATCTAAGACAAACTTGTATGTTTGAAACATCACAGCATAACAGAAATCAGAGTCTAATTTTGGGTACTGGTGCAGCTACACTGCACCCAAGAACAAATTGGGCGCAGCTGTGCCACTTCCGGCCAGGACCAGAAATGCCTTCTGCTTCGGCAATTTACAAACCCATCTTCAAATCTCTTTACGAAATATGCTAATGTATAACCATATTTCTTCCTTATCAGGTTTACAAGCTTAGATACCCATTAATAACCACTTCCCAATTCAATTAATCATCAAATTCAACATAATCAAGAATTCAAGAAAATTGTAGACAACAAGAAGTGAAGAATAAGAAGGTGTTATACCTCTGCTAAGCTTGGATTGGGTTTACTGCTATATCAGACTTCCTCAATTCATAGATTCTTACTATAATGATATACTCCCTTTTAACTTTCAGTTAACAGAACTCAGCAAAAAATGAAAATTTGAAGGAAAGAAGCTTATATTTATAGAGAATGCAATATACAGACAATGCAATAATTCGCCAAATTGAACCAACGGGAGAAGCAAGAACTCCATGGTTAAGGGAGAGTTGTTAGATAGTTGGTGAATCCCATTATTAAGCCCACTCCCCTTGTGATGATATCCTATGAATGCTGAGTTTGAGAGAAGAGTATAGAGTAGGCTAGCCTTTGTTATTCACGTGAGCAAGAAGAAGTCTCTTATTATGGGACAAGGTCAACTAACTCAGCATTTGCAATATACACTGAATACAACACTAGGTTTATTATATGTACACATTATATACTTAGGTTATAATATATACACCTTAGATACACTTAGGTTTTAATTACAGTTGGACAATGTAAGTCACACTATGATAACTTAATAATGTCATGTATACCCACATATATAATAATGTACTTCATGTACCTAATTCAATTAATATTACATCTTATAATAAAGTATTATCATTACAATACTTACTTAAATGTCCTCATAACATATCTGCTTGCACATAGCAATTAATTATGTAACTTACATTATTCATTTAATTATAATATATAGCTCTTATATATTATATAGTCACATTAAGATGTCACACTACATTTACATAAAGCAATTAACTCCCATAATTAATTAATAATTTACTCATTTTCTCAAGATATTATTTCAATATAATACTTACGTCTCACTAAAGTAATTACATGCATGACACATGTACACGTGTTATAGAAAATAGATAATAAGTTTATTTTCTATTATATGATAAATGTTTCTATCAATCTATTACATATAGCAAATATGTTTTAATATATTTACCATATTAATTAATCATACATATTTTCTCATACAAAGACATATAAGGTAATATTATCATTTAAAATAACATTCTCCCTTTTATTAAAATAATTCAATATTAGAATTTATTTTAATATCCTTTATTAGAAATATATAATAATTATTTCTCTTTCCTTTCTATAAATTGTTCCCAAAATAATTTCTTTCATCTTCTCACTTAGCCATATTAAAATTATTAATATAATACATCCGTCTCCAACCAATGTTCATTTATAAATATATTGGTTCTCTTCCTTTATTACTCACTTATCTCCCATACTATATTACAATACTATGTAATATATTAATAATATCAAAACATTCCTTTTTATTCTCTTAGGCTAATCACATATATTAATTCACCGTATCATGTAAGTGAACTAACTCTTTCAATGATTCAAAGTTTAAATTATAAGTTCAAACTCTATTTCCCTTAATAGTTAGTTAACTATAAAGTTTTTTTGTATATATATATATATATATATATATATATATATATATATATAACACATATATACATTTCGTTAATCTTCACTTCTCTCTTTAAATCAACTAATAATTCTCTAACCAATATTTATCTAAAGATATATTGGTTCTATCCTCTCTCTTCAACAACGTACATATGCAAGTCTAAACCTAGCACACCACAAGTCTTTACTAGTATTTTATACAATACACTGAGTGGTTTCCCACAAACAACCAACAAATTAGTTTCCGTCTCGTCTACACTGTTTTCACAGTGAGTTAGATCGGTTACTAATTCGTATATACCTCCGCTCTTTGAAGGAATCGTTTAGCCCAGCTCCTATATATCAACCATTAAAGGGTACGGTTGCACTGTCGTAGACTTAATACTTGTACGTACATATGCTCCAGAAGTTGGTGATTATTAAGGATATTTAATGTCAGCAACTTACTATGATAAAATAATTATATAAATTATTTAATATCGGTAGATAAATCTTATCCATCCTCTTTACTTCAGATAAATTGCCTCTTCAATAAATAACCAATATATATAATAATATATTTATTCATCATAAAAATCATATATAACATAGTTCATATTACCCTATGTAACACAATACTTCCTACCTCATAACACACAAACACACACACACACACATATATATATATATATATATATATATATCAATATTTGAACCCATTACATGCCTTGAGAATTTTATTTATTAAATTTTTATTATTAATAATTCTTGAAAATTCGGGTTCTCACATCCTCTCCCCCTTATAAGGATTCCGTCCTCGAAATCACCGAAACTTGTGACACCCCTAAATTCGGGTACTTCAATTTTCACGGGATTTGGTGTTCACTGTGCAATTATCATCTATCTATCTATCCATAATAAATACAAACAATGCAATAGATAGAAATAAATCCTCCCCTTAAGGGGTTACAACATCTGAATAATAAATACAATCCCAGGTCAAACTAACCTTAAACATCTGTGCGGAAACATAAACAAATAAAAAAGTCTTTAAACAACATCAAGTCTTATCAAGAAACATTCTTAAATTAAATAACAGGTCTTTAACACTTGTTAACTTTCCCCTTGCCTTTGCTAGTGGAAGGCTCGTCAGATCTTTCGTTCTTAACTGCAATGTTATTATTACGCAAGAGTGAGCACGATTGCCCACAAGTATAATAATATGACAATAATATAATAACATGTGAGTGAATCAAAGACATCTGAATAAAGAAACTCGGCTTTTGAATCAAGAATGAATAACAAGAATCAAAAGAACATCTGAGGGTCATAAGACCTTGAACTATGTCCTAGGTTGTCATGTGTTTATACTTTAAACCTTAAACAGTCATAAGACTATGGACTCTAGTTCTCGTACTTAGGGGGATCAGCCCTTAGTACCATACTGTGCAAAATATCTCAACGCTAAATCGTAAATAATCCCCTATTATAGGGTTGTTCATCTCAATTTGACATCAGAGTCCGCACCAAAGGAAATTTTGTATAGATAAGCTCAATAAAAGTGCTAGAATTTAGAACGCTCATCAACTATGGACTAGTCGAATTAATAAGGGTTCGCTAGTCGTACAATGTTTAACAATAACAATGATATTCAATTTGAATAATAAATCTCAAGAGTATACAACCGATTAAGTATTGTATAGCTAGAATCATGCTCTAAAAGAATTGTAACATCAATTATGAAATCTTGAACTTGAATAATTAAGAACAAGAACTTGCTTGATATAGAATATAAATCTAGGACTGCTCAACAAATAATTTAGAATTTAAAGAAACTTATTCCATAAAAGTAAAGTTTTGAGCAAGGAAACTTGCCTCTTGCATAAGCTACAATTAATTCACGTTCCTTATTAAATGCTACATATCAATACATTCACAATACCCATTAATCAATAGTTCGATATACCTATCGAATCACAACATTGGTCTTTGAATATGTTATTGGACTTTATAATAATGATTTTATATTATGAAATTAACTTATTAATTAATAACATAATATAAGTTATTAACATCTTATTATATGCTTAACATGTCTTCATGTTCATTACATTAAGTTTTAAAACACATCTTTGAGACTTGAACACTTAGAAAATATTTCTGAAATTCTGCAGGCAAGGCGCGACCGCGCTCCATTTGTTCTTTGGAGCGGCGCGGGCTGCGCTACACGGCGCGGCCGCGCTGCGACGCAGACCCAGATTCTGCAGTTCGCGAAGAACACACAGAACAGCCCAATTAACTCCAATTTATACAAATATAACGATTTGTAATGTTACCCATGAAGTATAAACTTCACAAGAACATCATAAATCGATTCTAGCATGCTTCTAACACTTTAAATCACATAATTACACAAATCAAAATATTTAATTTTGCTGTTTTCAATATTTTGTAAAATTTTGAGGAAAAGCATGAATTTCGACGTTACAGATTCGTTAATATACCGAATCCGTCCGTTTAAATTCCATTTTGGTTGTTTAAACATGTATAATTATATTCAATCGTCAATTTAAAGTTAAACAATTGATTAAAGCATTTAATTTGTACGTACGAGCCATATGGGCCATATATACAATTTTTATACTCTATAACTTTTGAAAACCCAATTAAGGCATAATTGTATGAATTTAATCACTGTAAATCATGCATATATGGTTTAAAACATGTTATGAATAATTTGTAACACATACATAGACATATAATCAATAATTGCCAAATTTCCCATTCACAGAGAACCTTTAAAGTATTAAATTTGTACGTAAGGGCCATATGGGCCATATATACAACTTTTATACTCTGTAACTTTTGAAAACCCAATTTAGACATGCTTTCATAGATTAATTACTCTAAAACAGATATAAATCACATACAATTGAGTTATGTATGTTAATAGACATCTAACATTAAGTAATAAACAAGAAACTCATGAAATCCCATTATCAGAGAACTCAGTTGGGAGAAAATATAATACGTGAAATATAAAACTTAGATTAGGGTTTACCCTTGCTTTCTCTGTTTGAAGGTGATATAAACTTGAATTCTCTAATTCCTCTCTAATCAATTCTCAAATCTTTTCTCTCAATTTTCTCTCTAGTTTTTCTCTGATGAAGGTAGGAACCGATATGGCATATGATATAAGATATAAGTATAATACGTATAATATATAATGGGTGAGTTAGTGGCGTAAGTTAATCCGTTATGGGTTAACTGATGCAACTCCCCTTAGGGCCTTATTTGGCTAGGCTCATATATGCCTTTCCCATTAATTTAATTAACTCTTATTATATAGTTAAATAATGTCACACCCAATTAATCAAATAATCTTATTTAAATCAATTAAATAAAATAGCATAATTCCATAATAAATCACATAGTCACATAATTAAAATTCTCATTTATTAATTATGTCAAATCATTAAATCTCTAATTAATTATTAAATTAAGTAGATTAACATCATGCTTATTAATTAATTCATTTAATCAATTAAGCTCAAATAAATACATACATTGAATAATAAAATTCTTCATATTAATTTAATCAATGTAACACATATAATTAAATTAATCTACCACAAATTCATCAATTAATTATTTAACTTAATAATTAAATCATCAAAAGATATTTATTTAATTCAATAAATAGTCAAATTAAATTACATAAATCTCGTTTGTCACAAAACCTCCTCTATTTGGTGCTATTCCGAATATTACATATTCTTTTGAATAATTTTATCCATTCTCTTTTCGGAAGTTTTATTATTATAACTTTATCAATTGCATTCTACATTTCTCTTTTCTAAGAAACATCTACTTACTACCTTCATTCTTCCGAAGAATCAGAACCTTCCACAATTTTTCAATAATCGGGAAGTAGCATGAATAACTCAGATTTGAAATTATACCCGAGGGGTCACAAGATCGTGAACTTTTCTCTAGGTTTACTAATGCTTCAACACAATTCTTCACACTGCAAACCAGAGTGTTTATCAATCACAAAGACTGAAAACACCCTCCACGCATATTCTAGGTGGCCGGCCTATCGTACCACTACGTTGGGCCACAACGTAGTGTGTTGTAATGACTATATGCATTATGTTCGAAACCATTGTCCCCGAAAACATGTCCCTTTTATAGGGTTGTTCACCTCAAGCTTTTTCAACATTTAAATCTGCACCAGAGCAATCTGGGTTGGCATAAATACATAAGAATGCTTGAATTCCATAATTATTCTTAACAGTCGTCTAGCCGAATCAAATAGCTTAGACTTTTATCAATAATTCGGACATCGATCGAATTCAATCCACTTAATTAATCTTTTTCATAGTTCAAACAAAAATTAAAAATTCTTTTATGACGTCATGATTACGCACCACCTTAGTCGTACGTTAAAAATTCTGTCATTTTATGATTTTATCATACTACATCATACCATCATGGACAGACGATCTTACGATCGCTCCGGACACTAGGTTCGATTGCATTGATGACTCCATCGGTTACCATCCTACACCATATCAAATGATGCACATGGTCAAAAATATATTTTGAAAGATTTTAAATCATTTTTGTCTTAGCCGAAACAAATAGCATAGACATACGAATAACGGTATCGTTTTTAAAACTCATTGGTTTAGTCATCTGACCCAACGTTTTCTTAAAGAAAACCGAAGTGCAAATACTAGCACGAAGTCAATAAATTTTGAAAATCTAGCATAGCTAGAAGATTTAGAAAAATCCAAATTTCTCCATCAACTTCAATCTCTTACTCCATCAATACTCACTATACCAAAACTCTTAATTCTTGAAATATAATATATCTATTCTCAATATAGCTCATCGAACTTACCACACCATGGAAGTTCAGGAATTTACCACAATAATATAATTTTAGGAACTTGTCCTAACAATACGTAGTCCAAGAACCAATCAAGGACTGTCCATACGCAGAGGGGCTCAAAAATACATATGATTCTGAGTCATAAACTTGTCATAGACATGAATTTTAAGAACTCGCACCTAATCTTAGTATTATCTAATTTAATCTTAGAAATCTCTATCTATCAAAATAAACATAAGAAAAGAATCACCTTTTCGCCACATGTATAATGATAGCGCGACACTAACTGTGGCACCCCCAAAATAGGTTCAATACTCAACCCATTCTGAGTCGCCAAATACATGGTACAGAATCTAAATACAATTTTTTATAACATACGGTGGTGTAAAATACGACCACAAACTATGAGTTTTAATACAAATCGTATATAATACGAAATATAAACACTCAAATTCATTCCTTATTCATTACAATTATTGCCCCACTATTTTAGAGAATAGTGAGGACTTCTACAGATCTAACTCTGATCATCACACTGTTCCCCGACTAGTCCCGGCGATATTCTCATTTCCTGAAGAGAACAATGGAAGAAAAGGGTGAGCTCAACTAGCCCAGTAAAGAATATTATGACTAAGATAATGAAAAATAAATTATCGTTAGCCTTCAATAAATCAGATAAAATATTATGGACAATAAGTTTTAGATCAACAACTGCAGCGGAAATAAGAATTCAGTAGATGAGTTAAGTAGAGAATGATGTCTACTATCTTCTTTGATTTAAAAGTCCATCATCAATATTTTATCCCTGTAACATCAATCAATATACATCTCGAATCAAATATTCATCTTTTCACTATGGGCCAAAGATATTCATTTGCATCACCAGTTGGTCATGTTCATCTCAACACCTGTCCATCTTTGCACTACGGGCCAAAGATATTCATCAGGTAATCATTCATCTTTGCATTACAGGCCAAAGATATTCAGTTATATCACCATTTAGGACTGAGAATGATGAAAAATATTTTAAAGAACGAATCTAGTGAGATAAAGGACAAAGATTAGGGATTCGTAATTTAGTTTATTCAAGTTCAAGAATACTCCATAATAATCAATTGTAGAGCAAAATTCTAGAATGAAGTTCAAAACTTGGATCCAATCAAAGATAATTTGGAAAGAAAAACAAGATATATATTTTTTACCGTGAATAATACCCTGTGAATAGTAACTCGTAAATAGTAACTTGTGAATAGTAACTCGTGAATAGTAACTAGACATGAAAAGATAAAAATTTCACAAGAAAGTTCAGACCAATATTCCAGTGAAATAATATTAGATGAAGCGCAAAACTCAAGGAATTTCTGATCATTTCAGGAATTATAGAAGCAATACTTACCGTAGTAAGTTTAGAGTTACGAATTTGAAATGAAACAATATACGAAACTGCAATTAAATTTTCACTCGTCAGGCGGTAGTCCGCTCAGACAAATTATTTTCACAATTTAATAACAACTGAATACGAAGGGTAATTAACCAGGCATGCGGTAGTCCGCGTAGATAGGTTTTTTTCACAGAATAATAAAGAATGGAATAACAACAGGATTTCACCATGCATGCGGTAGTTTGCGTAGACAGGTTATTCCAACAAAATAATAAAAAATGGAATAACAACCCTTACGAGTATTGAAAGAAAACAACTCACTTCAGGAATACGAAAGAAATAATACTCCTTATCTTAATAAAAATTTGGAGACTGCACTAGTGTAATAACATAATACTCTTCTTCTTTCTCTCTTACTCTCTCTATACTTTCTCTCTCTATAGCTTTAGTAAATTGGTGAGAAATAATGAAAAAATGAGCTTCTATTTATAGGCCTGACAGAGTAAGGGTAAAATAGTCTTTTTGCCATAAGTTATGACATCATCGATCTTATGACTTCATTGCTTACCTCATCGTTCCGATGACATCATTGCTTACATCATAAGAATTCAAATTCAATTTGTTCTCTTCTATCTCATTTTACTTTTATACCATGAATTTACTATAATAATGTGACCATTCAAATTATAAAAATTATACTATTATATAATCACATCATACAACTATAATGTAATATTATAATAATATATTTGAATGAATTATTTTATCGAAAAAGATAAAATACCAACTTTCAACAAATGTCATATGTTAAAAATTCCTCCGTTTAAATCTACATTGAATAAATATTTTCTTATCATCTATATCAATAATTAATTATTCACAAATAATATTACAGAACTACAATATTGACAACCAGGTCGTTCTCAGAAAAGAGGGGGCTTTCCGATAAGAATTATATAACCTAACCCCTTTCCTAGACAGAACTTTCTAGACATTGTCAATAATGCTATCTAATAATATTATTCAAATAATATGAATTATTAATTTGATAATTTGAAATACTGTGCAATGATAATTATTGAATCACTAATATAAAATATCAATGTAGCAATTATTAGATCAATAATATAAATTATTAAATAGTAATTACTGTAACAATTATTGAATGAGTGACTTCTTACATAAGAATCAATAATTAGAATTACTGTGCAATACCGTGTGCTACTGTGCAACACCGCGTATTAATGTATTTTAACCACTGGGTATTTCAACAGTTTTAACGGTAATAGTTTTGCCGTTATTTTTATAAAAAGGTTATTTCTGTCGCTTTCTATATCCGACATTCATTCCATTGTGGGGTCCACTAATGACTGCGCCGTCGTACAAATATTCTCTGACAAAAAGAATATAATCCTCGACCAAACGAATATTTCCCGACAACAATGAATATTTTATTACCACTTGCTAACTTTGTAAAATTTGCACATTCCACCCATAACTTATCACATTTATCAAATCAACACCTTACTATTTCAAAATAATATATAAAGAAAATTTAATCTTATTCATAAAATTTGGGATCTTACAACCTCCCTCCTTATGAAATTTCGTCCTCAAAATTGACGTACGTACCAGGTATGTCGGAAAGGTGAGGATACCTAACTTTCATTTTCGATTCTAACTCCCAGGTCATTTCCTCGATATCATGGTTCCTCCACAAAACTTTAACTTGAGGTATAACCTTTAAGCGTAGGACATGTTCCTTCCTATCCAAGATCTTGACAGGTACCTCCTCGTATGTTAAATCTTCGGCTATCTCGTTTGGTTCTAACTCAATAATGTGATTTGGGTCTTTCACATATTTACGAAGCACGGATATGTAAAAAATGTTATGAACATGAGACATGCTTGGAGGTAAGGAGAGTCTATAGGCCACATTTCCTACTAGGTCAAGGATCTCAAATGGACCAACAAATTGTGGAATGGGCTTTCCTCTCTTTCTGAATCTCGTAACTCCTTTCCATGGAGCAACACGTAACAATACATGGTCTCCGACATTGAATTCCACGTCTCTTCGATGAAGATCAGTATAACTCTTTTGTCGATCTTGTGCTGTTTGTATACGTTGCCGGATCGTTTAAATCTTTTCCATAGTCATACGTACTAACTCTGGTCCCAACAATGTTGCTTCACCCACCTCATTCCAGCATACTGGAGAACGACACTTTCGTCCATACAATGCCTCGAATGGAGCCATGCCTATACTTGCCTGATAACTGTTATTGTAGGAGAATTCCACCAATGGTAAGTACTTATCACAACTACTTTTGAAGTCTAGAACACAGAGTCTCAATAGATCTTCAAGAGTTTGGATAGTCCTTTCCGATTACCCGTCCGTTTGTGGATGATATGCCGAACTGAATCGTAAATCCGTGCCCATAGCTTTCTGCAAACTAACCCAAAATAGTGAAGTAAATCTTGGGTCATGATCCGAAACTATGGATACTGGCATGCCATGCAATCTCATAATCTCATTCACGTACATACGAGCAAGACGTTCCAGTGAATAAGTCTCTTGTATAGGCAAGAAATGAGCAGATTTGGTTAATCTATTGACAATAACCCAAATCGCATCTATGCCTTGAGAAACCTTGGGAAGACCCATAACGAAATCCATGGTAATGTGTTCCCACTTCCATTTCGGAATCTCAAGTAGTTGCAATGGACCCTTTGGCACTTGATGCTCCGCCTTGACACGTTGACACGTTAAATACCTCTAGATGAACTCCGCGATCTCTCTCCTCATATTGCTCCACCAAAATGTATAACGACGATCATGATATATTTTGGTACTTCCAGGATGGATTGCAAACGGTGTGTTGTGTGCCTCCATCATGATTCTATACTTCAAATCAGAATCGTTAGGAACACAAAGTCTGGAGTTGACTAGAAGTATTCCTTCTTCATCTATTTTTTCTTCTGGAATAGCACCTTCTTGCACTTTTTTCTTCATCTTCATCAGCTTCGGGTTTGTAGCTTGAGCATCTTTAACTTTATTAATCAAAGCTGGTTCTACGCATATACTTGACATCATCATGTGGGTCCCCGGAGTCTTGAACTTTATCCTTTGTAAGTCACACAAAATAGGCCTTGACAGCATCGCATTCGTTCCCGCATATGATTTTCTACTCAACGTGTCAGCTACCACGTTTACTTTTCCAAGATGGTATTGGATGGTATGATCGTAATCTTTCAACCGCTCAAGCCAATGTCGTTGCTGCATATTGAGTTCCTTCTGGGTAAAGAAATATTTAAGGCTCTTATGATCCGTATAGATCTACACTTTCTCCCCATACAGGTAGTGTCTCCAGATCTTCAATGCGAAAACGACTGCTGCCAACTCTAGATCATAAGTAGGATAATTCCTCTCATATTCTTTGAGTTGTCGCGAGGCATAGGCTATGACTTTCCCATGTTGCATGAGAACACATCCTAACCCTTTGCCCGAAGCATCGCTGTAAATGACAAATCCATCCGAACCAGATGGTATCGTCAGAACAAGTGCCAAAATGAGTCTCCTCTTGAGCTCTTGAAAGCTCTTCTCGCATTCCTCGTTCCATACGAATTTTATACCTTTCCAAGTTAGCTGAGTTAATGGAGTAGCGATTCGAGAAAATCCTTCCACGAATCTCCGATAATAACAAGCTAAGCCCAGAAAGCTATGTACTTCGGTCACCGACTTCGGTTGGTTCCAACTTTGTATTGCTTCAATCTTCGCCGGATCAACAGATACTCCACGTTTTGATACCGTGTGCCCAAGGAATGCTACCTCCTCAAGCCAGAACTCGCATTTCTTTAGCTTGGCATATAGCTTGTTTTCACGAAGCCTTTGAATTACCAGCTTTAAGTGGTGCTCATGATCTTCACGGCTTTTAGAATAGATGAGGATGTCATCAATAAAGACAACCACGAACTGATCCAAATATTCTTTGAATACACGGTTCATCATATCCATAAAAGCAGTAAGAGTATTAGTCAATCCAAAAGACATGACTAAGAATTCATAATGCCCGTATCGAGTTCTGAAAGCAGTCCTCGGAATATCCTCAGTTTTAATCTTCAGCTGATGATATCCAGAATGAAGATCGATCTTTGAAAAGAATTGTACTCCTTGCAACTGGTCGAATAGGTCATCAATACGAGGTAACGGATACCTATTCTTGATGGTGACATGGTTCAACTCCCGATAGTCAATACAAAGTAGCGTACTCTCGTCTTTCTTCTTTACGAATAAAATAGGAGCACCCCAAGGAGATGTACTAGGATGAATGAAACCAATGTCTAACAACTCCTGTAGTTGGACCTTTAACTCCTGAAGTCCAATAGGAGCCATTCGATATAGGGTTTTAGAAATGGATTTTGTACCGGGTTCAAGGTCAATAAAGAATTCAACTTCGCGTTCTAGGGGTAGACCAGAAAGTTCTTTGGGAAATACATCAGGAAACTTATTAACAATAGAAATATCATTCAAACCTGACGTATTCTGGTTTAGATCAGTGACATGGGCTAAGAAAGCTTGACATCCGTTTTTCAATAAACGAATAGCTTTATGACTTGAAATAACATTGATTGATTTTAGTGGTTTGGTTGTTTGAATTTGCACAATAGGTTGGTTAGGAATATGAAAACTAACAACCTTACAAAAATAATCAATTTTGGCATGATAAGTGGTTAACTAGTCAATTCCTAAAATCACATCAAATGCAAGTATTTTCAAAGATATAAGATCAGCAGGTAGGGTGAGGGTGCCAATTTGAATCAAGCAAGATTTGTAAACTATAGATGTAACGAAGGTTTCTCCTAACGGAGTTTCAACAGATAAGTCAAAGTCTAATTTCTCAGAAGTCAAGTTCAAACGTTGAGCACAAGCAGGTGAAATAAAAGAATGAGTAGCACCGGTATCTAATAAGGTATAGACTTTGCAAGAGTTTATGATTAGCTTACCCGTAATAACCTCATTCGGGTTCCTCGCTTGTTGGGCAGTTACGACAAAAGCTCTTCCAGAAACCACAGACTTTGACTTGTCAGGGATAGCCTTTGGAGTCACCATCCCTACTAGACTTAGTTTTGTTACAGGACACACTCGAGCTATATGCCCTTCCTTTCCACAGTTATAACACACCTTGGATTGTTGTGTGCAGTTGGGACTGATGTGTCCCTCTTTCCCGTATTTATAGCATACGACCGGCGGTCGTTCTCCTCCCCTAGAAATAGTTGATGCTGGTGCTGCTGTCGACGTTTTCACGTTTTCATTGTTGTACCTTCTCTTCTTGAAATCTCCCCCCGACTCACTTCTTCTATTATCATGGCCATGATTACCACCGGAGTGGTTACCGCTTCTGTCATAATACTTTCCTCCCTGCTGGTTGTCATTGTTTCGATGACTGCTACCACCGGTACGACCTTGGTTATTGTCCCTTGGTTGAACATAATCATTATCTCGTTCTAACAATTGGGCAATGTTCACCACATCTGAATATAAAGAAAGTTTGTAAGAAATGAGGTACTGACGAATTTTGGGTTTCAAACCTCTTAGAAACATCCGCGTCATACGTTCCTCATTATCAACCAAATGAGATGCGAACCGAGATAACTCCGCGAACTTAGCCTCATACTGGGACATAGCCATGTTGTTTTGTTCTAGTTTGATAAACTCTACCTCCTTCATATGACGAATACTTTCTGGAAAGTACTTGTCATTAAACAGTTTCCGGAACTCTTCCTAAGACATGTTGAGTGCGGCAAGCTGGGTACGCTTCACAGATTCCCACCAATAATCTTCCACTCCACGGAACATAAACGTTGCGAATGGAAACTTCTGTTCCTCTGTGCATCCCAAGACATCAAATATCTTGATAATTTTCTTAATCCAATTTTCTGCCTTGATGGGATCTGGCTTTCCCTGAAACTCTAGTGGTCCCAACTCTTTAAACTGCTTGGCAGTGACAAGCCGCGAGTTATTATTTCCACCTGTATTATGAACACGAGTCTCCCTCGTCTGGTTTTGCATGAACTGTAAAAAGCTTCTAAACATCCCATCATTCATCGTTTGATTGGTGGTGTCGTTTCCAGAAGGAATATTGTCTTCTTGTTGCACGTTCTCCTGGTTGGTGATTAAAGGTGTCTCAACGGTCTTATTCACTCCATTGTTTAGATTTTCAGCTGCAATTCTCAAATACTGCCACAAAACAAGGGTTAATCAAACAAATTAACATATCACATATTAACCCTATGTTCCAAATGACCAATTAAATACCAAATAAGCTTAGGTAGGACACACACTAGCGAAAGATTTACTCGTCTCTCCCCTCCTAGTTCTATTCCCAGATCACCGCCAGAGATCATATCCCTAAGCTCTGATACCAACTGTGGCGCCCCCAAAATAGGTTCAATACTCAACCCATTCTGAGTCGCCAAATACATGGTATAAAATCCAAATATAATCTTTTATAGCATACGGTCGTGTAAAATACGACCACACAAACTATGAGTTTTAATACAAATCGTATATAAAATGAAATATAAATACTCAAATTCATTACTTATTCATTACAATTATTGTCCCACTATTTTATAGAATAGTGAGAACTTCTACAGATCTAACTCTGATCATCACACTATTCCCCGACTAGTCCCCGCGATATTCTCATTTCCTGAAGAGAACAATAGAAGAAAAGGGTGAGCTCAACTAGGCCAGTAAAGAATATTATGACTAAGATAATAAAAAACAAATTATCGTTAGCCTTCAATAAATCGAATAAAATATTATGGACAACAAGTTTTAGATCAACAACTGCAGCGGAACTAACAATTTAGTAGATGAGTTAAGTAGAGAATGATGTCTACTATCTTCTTTGATTTAAAAGTCCATCATCAATATTTTATCCCTGTAACATCAATCAATATACATCTCGAATCAAATATTCATCTTTGCATTACTGGGTCAAAGATATTCATTTGCATCACCAGTTGGTCATGTTCATCTCAACACCTATCCATCTTTGCACTACGGGCCAAAGATATTCATCAGGTAATCATTCATCTTTGCACTACAGGCCAAAGATATTCAGTTATATCACCATTTAGGACTGAGAATGATGAAAAATATTTTAAAGAACGAATCCAGTGAGATAAAGGACAAAGACTAAGGATTCATAATTTAGTTTATTAAAGTTCAAGAATACTCCATAATAATCAATTATGGAGCAAAATTCTAGAATGAAGTTCAAAACTTGGATCCAATCAAAGATAATTTAGAAAGAAAAACAAAATATATATTTTTTATCGTGAATAGTAACACATAAATAGTAACTCGTGAATAGTAACTCCTGAATAGTAACTCGACATGAAAAGATAAAAATTTCACAAGAAAGTTCAGACCAATATTCCAGTGAAATAATATTAAGATGAAGCGCAAAACTCAAGGAATTTTTGATCATTTCAGGAATTATAGAAGCAATACTTACCGTAGTAAGTTTAGAGTTAGGAATCTGAAATGAAACAATATACGAAACTGTAATTTAATTTTCACTCGTCAGGCGGTAGTCCGCTCAGACAGATTATTTTTACAATTTAATAACAACTGAATACAAAGGGTTATTCATCAGGCATGCGGTAGTTCGCATAGACAGGTTATTCCCACAGAATAATAAAGAATGGAATAATAACAGGATTTATTCATGCATGCGGTAGTTCGCGTAGACAGATTATTCTAATAGAATAATAAAGAATGGAATAACAACCTTTACGAGTATTGAAAGAAAATAACTCACTTCATGAATACGAAAGAAATAATACCCCTTACCTTAATAAAAATTTGGAGACTTTACTAGTGTAATAGCAGAATACTCTTCTTCTTTTCCTCTTACTCTCTCTATAGCTTTAGTGAATTGGTAAGAAATAATGAAGAAATGAGCTTCTATTTATATGCCTGGCAGAGTAAGGGTAAAATAGTCTTTTTGCCATAATTTATGAAATCATCGCTTACATCATCGATCTTATGACATCATTGCTTACCTCATCGTTCCGATGACATCATTGCTTACCTCATCGTTCCGATGACATCATTGCTTACATCTTAAGAATTCAATTTCAATTTGTTCTCTTCTACCTCATTTTACTTTTATACCATGAATTTACTATAATAATGTGACCATTCAAATTATAAAAAGCATACTATTATATAATCACATCATACTACTATAATGTAATATTATAATAATATATTTGAATGAATTATTTTATCAGAAAAGATAAAATACCAACTTTCAACAAATGTCATATGTTAAAAATTCCTCCGTTTAAATCCACATTGAATAAATATTTTCTTATCATCTATATCAACAATTAATTATTCACAAATAATATTACAGAACTACAATATTGATAACCAGGTCGTTCTCACGAAAGAGGGGGGTTTCCGATAAATATTTCTCCTCATTGGCGCGCAATTATATAACCTAACCTCTTTCCTAGACAGAACTTTCTAGACATTGTCAATAATGCTATCTAATAATATTATTCAAATAATATGAATTATTTATTTGATAATTTGAAATACTGTGCAATGATAATTATTGAATCACTAATATAAAATATCAATGTAGCAATTATTGAATCAATCATATAAATTATTGAACAGTAATTACTGTAACAATTATTGAATGAGTGACTTCTTACGTAAGAACCAATAATTAGAATTACTGTGCAATACCGTGTGCTACTGTGCAACACCGCGTATTACTGTATTTTAACCACCGGATATTTTAACAGTTTTAGCGGTAAAAGTTTTGTCATTATTTTTATAAAAAGGTTACTTCTGTCGCTTTCTATATCCGACATTCATTCCGTTGTGGGGTCCACTAATGACTGCGTCGTCGTACGAATATTCTCCGACAAAAAGAATATAATCCTCGACCAAACGAATATTCCCCGACAACAATGAATATTTTATTACCACTTGCTAACTTTGTAAAATTTGCACATTCCACCCATAACTTATCACATTTATCAAATCAACACCTTACTATTTCAAAATAACATATAAAGAAAATTAAATCTTATTCATAAAATTTGGGGTCTTACACTAACATTCCAACGATTATCAATACGACGCGCTCAGTGCAAGCACAAACCTCTGCCCATACAAAAGTTTGTACAACTAAGCCATCACATGAGTCCTCAATGGAAATCCAACACTTAACTCTATCTTGCTCTTTGCTTATTACGAATTTTCTATAATTCATTATACACAACTCCTCATGAGTTCATCTCGTACCATTTCATAGTACATTCTCTTTTAGCATCAAGCTATAACTACTTAGTCATTACGGATAATCTATCATTTCATATCTAAATCTGATCACGTTGTGATCATTGATTTACCTTAGGGTTCTTTCCCATTATCAACTAAACTCCATTTGAGTTCATTCTCATTATCTTTGTCATATTCATCTTATAGATATCGTCCTAACATTTTCATTACCGGAGTTAGGAAACTCTCGATTCTCATTCTCTAAATTCTTCAAGATTCTTCTTTGAATCTTTACGTATATATATTTTAATCTTTTCTTTCCCCCTCTCAGGTTATAGTCTAAGGTACACTTACCCAAGGTTTATAACCTAATGCTTTGATACCAACCTGTGACGCCCCCAAATCCGGGTCCCTTCTATTACCTCGGATCCGGTGCAGTTATGACACCCCCAAATCTGGGTACTTCGTTTCCACATGATTTGGTGTTCACTTTCTAATTAAAACATACATCTACCCAATAATAAAGAATTATAACCTTCATAAAACCTTAATAAAAATCTTCCTTTAAAAAGGATTACAACTTGTCCAAATGAATCCCAAGGTTAACTAAACCTTAACATAATCAAATAAATGCGGAAATAAAACATAACATAATCAACCAAGTCTTATTACAATAGAAACTTGACATAACAAGCCTTCACTTATTCATCTTTCTTTTTCCTTTACTTGTTGACGGTATGTTAACAGTCTTGTTCTCAACTGCAAGTGGTGCTAGAACATGCAAAAGTGAGCAAACAAAAGCTCACTTGAAATTACAACAGTGATATAACATATATGAATAGCTTCAAAGGAGTTTGAATAACTTTACTTTCATCAACATAAAGAATTGAATTATAATTCTTTCACCAATACATAGAATTTGAATATAGAATCATCTAAGGGTCATAAGTTCTTGAACCATTGTCCTAGGTTATAAATATTTTTATTTAAATCTTTAACAGTCAATAAGACTATGGACCATTAACTCGTACTCAGGGGGATCAACCCTTTGTACCATGAATTGTGCACAACCATCTTAACGCTTTCGCATAAAATATCCCCTAATTAATAGGGTTGTTCATTCTCAGAAATTGAATACAAGTCCGCACCAAAAAAAGTTTAGTTTGGATAGATAAGGAAACTTTGGAGTTTCAACTATCATCAACTAGGAGTAGTTGAATCGACTCACAGTACTTTAACAGTTCAATAATATAATAATCATGAACCAATTACAAGATATGACAATAAACTTAGGCATGCTTTAGAAGTAACTCAAAGCAATTGAAAGAATAAGTAAATCTTGCTTGAACAGCTAAGTCAAGATTACAATATCTCAATAATACTTCAATATATGAGCATTAGGAATAATAGAATACAACAAATCTCGAACAAAGTAATCAACGAGTTCGAAATGGAAACTTGCTTCATTAGAAAACTTGCACAATGATAAGTTTAGAGATAGGAAACTTTCTTAACGTTAACGAGTTTAGGGTTTAGAAGACTTGCCTTAAGCGCAAGCTACACTTTAACAATTACAACCACTTCACAAACACCCTACACATTTATATTATATTCAAACCATCTATTAGTATCCAACTACAACATTTAAACCATCAAACTTCATATCCAAGTTCAACTCACAATGTACTTTACCACATTGGTTGCTAACTAGTCAAGTACGTGAGTCTATACTCACGACATACATTCATAAGCTTATAATACTATCAATCGTGTTGTGTACCTTAAGAAGGTAACACAATCATTCACATGTAACACATTCATAAAATACTTCAACCTAACTTAAACACATCAAAAGCATGTTATCTTATTACATATTTCACTTTCCAAGTCATAAAAGCAAGTTAGCTAAACAAACGGGGCATAAAAACTCAAAAGCCAAAAAGCAACTTTTCTGAACAGATTGTTAACCCGCTGGGGCGGGTCCCCCAAAGGCAAAAGCCCCGCTGGGGCAGGTGTGTCCTCTGGTGGGAGGGTTGGCTCGCGAACTGGTGTAGAAATAAGCCAATTTGGCTTATTCCTTCACACCGAATTCAATTTTTTCCAACATGATAAACATGAAATTTGATACAAACAATATTTTAAACTTATTAACATGCTTATAACATTTAAAATCCATATAACACATAATCAAAATCAATATTTCATAATTTTCAAAGAAAAACACAATATTAAGCGTTCTTGACGAAAATTGCTATTACGAATTCGTTTTTCAATCAATTCAAGTGATTCCAATTGTAATAACTTATATTCTTAACATACTAACATCATACATGATCAATTTTAACAATAACTTAAAATCAAACATCAATTTGATTGTTTAAAAAGTCATTTTTCAGAAATTGTTTCAAAGAAAATCACTATAATCATAATTCTTATTGTTTATCAAAAATTCATGGTTTGAATTGCTAACACAACCATATAACTCATATATAATCATGTTATATCACATATTACACATATATCATGCTCACATCAAGGATTTAAGAATAATTTTCAACATAACTTCATAAAAGAGTATTATGAACATGATTTATAGTGTTCATCATATACTTGTAAATTAAAACTATTAAATAACTATAAAAATCATATTTAAACATATATATATACCTATATATGTACACACCTTATACATATATCAAACTCAAGAACTTTCACAAAGAGGACTTCCACATAGAATTCTAAAATCATGAAAACATAGAAGAACATGCTTTGAAAACTTGTTTTTACAACAATTGTATTTTGAAAACCCTTTCATGGCATAAAATTACATATAAAAAATATATGCATACCATATATACATATAACTACATGATTATGAAAACCTAATTTGATAAAAAAGAATTACAACACATAAGAATTGAGTGCAAGGGTTAGGTATAACCTTACTAGTTTTTGACTTAAGAGAAGAGATGATGAAGATGATCCTCTTTTGCCTTCTCAAGCTTTTCTTCCTCTTTGCTCTTCTTCTTCTCTGACAATTCTCTCTAACCCTCTTCTTCTTTCTTTCTTTGTTTTGTAAGACTAACGTAACTTTTAACTTAGCATATATTATACAATATACATATACATATATAATATATATGTAACCTATAAGTAATAAGTATAATACTAATTAGCATAATAAATATCACTAATTACATAGGTTATGAAATTTGAAAAGCCCAAGGCCATGTTTGGCAATCTTAGATAAACAAACTCTTTATTAGCTAAGTCATGTTTGGTAAAACAAATTTAAAAGAGAAGTAAGGCCTTGTTTGGAAAATCACTTTAAAACCCTTTCCTTTATTTTAATATATCCTTAATCCATAGATTAAATACCACACTTATTTAATTAAATTACAACATTCTAATTTAATTAAATAAACTAATATTCACATAATACCAAATTGTCGCACAATTGAATTTCCTTTATTAAACATAATTCATGTAACAAATTATTATCACTTAGCACATAACATTAAATCTAACTGACTTATTCTCAATTAAATTAAAATTGTGCTACACCATTGCTAACATATTGATTTAATTAAACATATAGCACTTAATTAAATTATCAATAACAACCACACAATTTATTTATTTACCTCAACAAATAAATTTAATAAAATATTTATTTACTTTAATAAATATTTATAATTAATATATAAAATTCTCAATCGTTACAGCAGTCACGGTACAACAATCGTCAAACTATTACGTCTTTTATTCATTACTTAAAGAATATAACTTTACTTTATTACAATTTAGAATATAAATTCCTTCCATTTCCAGGATCTGTATAATGACCCCAAACTTTTATAAGTTCCGATCTTGGTCATTTACTATTCCTATTTTACATCATATTCGATGTAGGAAAAATACGGAATAATTTAAACTTTTTCAATCTCCTTTAAATAAAATCTTTTTATTGATTTCATAACTTTGAATCAATTACAAATCCCTGAATCAACTATATGATATGATTCATTCTATTTGAGTTACTGTATAAACTTTTACATCTTAATACGAAGTCTTCTATGTATCACATAGTATAACTTTACAACACGACAAGTGTTATACATCATAAGCAACTATCAAGAACCTCGTATAAAACTTAAACATTTTTGAAGATCGTATCATTAGATAACTACGTTGATCTCCTTACAAAACTACGGAACTCTATCAATCAAGTGGCATAATACTTTAATCGTGAGTCCTTAACCTGAAAAAATGGTTATTTGCAAGAATGAGCTCGACAACTCATCAATTTTAACAGTTTTCATGCATCACGTAGAATATAATATCATACTCAGTTCATGCATTCATAATCAATTAGTATTTCCTACGCATGTTACTTCTCACATAACAGGCATAGAGATTCACTTCACAAGTATATCATCAAAGATCAACTTTCAATCTCATACATATTTCATATACATTTCACATATATACACCAACATTCTCATAGCATAATATAACTCAATTAACAGTTATAGAATTCATATATCAAATAGGAACTGAAAGACTTGTCTGGTTCGTAGTTTAACAACTACGACTTAACTGCTTATAGATATCTGCACTTCGTTTAATCCTACACAATTATATAATCGTGGATTCACACTCGTCAGTTATACATATCCATACATCCTCAACATAATAACAATTGTTACATTATTTTCTAACTTGGTTCTTAGAACCTTCATTTTACTTTCTTATCTTACCCTTAGGATAACTATGTATGTATAGGTATATCTTAATCATACGTACTCAATATCAATATTCATAAATCCTTATCACACTTGACTAGTTATGTGTTCGTTACACATTTAAAACTCATAGATGCTTGATCCGCATTGTTCTTTCGCTTATTAAAACTTAACAATTTGAGTTTTATATAACCATTACTTGCTCATATACTGAAAATATTACTTGGGTCAAGCATTAAAGCCTAAGACATTCATACATATATGCTTAAAGGTTCAGATTATAATTTGAAACAGTCAAGCAACACTGCCCTGCAGCACAGCTGCACTGCAGTTTGGCCTAGGATGGGCGCAGCTGCGCCGTCCCCTGGCCAGACCAGATTTAAATCTTTATTTCCCAGTTTACACCTCATTACTTACCATGCTAATACATAACACATACACACGTTAAGAGGTCCTGGTCCATGTTTGGTGCCTCTTGTGTTTACCTTTAGTTGTTTTACACTTTATAGCTTTATTGCCATTTATTTCACGGCTAAGTGAGTTCATGCAACAAAGGTCTAACTATGTAATTAATAACGATGTTAAACAACTTTCAATACGCATGCTCACATGCATTCATCTTATCTACATATGACTTAGCATAGTTCATCACTTGAAACTTATTTTTAAAATCGTGCTCTAATGACTTTTATTGTGTCAAACTAGATAAGTGCACTTATAGGCCATGTTTAATGACATAAATAGTACTAGCATGCCATCTTACAAGTTCAGAGGGTAGGCAACACAATGCTCATAGGTATTAGTTTTCAAGGCGTCTAAGTTTGCCTTTAAAAGTCATTCCAGGTCATATTAAAGCAACTTAGTGTATGTAGAACAACTTTAAATCTCATTTCATAGCTAACTAAGCCATGTACGTATGTTATCACGTTTAGAACTTTAAGTACACAAGTTTCCTTTAAGTTCGTTCTCAAAGTTTCAAGTTTTCTTTAGAGATCGTTTTCAACTAAGCTATTGTAAGTTGATAATAAGTAAAGCAACTTTAAATCACTACTCATGCTCATTTGTACGCATACTTAGTTATATTAATATGCTACAAGGTCAAAATGTAGGCGACACCATGCTCATGAATATTAGTTTTTAAAACTTGAATTTCTCTATGAAAACATGTATTATCCAAGCTATGCAAGTTATCTTATGTGAGGTAACTTAAAAATCACATTTCATGCTCGCATGACTTAAATCATATACACATACTACAAAGTTAGAACTTAAATGACTTAAAGTTCGCCAAGGTTTGTTTCCAAAATATTCAAGTCTCTTTTCAAAACATATACTAATCATGCTAAAGTAATGCATTATTATTAAGGCATCATTAATCCACATATTATGTCCGTTTTCATGCGTATCTAGACCATACAAACTTTCTTAGAAGTCAGAATATAAACATCTCAAGTATAAGTCGAAGTCCATTTTTAAATCTTATAACTTTCATTAGAAATCGTATACTAACAAAGTCCAAAACAACTCATGCTACGTTAAGAATCACATATACCCAAGTTTAAACATGTTCTCCATGCGTAGCTTAGATCGTATACGCATGCTCATAAAATCAGAAACGTAATGTTATTAGTTCCATCAAAGTTTACTTTTAAGGTCCAAGTCTTCTCTAGTAAATTTCATTCTAAAACAAGTTAAGGTACTCATGACATACCAAAGGGACTAAAGTTCCTCATTAGGTCTGCTTTTATGTATATCTAAGCCAAACTTGTATGTTTGAAACATCACAGCATAACAAAAATCAGAGTCTGATTTTAGGTACTGGCGCAGCTGCGCTGCACCCAAGAACAAATTGGGCGCAGCTGCGCCACTTCAGGCCAGGATCAGAAATGCCTTCTTCTTCGGCAGTTTACAAACCCATCTTCAAATCTCTTTACGAAATATGCTAATGTATAACCATATTTCTTCCTTATTAGGTTTACAAGCTTAAATACCCATTAATAACCACTTCCCAATTCAATTAATCATCAAATTCAACATAATCAAGAATTCAAGAAAATTGCAGAAAATAGGAAGTGAAGAACAAGAAGGTGTTATACCTCTGCTAAGCTTGGATTGGGTTTACTGCTATATCAGACTTCCTCAATTCACAGATTCTTACTATAATGATATACTCCCTTTTAACTTTCAGTTAACAGAACTCAGCAAAAAATGAAAATTTGAAGAAAAGAAGCTTATATATATATAGACAATACAATAATTCACCAGATTGAACCAACGGGAGAAGCAAGAACTCCATGGTTAAGGGAGAGTTGTTAGATAGTTGGTGAATCCCATTATTAAGCCCACTCCCCTTCTAATGATATGCTATGAATGCTGAGTTTCAGAGTAGGCTAGCCTTCGTTATTCACGTGAGCAAGAAGGAGTCTCTTATTATGGGACAAGGTCAACTAACTCAGCATTTGCAATATACACTGAATACAACACTAGGTTTATTATATGTACACATTATATACTTAGGTTATAATATATACACCTTAGATACACTTAGGTTTTAATTACATTTGGACAATGTTAGTCACACTATGATAACTTAATAATGTCATGTATACCCACATATATAATAATGTACTTCATGTACCTAATTCAATTAATATTACATCTTATAATAAAGTATTATCATTACAATACTTACTTAAATGTCCTCATAACATATCTACTTGCACATAGCAATTAATTATGTAACTTATATTATTCATTCAATCATAATATATAGCTCTTATATATTATATAGTCACATTAAGATGTCACACTACATTTGCATAAAGTAATTAACTCCCATAATTAATTAATGATTTACTCATTTTCTCAAGATATTATTTCAATATAATACTTACATCTCACTAAAGTAATTGCATGTATGACACATGTACACGTGTTATAAAAAATAGATAATATATTTATTTTCTATTATATGATAAATGTTTTCATCAATCTATTACATATAGCAAATATATTTTAATATATTTATCATATTAATTAATCATACATATTTCCTCATACAAAGACATATAAGGTAATATTATCATTTAAAATAACATTCTTCCATTTGTTAAAATAATTCAATATTAGAATTTATTTTAATATCCTTTATTAGAAATATATAATAATTATTTCTCTTTCCTTTCTATAAATTGTTCCCAAAATAATTTCTTTAATCTCCTCACTTAGCCATATTAAGATTATTAATATAATACCTCCGTCTCCAACCAATGTTCATTTATAAATATAGTGGTTCTCTTCCTTTATTACTCACTTATCTCCCACATATTAACCATATTATATATTACAATACTATATAATATATTAATAATATCAAAACATTTCTTTTTATTCTCTTAGGCTAATCACATATATTAATTCACCGTATCATGTAAGTGAACCAACTCTTTCAATGATTCAAAGTTTAAATTATAAGTTCAAACTCTATTCCCCTTAATAGTTAGTTACCTATAAAGTTCTTATATATATATATATAACACATATATACATTTCGTTAATCTTCACTTCTCGCTTTAAATCAACTAGTAATTCTCTAACCAATGTTTATCTAAAGATATATTAGTTCTATCCTCTCTCTTCAGCAACGTACATATACAAGTCTAAACCTAGCACTCCACGAGTCTTTACTAGTATTCTATATAGTACACTGAGTGATTTTCCACAAACAACCAACAAATTAGTTTCCGTCTCGTCTACATTGTTTTCATAGTGAGTTAGATCGCTTACTAATTCGTATATACCCCCGCTCTCTGAAGGAATCGTTTAGCCCAGCTCCTATATATCAACCATTAAAGGGTACGGTTGCACTGCCGTAGACTTAATACTTGTACGTACATATACTCTAGAAATTGGTGATTATAAAGGATATTTAATGTCACCAACTTACTATGATAAAATAATTATATAAATTATTTAATATCGGTAGATAAATCTTATCCATCCTCTTTACTTCAGATAAATTGCTTCTTCAATAAATAACCAATATATATAATAATATATTTATTCATCATAAAAATCACATATTACATAGTTCATATTACCATATGTAACACAATACTTCCTACCTCATAACACACACATATATATATATAAATAGTGATATATATATTCTCAAGGCATGTAATGGGTTCGAATATATATAAATAGTCCATAATAGCCAAATCTTCTCAGATTTATCATATATCAAAACTATCTCAAAAAATTCTAAAATTTATAGGATTAGCTCCTGTTATATATATGTACTCCCAGTAAAACTTTCATAATTTTTGGACTAATACACAGAGAGTTATTTGGATAGCTTTTTAAAAGACGTTCTTGGCCGTAAAATGCATAACTCTCAAATCGTATGGCCAAAAATTCTCAAATGTTTACAAGAGCTTCATAATCTCTGATATTAACCCTCCAAATTTTTCCCAAATTTTTGAAGCACAAAAAGGGGACAAAAATTCACTCGTTGCAGACTAACCCAAAATAGTTCATTTCCTTTTGAGAAAAACGAGGCCGTCTTGGTTAAAACAACCACTACGTCTTGTAAGCTCAACATTTTTGAGTGCTACCATTGAATTTTCTAGATAACTTATACATCTAGCACCTCTCTTTGACGGATTGTAAAAAGAAAGTGTAGATGAAAAACGGTGGACATCCAAAGCACCTAAAAGTTAGGGTTTTATAAATTAGAAAAATAATTTTTCTTTTCTTTTGATTTCCAAACAAATCAACACCCAATATGGGTAGATCAAAACATAACACACTCATCAAAAAGAAGATCCAAAGTTTTTGAGTTTAGAAACATAGTTCCAAGTTTTGATTTGAAATAATCCAACTAGAATGTATGAATAAGGGTAGGATTATACCTTTGATTTCTCTTCTTCTTCCTCTTCTTCTTCTTCTTTTTCTTCTCTTCCATGGAGATTTTTTTCTCATTCTTCTCTCCCTAAGGGCTGCCGCCCCTCTCTCCTTTTCTCTCCCTCTTTTCCCATTTCTTTCTTGTTTCCTCTTTCTCTTTCTTTCTCATCTTTTCTTTCTCTTTCCTTCTTATCTCTTCTTTCTCTTTCCCTCTTATCTCTAACAAAATCTATCCAATATCTTTCCTTCCCCTCTTATTTTTGGCCACATGGCCCGTTATCCATCCAAATTTATTTTTATTAAATGCTTTCTTTAATGTCTAGTATACCCCTCCTCTATTTGGGCTAAACTTGGACCACCCTTTTAATTATTTTGGGCTTGAATTTTTATTATTTTGCTTACTAACTATAATGCACTTTGGCTTCCACCCATAAATAAATTGTGTTATGATAATACTTGTCCCATACATGATATATTGGGCTAATTTAATAATTTAATTACCCTTAAATCAATTTATCTACAAGTCTCATGCTTAATTAAATAATTGGGCTCGTTTAAATACTTTCTCTTTTTAATTTATTAATTATTGCACTAATACTCATTATTATTGATATTTCCATATCATTAACCATCAATAATATTAATTCACTTACATAACCCAATTTGACTTGTCGTATTCAAGTGTATTGAGTATGTAATTAGGGTTTAATACTTTAATCAAATAACTATTAAGTTCCTTCACTTGTTGGGCTTAGTTGGGCCACTCTATTTAATTTTTTGGGCTCTGATATTATTATAGTCCAATACTTTTAATTCTATTCTGCCCTAATCATTTAGTTAGGGTTTTTATTATCCACCTTTGAAAATAAATTCCTTACTCATGCCCCTTTAATTTCATAACCCAATTAGACTTAGTTTACTTAGGTTATAAAATTTATTATTTGAGATGTATATAATAAATCTCTTAGGGTTAGTATATATTTTTATATACTAACATTCTCCCATATTATAACCCCGTAGGTTATTTAATTATTCTACCTAATATATGTATTAGGTTACATAATTTTATTCTTAATTTTTTTTATATACAAAATAAATGTATCCACATTATATAATGTATATTTATTTAATCATATACATAATACACATATATCATAACATATTCCACTTCTAACTTTAATTTTGACTTTTCTCCATAAAAGTCAACTGTTGACTTTGACCAAAAAGTCAACCCTTACACATTTTGTGTTTATTGTCTTTTCTGATTAAACTTGACGTTCTGGACCCAACCGAGCAGTCCGTGTCTCAAAATTCTATCTCTAACTCACATTTTGAGTTTTAACTGACTCCATTTTTATTACTAATCATATTAGCTAATAACTTTATACTTATTCATCTTCTGATTTGTCAGTCAAGGCCAACATTCAAGCTATGCTAATTACTAACATAGTTTTATCTTGATTCTCATATCCCTAACGTAATTCATCATTCCTCTTGCTAAAATATATAGCACATTACTAAGTATATATATATATATATACATACATAGACTCATCTTCGTTAAACCTCATAACATCTCTTCATGTGAAATCTTATTTCCTTAATAAAATTTCGCATGTACCTATATAACATTTCTTACACCATTTAGTTCACATCGAATTTATAGGCATCGTAATACCTTATCCTTGATATTCCTTCAAATACATATAACTTCATTTCTAGGGTTTTAAATTTTATAACCCATATTTTCTTTATTCTCATTCAAATAGTAAATCATATAAGTTTTACTTAAAATTTTTAAATAAATCCTCAAATTTCCATCTAGGTTTTATTCTTTAACCTTTATTTTATCATTTAAAATCTTATAGATTTTTGGGTTGTCATAGAGTTTCCCCGGAAAGAGACGAAGTCTTGAGTTGAACAACAAAACGGCTTGTCCCGGCTCAAACTTTCTATCAATGATTTTCCTGTCATGCAATTTTTTCACTTTCTCTTTGTACAATTTTGAATTCTCATAACCTTGCAGTCTAAATTCATCAAGCTAGTTTAGTTGGAGAAGTCTCTTCTTCCCTGCAGCTTTGAGGTTAAAATTTAACTTCTTGATGGCCCAGATGCTTTATGCTCTAATTCCATGGGAAGATGATAATATTTACCATAGACCAATTGATACGAGAACATCCCAAGAGGTGTCTTGTATGCCGTTCTATAAGCCCAAACTACATCATCTAGCTTTAAAGACCAATCATTCCGAGAGGGGTTGCCAAATATCTCCAAAATTCACTTGACCTCTCTTTTGAGACTTCAGCTTTGCCATTTTTTTTGGGGATGATAGGTTGTGGCAACTCTAGTAATTCACCCCATACTTTGCCAAAAGAGCTGTGAATTGCCTATTACAGAAGTGACTGCCTTCATCACTAATGATCGCCCTCGGTGTCCTGAACCTTATGAAGAGATTTTTTGGTAGAAACTTCAAGACTACCTTGGCGTCATTTGTCGGCAAAGCTTCCACCTCAACTCACTTGGAGACATAATCAACTGCCAACAAAATGTATAGATTGCCACAAGAAGAGATAAATGGTCCCATGAAATCAATACCCCAAACATCAAAAGTTTTAACTTTTAGAATCATGTTTAGAGGCATTTCATTTCTCTTTGAGATTTTTCCCACCCTTTGGTATCTATCGCACTTTTGCACAAATTGGTAGGCGTCCTTGAATAGAGTTGGCCAATAAAATCCAGCTTGAAGTACCTTAGTCGCTATCCTCTCACCTTCATAATGTCCCCATACACCGATGTATGATAATCATATAGTATGCTTTCTGTTTCACTATGAGGGATACATCGCCTGATCATTCTGTCTGCACATTGCTTGAAGAGATAAGGCTCATCCCACATATACCATTTAACATCGTGCATGAATTTCTTCTTTTGAGTTTTGAGGCCTTGACAACTCTGGAGGGAGGATGTTGCTAACCAAATAGTTTGCAAAGTCAGCAAACCATGGGACTTCGCCTTGGACCATAAAAAGTTGTTCATCTGGGAAAGACTCATTAATCAAAACTCTATCATTCTTATCTTGTCTCGGATTCTCTAATCGTGACAAATGGTCCGCCACCTGATTCTCGGTACCCTTTCTATCCTTGATCTCCAAATCAAACTCATGTAAGAGTAGAATCCATCGAATTAATTGGGGTTTGGCATCTTTTTTGGCAATTAAGTACCGTATGACAGCATGATCTGTAAACACCACTATTTTTTTGCCAATCAAGTATGAGCGAAATTTGTCGAAGGGATACACCACAGCTAGTAACTCCTTCTCAGTAGTTGTGTAGTTAAGTTGTGCATCCGTCAAGGTCTTGCTAGCATAATAAATGACATGAAACATCTTCTCCTTGTGCTGCCCCAAAACAACCCCTACTGCATAGTCACTAACATCACACATCAGTTCGAATGGTAATGACCAATCTGGAGCAGTGATGATAGGTGTTGTCGCCAAATTTTTCTTCAAATGCTCAAATGATGCCAAACAGTCCTCGTCGAATTTAAAAGGCACATCCTTCTCCAACAAACTGTATAAAGGCTTGGTAATCTTGGAGAAGTCCTTTATAAACCGACGGTAGAACCCAATATATCCAAGAAAACTGCGGACCCCTTTACTGAATTCAGTGGCGATAAACTCTCTATTGTTTCCAACTTTGCCTTGTCGACCTTGAATACCTTGCCTGAAACCTTGTGCCCAAGAATGATCCCTTCTTGTTCCATGAAATGGCACTTCTCTCAGTTGAGCACCAAGTTCGTCTCTACACAACGTTTCAATACCATGACCAAGTTCTCCAAACAAATATCAAATGAATACCCAAAAACTGAGAAGTCATCCATGAAGACCTCCACATTTTGTTCTACCATGTCGGAGAAGATGGCCAGCATGCACCTTTGAAAGGTAGCCGGTGCAATGTATAGACCAAATGACATCCTTCTGAAAGCAAATGTTCCATAGGGACAAGTAAAAGTTATATTTTCTTGATCTTCAAGAGCAATGACTATCTGATTATATCCCGAGTATCCATCTAGAAGGCAATAATACTCATGACATGCCAATCTATCCAGCATCTGATCAATAAATGGGAGAGGAAAGTGATCTTTTCTAGTTGCTTTGTTGAGCTTTCGATAATTCATGCACGCTCTCCTTCCAGTGGCCGTTCTAGTGGGTATCAACTTATTGTTCTCATTTGCTACCACAGTCATTCCTCCTTTCTTGGGTACACACTGCACTGGACTCACCCACGAGCTATCTAAAATGGGGTATATAATTCCAACATCCAACCATTTCAGAATCTCTTTCTTAAACACTTTTTTCATAATTGGGTTAAGTCTTCTCTGATATTCAACTATAGGCTTGCTATCATCTTCCAAAAGTATCTTGTGTATGCAAAAGGAAGGGCTTATTCCCTTGATATCAGCAATGGTCCATCCAATTGCGGTTTTGAATTCCCTTACCACCCTCAACAGCTTACTTTCCTGAAATGATGTTAGTGCAGATGGAATAATAACAGGCAAAGTAGAAGAATCACCCAAAAATGCATACCTGAGGTGTTTAGGAAGAGGTTTGAGTTCAAGTGTAGGAGGTATCTCAAGAGATGGTTTTAAACGATCAGATGACTTGTCTGTGTACTCTAGAGGTTCCACGTGACTTTTAAACTTGCTCACCCGCGGCACTTTATCCAAAATCTGTAAGTATTCAACCACCTCTAGGTTATCAATGCCAAGGTCCCCTATCAGTGCACTCTCCAAAGGATCAATGTTCATCATATGTGTGAACTCTTCATTCACAACCATGTCAACCACATCCATCTTGAAGCATTCCTCTTTATCTGTACGAAATTTCATAGCCTTAAACACGTCGAATGTGACTTCTTGATCCTGAACTCTCATAGTAAGCTCTACTTTTTGCACATTAATGAGAGTTCTCCCAGTGGCTAAGAAAGGTCTTCCCAGAATGATAGGTATGTCTTTGTCTTCTTCATAATCTAGGATGATGAAATCGGCGATAAATATGAATTTGTCCACCTTCAGAAGGATGTCCTCCACAATACCTCTTGGATAAGTAATGGATCTATCTGCAAGCTGAAGAGAAATGTTTGTCGATTTTGGAGCCGACAAACCCAATTGTGTGTAAACCGATAAAGTCATGAGGTTAATGCTAGCACCCAAGTCACACAAAACATTTGTTGAATGATTGATTTCTGATAGAGCATAGGATAATAAAACTGTCAGGATCCTTTAGTTTGGGAGGTAGCTTCCTTTGAAACACCGCACTACATTCCACAGTCAAGGACACCGTCTCAAAATCTTCTAATTTCTTCTTTCTAGATAGAATCCCCTTCATAAATTTTGCGTAGCTCGACATCTGTTCTAAAGCTTCTACAACTGGATATTGATTTGTAGCTTTTTGAATACCTCAAAGAACTTGGCAACTTACTTGTCCAATTTTTGCTTTTGGAGCCTTTGTGGATAAGGGACGGGTGGATACACTCTTGGTGGAATAACACATGGTTGCTCTACTGATTCCTTCTGTTCTGTGTCAGTCCCTTGCTTACCATCCTTTTCCCTTGAAAAATTTGTAGAATCCATTTTTGGGGATGGGGGCTCCCGCACTGTTTCCCTTTGTTCTTGGGGCCCGGCCGCGCTAGGTTCTGGAGAAGCAGTTTATTTCCCACTCCTAAGTGTGACAGCCTGACATTGTTCTTTCCGTTCTCTTCTTGGATTAGCTTCTGTGTTGCTAAGTAGAGTCCCTTGTGGTCCATTTGTAAGCATGCTAGCCATTTGGCCCATTTTATTATCCAAATTCTTAGTAGCCATAGCGTGGCTCTTTATCATCACCTCAGTGTTGGTCATGTATTTCAACATCATCTCCTCCATTTCTGATTTCTTTTCTGGCTGAGGAGTGGGAGCTTGTTGGTGTTGTTGATTTTGGAATCCCGAAGGGTAAGAAGGTCTTGGAGCTTGTTGATGGTTTTGGTTGTTGCTCCATGACAAGTTGGGGTGGTTTCTGTTATTGGAGTTGTTAATGTTCTGATATTGGTTTGGTTGCTTCTGATAATTGCTCACAAATTACACCGATTCGGGATTGATAGCACATTAGTTTGTAGGATGTGATCCCGCACAAAGCTCACAAATATAGGCTACTTGTTACACTTTAGACTCGGCAATGGAATCGATTTTCTTTAACATAGCCGCCAATGGAGCCGATAAAATCGTGATGGCATCAACCTCCAATACTCATGCTACTTGTTGTTGACTTATTCTAGAAGAAGGCCATTAGTAATCATTTGCATCCATAGTCTCTAACAACTCATATGCCTCTTCATAACTCTTGGCCATAAATGCTCCTCCCGAAGCGGCATCAATGCTCGGCCGAGTTTGACTACCCCATCCGTTGTAAAATGTGTTTATTTCCATCCATTGAGGCATTCCATGATGAGGACACTTCCTTAGCATTTCTTTGTGTCTCTCCTATATTTTATATAAGGACTCCCCAAGTTGTTCCTTAAATGTATAAATAGCACTCGCATCTTTGCGGTCTTTGTGGGTGGGTGGAATTTTTCTAAGAATTTATGTGCCAAGTCTTCCCAAGTAGTAATGGACCCCAACGGTAGCGAGTGAAGCCAACTTTTTGCCTTATCTCTCAATGTGAAAGGAAAGAATCTAAGTCTCACTGCATCATCTTGTTGGGTTTGTACGAAATCGTGATGCAATCAAATTGCAAAAATTAGCGGAAGCATGGTATATTAGAGTTTAAAAAAAATTCTACAAAACCATTACCCGGATCATCCTTTATGCAAATTATTAATTTAAAACGATAAATAAGAAGTTATGGAATCATACCCTTGTAAAATGAAGCTTTCACAGGTACGAGTTCAACTCCTTGTTCTTCGTGATCTCCTTGAATTTCCGGGTTAGATTCCTTCCTTTGATCAACATTAGCCACCCAAGTGTTTGGCCTCTAGAGGTGATCCACCAAAGAAGATGAATTATCAAGAAGGAGGGTGGTTGGCTTAGTTTTCTATCCTCTATAGAAAATGAGTACTCTCCAATAATTGGAATTGCCTCAACTGATATCTATTATAAGACTCCTCTTATATAGATATTGGTCAACCCTTCTAATCCTATTAGACATGGGATTTCTTTTAATTAATTAAACTCCTTTAATTAATTTAGGCTTCCCACCACATGGGGAATAATTAATTAAATTCATTTAATTAATTTGTCTCCTAATCTTATTAGGAATAAATGAGAGTACTAATATTAAATTAATTACTAAACTCCTTTAGAAATTAAAATAATAATAATTGTAATAATATTAATAAGACTCCTCTTATTAATTTATATTTAATATTTTCAAAATATTAAATAATAAACATTAAGCTATTTAATTTATTCTATCACTATAGATTAAATTAATTACACTTAATGCATTATTACGATTATGCCATTACCTTCTTAAATAATTATTCTTCCTTTTATGGTGTGACCCTTTAGGTTCTCTATATTAAACCGGTTGTGAATAAATCAATTAGAACAATTCTAATCTTATTTAAATAAATAAATTAAACTAATAATCTATTTAAATAAATGATATTTATTCTACAATAGGGATAAGCCTCCCTAGCGATCAACGACTTTCCAGATAATATAGATTTCAACATTAATCATAAAAGAACCTGTGAGTAAATAGTTACCATACAATTCAATCCTTCCACCATACAATGTCCCAATTAAATATAAGACATGAATTTACTGTCAAGTCTTATTTTATTTAATTATATGTATTTCGATTAGAAAATGTACAACTCCAAATAATGCAAATTAGAAACTCCTTTCTAATTTCATTTTACCTTGGCCAAGGATTCCTGGGTTGTCATTTAACGAATCACATAGGACATATCTCCTCTTTTACTAGAGGTGGTAGATTCTTTATTGATCATTCATTATCTCCATATGTAACTCAGTATACCCAAGCATACCCTTTTATATACCCTAAAGGGCTTTAAGGAATAAGTCAAAGTATAATTCATTACATACAAGATACTATGATGATCTCAAGTCCAAGGATCACTTGTATTACTATCACATTAAGAATTCCTATTAACATACGAGTAAAACTCCATTAGGTATTCCATAGCGAGTCACGTTCAATGAACTTATTCTCTAATAAGCGCCTACATACTTGCTTTAGTGTCTCCACACAAATGATCATGAGATCAATCATCCTCATCCAATGAGCAAGCAACATATGTACCAATCTATCCGGATTTACTAATCCCCTTTTTAGTAATCCTACGATTGGGAACTATTTTAGTTTTAGAGCTTTCTAAGAATTTAGATCTCATTAGCATGATCATCATCATGATTCTAAAAGCATTGCTTAAAACTATGGGTTATTTACATATTATAAAAACAACACCATGTAGATAATTAAATGCCTTTAATAAATGAATATTTTATTAATAAATAAATACGATTGTTTACAAAGTACGTGCTTTATCATCATACATGATTGGCTTGTATGCACACTACTATCAATCTCCCACTTGCACTAAAGCCAATCGCCATGGTATCTCATACCCATCTTCTCTAAGTGACGATCAAACTGCTATTGTGTTAAAGCTTTAGTAAATGGATCTGCAATGTTGTCTTGAGAGTCTACACGCTCCAAGGTGACGTCTCCTCTTTCAATGGTTTCCCTGATCAAGTGAAATTGCCGCAACACGTGATTAGATTTTTCATGAGACCTTGGTTCCTTAGCCTGTGCAACTGCTCCTGTGTTGTCACAGTAAATGGGAACTGCTTCTCCAATGCTAGGAACCATACCAAGTTCAGTTATGAACTTCTTCATCCAAACAGCTTCCTTTGCAGCTTCACTTGCAGCTATATACTCTGCCTCTGTCACTGAATCAGCAACTGTTTGCTGCTTGGAACTCTTCCAACTCACTGCGCCTCCGTTCAAGGTAAAAACATACCCCGAAATAGATATACTGTCATCTTGGTCCGTTTAAAAACTTGAGTCTGTGAAGCCCTCGAGTTTTAATTCAGACCCACCGTAGACAAGAAAAATATCCTTAGTCCTTCTCAAGTATTTTAGGATATTCTTCACTGCCTTCCAGTGCTCTTCTCCTGGATTCGACTGGTATCTGCTCGTTACACTAAGTGCATGAGCAACATCCGGTCTAGTACATATCATACCGTACATGATAGATCCTATTGCAGAAGCATAAGGGATCTTACTCATACGGGCTCTCTCCTCAGGTGTCTTTGGGGCCTGTTTCTTGGAGAGATGTATTCCATGGCTCATCGGCATGAGACCTCTTTTGGAATCTTCCATGCTAAATCTCTTTAGCATTGCATCAATGTACGTTCCTTGGGATAAACCAAGCATCCTTTTAGATCTATCTCTATAGATCTTTATCCCCAAAATATAGGATGCTTCTCCCAAGTCTTTCATGGAGAAGTGTTTAGATAACTAGATTTTAATCGATTGTAGCATAGGAATGTCATTCCCTATCAGTAATATATCATCAACATATAATACAAGGAATGAAACTACGCTCCCACTAACCTTCTTGTACACACATGGTTCATCGTCATTTTTGATAAAATTAAACTCTTTGATTGTCTCATCAAAACGAATGTTCCATCTACGAGAAGCTTGCTTCAATCCATAAATGGATTGTTGCAGCTTACAGACTTGATTTGTTCCAACCTTTGAAACAAATCCCTCTGGCTGTGTCATATACACATCCTCCTCAAGTTTCCCATTGAGGAAGGCCGTTTTCACGTCCATCTGCCAGATCTCATAGTCGTTATAATCTGCAATCGCAAGCAAAATCCGAATGGACTTGAGCATAGCTACTGGTGAAAAGGTTTCATCATAGTCAACTCCTTGTCTTTGTTTGAAACCTTTTGCAACCAGTCGGGCCTTATAGGTCTTTACCTTGTCGTCCGCTCCAGTCTTTCTTTTAAAGACCCATTTACACCCAATAGGCTTAATGCCTTCAGGTGGTGAAACCAAAGTCCATACTTTGTTTTCATACATGGAGTCCATTTCGAATTTCATAGCTTCAAGCCATTTTCCTGAGTCTTTATTACTCATAGCCTGTTCGTAATTCAATGGATCATCATCATTCATGATGTGTACCTCATCGTCATCCTCTATAACGAATCCATACCTCTCAGGTATCTTCGGTACTCTTCCAGATTTACGAACAGGGTGTGGTATAGTAGGTTCTTCTACTTAGTCAGGTACCTGACTTTGATCCGTGGTAATTTGTGGTTCTTGAACTTCTTCAAGATATATCTTACTCCCACTGACCCCTTCATGGATAAACTCCTTTTCCAAGAAGGCAGCATGTTTCGCAACAAACACCTTTTGATCAGTTGGATGATAGAAATAATATCCTAAAGTTTCTTTAGGGTATCCCACAAATCTACACTTACCGGATTTAGTCTGTAGCTTATCATTTTCAAACTTTTTGACATAAGCTGGGCAACCCCAAGTCTTAACATGCTTAAGATTTGGTTTCCTCCCCTTCCGCATCTCATATGGAGTCTTTGGGGCGAATTTGGTAGGTACCTTGTTAAGTAGGTATGCAGCCGTTTCTAGGGCATATCCCCAGAAAGAAATTGGAAGGTCGGTAAAACTCATCATGGATCGAACCATGTCCAACAGTGTTCGATTTCTCCTTTCAGATACTCCATTTAACTGTGGTGTACCTGGAGGAGTCCATTGTGAGATTATACCATTTTCTTTGAGACAATTGAGAAACTCACCGCTTAAGTATTCTCCACCTCGATCTGATCGAAGTATCTTTATACTCTTGCCCGTTTGTTTCTCTACTTCACTTCTGAACTCTTTGAACTTTTCAAATGATTCTGACTTGTATATCATTAAATACACATATCCAAATCTTGAGTGATCATCAGTGAAAGTAATAAAATAAGAATACCCATCCCGTGCACTTGTTGTCATAGGTCCACAAACGTCTGTGTGAATCAATGCCAACAACTCTGTAACTCTTTCTCCTTTTCCACTAAAAGGAGATTTAGTCATTTTACCCATGAGACAAGATTCACAAGTTGGATATGATTCATAATCAGATAACTCAAGGAGCCCATCTTTATGCAACTTGGATAATCTTGTTTCATTGATATGACCGAGTCTACAGTGTCATATGTAGGTATAATTAATATCATCTCTTTTCCTTTTCTTAGTTTGTTCAATTTGAAAAATATTTTCTTGTAAGTCAAGTGTATAAAGTCCATTTCGCAAATTTCCAACAACATATAAAACATCGTCTTTATAAATAGAACAACTATTGTTCTTTATAACAACGTTAAATCCTTCCATATCCAATACAGAAATTGAAATAATATTTTTAATAATATTCGGAACATAATAACAATTATTAAGATAAATGGACTTGCCCGAAGGCATTGCTAAATAATAAGTTCCTACAGCTAATGCAGCAACCTTTGCTCCATTCCCCACTCGTAGGATCACCTCATCATTGTTCAGCTTTCTATTTCTGACCAGTCCCTTCACATTATTACATATGTGAGAACCACAGCCGGTATCCAATACCCAAGTAGAATTTTGACTTTCTGAAAAATTAATTTCAATCATGAACAAACCTTGATTGGAAGTCGAAGCTTCTCCAAGCTTCTTCTTTGCCAGAAACTTCTTGCAGTTCCTCTTCCAATGACCCGGCTAATTGCAATGGAAGTACATTCCTTTGCTAGCTGGATCAGATTTCTTTTGTTCCTTTATGTTCACTTTGCCCTTGGTCATCCAAGATCGGAAGAGCTCCTTAGATATCTCATATCTAGCAGTCCTACTTTGTTCACCATACAACTCCTTGAGGTGAATCAACATAGTAGGAGCATCCATGTTTTCGTGCTGACGCTGAAGCTCGTTATTCATGGATGCGAGCATGATGCATTGAGCCACAGATGCATCATCTTGCCACTTTACAATGGTGGCGATCTCTTCCTCAGAGGCTGTTTCTGGAACAGTTCCAGGGACATGTGAGTTTAGGACATAAAAAATCTTTTCAGCAATGAGAACTATTCTCAGATTTCTTAGCCAGTCCGTATAATTCGGCCCGGTAAGCTTATTAGCATCAAGTATGCTTCGCAGTGAAATTAGTGATTTTGACATTTTTAAAATTCTGCATGTGAAAAACAACATTTTAGCAAACATTGATTTTATTAATTTTGCATACCAAAATAAATTTAGGTGTTTATTTTAAATTAGTATCTCCCACTATTTTTATCAAACTATATTACCCTCACTTATATAGTTCGGCAACATCTAATTAAAGATTTGCTAGTGAGAATAAGGATCCCATTTCAAATGCATATAACCTTGTAGATAGCACAACAAGCGATATACAAATAAATAGGTAGACAACTCTTGTCAATTACATCACTATATAACTCCTTTGCCTCTTAAATCATAATGGTCAAGTGTGTGCACATCCGAACTAAAATGATTTAAGTTAAGTCCAGCCTAGCACTTCCATAAATTCAAAAAAGAAAATTGTTCGTCCTTGTGGATAGCACAACAAAACTAGATCGTTCAATTTTCTTGATAAGCATCAAATGTGATTAATTTAACATCTTAAATATGCAATACTCGCCTTGTGGATAGCACAACAAGCTCATATTAAATATTTAATACTCTATTAATTTATCATGCTAGAAGGCGACGTTCGATATTCCAAATATCATTTGAACGCTTCGGACTTAATATTATTTCTTTGAGGGGTTTGTTATTATTTGTCTCATCTTGTTTAGCGCGCATGCACACACACACACACACACACACACACACACACACACATATATATATATATATATATATATATATATAAAATACGCGTCATTTTATTAAACATGCGAAGCATGTTTGCATAAAATATAATATATATATATAATATTTAGCATGCAATATAGAATACTATATTCTACCCGGATTGATTATGGACTTTTATTCTAGTTTGGTTCACTAGAGCCACCAAGTGAACCAAATGGTCAAACCTAGGAGTGCAAGAATTTAAATTTAAATATAACTATTACATTTAAACCCGGGCTCCATACAAACGGATCTTCATGCGCTCCTTGCTCCTTGGTCTCCAATTTCTTCAAGATAATTCTAACTATTTCTATTACATTAAACTATTTAATTTAAATAGAAACCTTGATCAGTAGTCAAGGGGAAGTACATAGGCGGGAGATATAATTTTACATCAAGAAAAAAAATTAGAGAAGACGAGGTACACATACCGCATTTTAAAAAACCCATTCATTCAAGCATTCAACTAAAATAAAATCCAATCACATTGGTCAAATAGTCCATAATCAATCCCCATTTATTATCATACATATCACCATATATATCAATAAATAAATATTCATCTCATGAATTAAAACATTCCATATATATATGAGTATCATTTAATGGGCAATTTTAAATTGCATGAAATCCAATTTCAAGATTAAAATAAACTCTTTATTTTAATTATAAAAATATTTAGAATATAATATATAAATATATCATATATATATATATCATATATATATATATATATTTGATATTACCGTATATATTATATATATTTATATAACGAATCAGGTTATATATATATATATATATATATATATATATATATATAATATAAATTCACATTTATTTTTTAAAAAGAAGTCACCTTCTTTTATTAAAAGAGTCCTGCAGGTTTATTAAAAGAGTCCTTTCCTGATGGGTCACCTTCTTTTTGGAGTAAGAAAGAGACAACACCTTTTCTTTGCAGAATTCAAGATTAGCACCCCCAAAAAAAAATTGTGATTCGTCCCAAAAAAAAACGTCATTTTTAAAAAAAAATAAATTAATTTTATACAATAAAATTATGCCCAAATAATATAGATTTCAACATTAATCATAAAAGAACCTGTGAGTAAATTGTTACCATACAATTCAATCCTTCCACCATACAATGTCCCAATTAAATATAAGACATGAATTTACTGTCAAGTCTTATTTTATTTAATTATATGTATTTCGATTAGAAAATGCGCAACTCCAAATAATGCAAATTAGAAACTCCTTTCTAATTTTATTTTACCTTGGCCAAGGATTCTTGGGTTGTCATTTAACGAATCACATAGGACATATCTCCTCTTTTACTAGAGGTGGTAGATTCTTTATTGATCATTCATTATCTCCATATGTAACTCATTATACCCAAGCATACCCTTTTATATACCCTAAAGGACTTTAAGGAATAAGTCAAAGTATAATTCATTATATACAAGATACTATGATGATCTCAAGTCCAAGGATCACTTGTACTACTATCACATTAGGAATTCATATTGACAGGTGAGTAAAACTCCATTAGGTATTCCACAGGGAGTCACGTTCAGTGAACTTATTCTCCAATAAGCACCTATATACTTGCTTTAGTGTCTCCACACAAATGATCATGAGATCAATCATCCTCATCCAATGAGCAAGCAACATATGTACCAATCTATCCGGATTTACTATTCCCCTTTTTAGTAATCCCACATTTGGGAACTATTTTTGTTTTAGAGCTTTCTAAGAATTTAGATCTCATTAGCATGATCATCATCATGATTCTAAAAGCATTGCTTAAAACTATGGGTTATTTACATATTATAAAAACAGCACCATGTAGATAATTAAATGCCTTTAATAAATGAATATTTTATTAATAAATAAATAAGATTGTTTACAAAGTACGTGCTTTATCATCATACATGATTGGCTTGTATGCACACTACTATCACATCTGTCACTACATTAAACTTGAAGGTGTTATATATCTCAATGAAACTTAGTAAATGCTCATTCGGGTCATCATTAGCCATACCCCCAAACTGAACCGAGTTTTGCACCATTTGTATTGTTCCCGATTTAATTTCGAAGGAATTGGAGGCTATTGATGGCCTTGTGATGCTTGATTGTAACTCATAGATACGCAACATTACATAGTCCCTTAGTGCTTTATGTTCTTCTGCTGCCATAACTACAGGTGCCTCAGTCTCCTCTTAAATTCTAGGAGTACCCTTACTCAATCGCCGAACCCTTCCGTTAATGTTGTCCCTTCTGGGCACCAAAGTAGACTTCTTAAATCGAGTGTGCATACACTAGTCAAGAGTACCTGAAATAAAAGAAAAATGAAGATAGAAATAAAATAAGATAAGATTTGTTTAATTAAGACCAATTTAGTTTAAACTGATGACGAAAGTAATAAAAATAATCAATAATCCTCGGCAACGGTGCCAAAAACTTGTTGGCTTATTTGGGTGTTAATCAAAACAATCACACATGCGCAAGTGCGCGTGGTCCACAAGTAATATAGAGTAAGTAAAGTATCGTTCTCACGGAGAATAATGAATGCTTCTAATCTAACATGCAACAGTTTTATAACTATTTCGGTCTACTTAAACATATGAGAAAATTATAATTTACTGAAAAGTGTTGATTATCAAAAGACAACTAACTAACAAGTAATTAAATCAGATAAAAGATAGATGGGATTATAACTTCACTTTATGCGTCACTCAAGTTGATACACTTCCTGTTAAGCTCAATTGATTACTTCGGATTGTTAGTCAAGAACACGAAAGCAAAATATAGCCATCTCTCGATGTACCATACCCATATCACATTAAGTCCACAATTGATAGAATGAATGTGAACACCCAAATTAAATAACCCACTATATCTCTATGTTTAAGCACAAGTTCTCAAATGACTACGAGTGGTACTTCGGTATATGTCTATCCTAAGCACGAATTATGGAATCTAACACCATGTAGAATCATAAACACAAGCCAATATGGTCAAATCTGAACTCATAATTCTTTTCTCAATTTCATATGAGTTATCCCGGTAATTGGTGATCAAGCAAGTAGGAAATCAAAATAAATCACATTAGACAATCCATACATAATCAATTAAATCTCAACAAGGAAGCATAGCAATCTGAATTAAGCACTAAGATCCATTAAAATCCCACAATAGAAATTAGTTCATAGTTGAATCAATATCCAACATCCAAAATTGTTTATACATTGAAAGCCAAAGATGAAATTGATTATGTATGGATTTTATCTTAATTCAGATTGCTATACCAATCTCACCTACACTCCATCACAAGCCATTTGCACCTACTCGAGCCGATTTCATATCCAATCCATCCACGATTCCACCAAGCTAGTTTCCAAGCATTCAATCTACAAAACAAAGATAAAATGTATGAAAAGCTACTAAAACATATGAGATTAAGCCACAGTTAATGGTAAGTTGATATCCAATAAGTAGGTATAAAACCTACTTATCAGGCCTCTTTAGCTACTTCGACATCGAGGCGAGAGATAGGTGTGGACATCTGGGTATCACTGTCTTTTTTCATTATTTTCATATCTCCTTGAACAGAGGGTTCAGTATGAGTTTTCAATTTGGGCTACTGAGATATTTTACACTGTTCTCTTAACAGTGCAGTCATCTCGGCAATTTGTTTCTTAAACTCCTCAAATTCATCTAGAGATACAGGAATAGGTTCTGTTGAACTTCCTTTAGCCATTTGGACTGGTGGTGAACGTGTATTTTTGGCTCGGAATCGGGTTCTAGGACCAATCTGCACAAAACTGGTATCTAGTTTAGTCTAGATATTGGCAGATAATATGGATACATGATATGTTATGCATCGGTTTATGGGTTTTTTGATCTTTTCCTGCAAAACAAGGGGTTAGTCGACCTGATGACATGATAAGAAGGATATACAAATGACAGTTTAAGATGGATTATATTTTTAAATTCTGAAAGTAACAGGGCATAAAGAGACATCTTGAGCGTTTGGTTTATCAGAGGCTGGCCTATCTTAGGTTACTCTCACAACCTTTTTGAAATTGGTTCCCTGATCTTCGCAATTTACTTAATGAAGACATTCATCTTTCAATTGGAGCGGATCTGAGTGGTGCCTTTCCTGAGCCTCACAAGAGAACACTCTTTAGAGTCCAGTAATAAATAACCAACGGATTTGCCTCCTAATGGAGGTACCACATAACATTCATTCATACATTCATCGTCCTCACCGGATGCAATATGATGACATTGTGTGAGGCACTAATATATTGTGCGAGGCACTAATATAAAGCACTTAAAGATTAGAGACATTGATCACACATAAAGATCATTCACACATAAATGCACATGAAGAATGGAAATCAAAAAGATTGAACGCAGCTTAATCTCTCTATAATCTCCAGCAGAGTCGTCACCTGTCGACGCCGGGAAAAAATAAATCATTTTCGTTTTTTATTTGGTTCTTTCTTTTGATTATTTTTTTCCTTGTTTTCCTTCTTTCTACCCTTTATCTTTCGATGTGTCGATTGATTCATCTGAAGGAGAAATTTTAAGGAAAAGAACAACATTAGTCTACTTATTTTAAAAGTTTGATTTTATTGATTAATTTTGATGATAGGATCGAATGAAACAGAGCTGCTAGTTGGTATGATTTAAATGGATGTACCAACTCATCCGAATTTTGAAGGTTTTCGTAATATGGTCCAATATGTGACTCCATAGGATTGTTCTGAAACTAAGATTCTTAGAATTCGGGGGCTAGCTTAAGCTAGGGGAAGGTGTTAGGCACCCGACTTCCGTAAAAATACGGTTACTTCATCTTATTGATTTTCTATGCATAAATAGTGTGTGTGTGTGTGTGTGTGTGTGTTTTATTTAAAAGTTTATTCTAAGCCTTATTGTGAGTTATCTAGAAGTAGTGCTGTTCCTCTTTTGCACCTATGTACGAAGGGTTTGATTGAGCAAAAAGTTAATTTTTAGACATAATATACATTTCATATGATATTTTGGGAAAATCACAAGGTTTCAAATCCTTTACCCGAATAGTAATCGAGGACCTTTGAGACTTCCATTATTAATTCTTAAGTATATGTAATTATTACGAAAGTAGTGTTGTAACTCTTTAACCCTATGCACAAAGGATTTGATTTATATAAAAGTTCATTTTTAGAACACAATATATATCGATGATGTTTTGAAAACAAAGTTTTCAAATCCTTCGTCAAATACGAATCGAGGTCTTTTGATACTTCCATTTATTATCTAAATGTCTATCCCCAAATCGCTTTATGATTATTATGAAAGCTCTTTGCTATTTTGATTTGAAAATCGTTTTTGGTGAAAATGCATGCTAAAAAGTGCCAAAAGGGTCTGATCATCATCGAACATGTAAGTCATCTCGATGAATCCGAGCACCCACAATCAAAGTTTCACTCTCACGGGATCTTGAATCCGACTTCTTGGGACTAACCCCTTGAATTTGTTTCCAAGATCCAAACATTACATGTACAATGATTTCGCATTATTTAAACATTACATTGAAAATGAAACGTCCGTCGTGGGATTCAAGTCAAGATCTGATCATTGGATCACGACACCGGGATTCTTAGTCTCTCATTATTATACTTAAATATGTATGTACAATGTCCTAAACTTGATATTAGGTGATTCCATTGGTTGAAATCACCATATCAAGCCATTTCAGACCCCCACCTCTAAATATAGATCTAGGGCTATACACGGTAACTGAGATTGACCAAAAGCAGTAAATACGTAGATCTACCATAGATCTAAACCGATCTAGCATACGGGTTAAATCTTTATGCTTAATAACCACTCAAAAGGCTAGATCCGGCTTAGATCTAGGTAGATCTAGCCTCCAGACATGATTTATAACTAAATATGCAATAAATAACAGATGGGATCTATAGATCTACCACATACACCATAATATATGTATAAAACAACAAGATCTGGCTAGATTCAAGCAATATATAACAAAAATCTAGTATATTGAACAATATTTACAAAGAAGTGGCTAAAATGAGCGTTTTTCACTTTGGGTGATACGTGAACAAGCTTCTTTTGGCTTGGGATCAACTTATATCACTCTAGACACTCAATAAGTTTGATATAGAAGATCAAACAACTAAAATATGATGAAAGATATGAAGATCTGAGCCTTTCTCTCTCTAAAACCCCTTCTCTCTCTAACGTCGCTTCTTTTTTTTTTCTTCTTCTATTTATGAGTTGCTGGCTAATGATATAGTGCCCCAGAGGTAGCCGCAAGTGTACCTGTGGCTGGAGCAAGTACACCTGAGGCTGGGTTCCATGTGTTCGGTTTCCTTGAAGTACGTGCTTTAGGTCTAGGTTTGGTGAAAGTTGAGCTTCGTACTCAAAAATCCCAAAAAGTATTTGCGGAAGGCTGCGAAATAAGGTCGAGTTTGACGAAATTGGATTTTGGGAAGATGATGCAGTAAACTAAAATGTATCTTTTGGTTCTCGATGGTCGTCAATCTGCTCGTCCTGATAGTACAGCAGTTTAATGATTGCTGCGGTGACTTCTTATGGCATCTTTCTCAACTTTGCGATCCTCGTTCGGTCCGCATCGTGTCTGGGCGTCGTTGGCACTTTGATTTCTGCACGGGGTTGTCTCCAGGATGAAAAGATGTCTTTGCCCTACCTCAGAGTTGTCTCTGAAATAAAATTATGCTTTTACCCTCCTAAAAGATTACTCCAAGGAAAGCAAAATTTCGAGTGTCTACAACCCTCCTGTAAGGTTAATCTAAGGAAAGCAAAATTTTGAGTGTCTACACTTGTTTTGCAGGAAATATATCTAACTTCAAAGGACAAGGGAACTTTTGAGGAGCTGACCTCAACGGCTGAATTGAAGTTTAAAATGGAAGCCATGAATAAAGATTGGGACAAAAGATTAGATATGGCTATGGAACGGGTTCATGAACAATTGGATCAGATGAATGCATCTCTAGGTGAATTATCCCAAAACACTCTAGGGACACATAAAAAGGGGAGCACACAACAAACTGACACAAGGAAGGAAGAGTCTTATGGTGATGACAGTGCAGAAGAAGACCGTAAATCTAATTTTCTACATCAAAGACAAAGAAGTGTTAGGGAAAAAGGAGGTCAGGATAGGGAAAATGGCAACTTGGATAACATAAAAATGAAAATTCCAGCGTTCCAAGGTACGAGTGATCCTGAGGCATATTTAGAATGGGTGATCAAGATGGAGCGAATTTTTGACTGTCATAACTACTCAGACCTTAAGAAAGTCAAAATGGCAGTTATAGAGTTTTCTTGGTATTCATTAATATGGTTGGACCAGTTGACAGCCAATCAGAGAAGGTGTGAGGAACGTCCGTTTACGACTTGGGCTGAAATGAAGACTATAATGAAAAAGAGATTTGTGCCGACATACTACCAACGGGAGATAGTTCGTAGCTTACAAACTCTGAGATAAGGAAGTCGGTGCGTGGATGATTACTACAAAGAAATGGAATTATTGAAAACCAGGGCTAATTTAGTCGAGGATAATGAAGCAGCAATGGCTAGATTTTTAGCAGGGGTTAAATTGGGAAATTGCAGTATCAAGATTGAGAAACAGCTTAAAAGGAGAGGAGACCGATGAACGAATTCCACCCCAGGCTTATCCGGGAAATCTAATACTGCAAAGCGGGAGGAAAAACTAGTTGTGAATAAGCCAAAAGTGGAGTTTAAACCAGATGTGGCTAATTGCGAGAAACAAGGTAAAGTTGAACCTTCTTCGTTTAATCGCAATCAAGATATTGTATGATTTAAATGTCAAGGCAGGGGACATATTTTTAGTCAATGTCCAAATCAAAGAACTATATTATTGCTTGACAATGGAGAGGTGGAAACCAAGGAGGAAGATAGTTTCACTGATTCTATGCCACCATTAGAGGAGGTTGATGATAAGGAGGTTGCAATGCATAGTGAGATATTAGTCACAAGAAGGGAACTTAGTACACAGGCGAAAGGGGAAGTTAGTGAAGAGTGGGAAAATCTTTTCTATACTCGATGTTTTGGGAATGGGAAGGTTTGTTGTGTTATGATAGATGGGGGTAGTTGTACTAATGTGGCAAGTACTACCATGGTGGACAAATTGGGTTTGTCTACATCCAAATATCCACAACCGTATCGTCTACAATGGCTCAATAACAGTGCGGATATCAAGGTGACCAAGCAGGTACTAGTTTCATTTACTATTGGTCATTATGAGGATGAGATATTATGTGATGTGGTGATTATGCAGGCGGGACATTTGTTGCTTAGTAGGCCATGTCAGTTCGATCGAAGGGTTAAGTATGATGGTTCTCTAATGAATATTCTTTTGTACATAATAAAAGGAAAGTTACTTTATGCCGTATGTCACCACAAGGTGTATAAGGATCAATTGTATTTACAAAAGGATAGTGTTAAAAAAAAGTGAGAGTGAAGAAAAGAAAGAAAAAAAGAGAGAAAAAGATGAGAGAAAAACCAATATTTTGGCAAAAAAGAGTGATGTGAGAAGTGCTTTGGTTTCTAAACAGCCTATGATTTTACTTTGGTATAAAGAGACGCTTTTGAATACTGAAGGTAATGAATTTTACCTAGTGTTATTTCATCTCTTTTGTAGGAATTCAAAGATGTATTTCCCGAGGAGCTTCCTCAAGGACTACCACCGATGCTGTGACAACCAAAAAAATCGAATTGTCTTGAAAGATAAGTTTAAAGAATTATTAATTAATAAAATAGATTTTTATTAATTATATTATGTGTTATGTGTTTATTAATCGTTCTAAGACTTGGGATGATTATAACATGAGAGTATTTTGGCTACGAGCTAGGCACTGTTCACCCAACGAAACCTAAGGGTTTAGGGTTTGAATAACGTAAGCTTTTCTAAGACATCGGGATGTCAGAATGACATTTTGTTTAAAGATTTGCCAGCAATATGTCGTGAAAAGCCATATTAGCCAGTAAAAGTTTTTCTCGAAAAACGTACAGAAATCGGATGAAATAAAAACGATGAAAAGTATTATTATGTACTTTTTATTCGTTTAACTACGTTTTGAGAAAACGTGATGAAAACCACTATTCATTAAAAAGTGTTTTTCAGTTTTTCAAATTTTCGAAGAACGCACAAAAGTTAATCAGTAGAGAAAAGACGAAATATCCAAAAATATTTGGAAACGGATAATTGCAGTTTTTCAAACTGTTGGACCAATTCTGAGTTATGGAACAACGAAGCTTCCAGGAGAAGCTAAGCGAATCTTCCAAGATAAGCTTCGTGAATAGTAAGGAGGTTGGGGTAAAATGGTAAAAAGTCGCCAAATGACAAAAATGCCCTAGTCTTAAAAATCTATATATACTAAGCTCATTCTCTTGGATTTGAAATCCAAGAGAAAACTCATACACAGAGAGAGAGAGAGAGAGAGAGAGAGAGAGAGAGAGCAATAAGGAAGAGAAAGAGCTTGATAGCTTGGATCAAAGAAGACTGAGAAATGGAAAAGCTTACAAATAGCAAGCTTTGTAAAGAGGAAGAAGAATAATGAAGAAGGTAATCCGAAACCTAGCCTTAATCCAATTTTCTTTATGTTTTTATAAGAAAATCATATAACTTAATGAAAATGGAATAAAAAGATGTTAATAAATGATATTGATTATGGTTTAACCATAGAAAGATGTAAGAAAAATGAAGTAATAAGAATTTTTAAGCTTTTCTTCATTTTTTTTCTTTAATCCTTCATATGTTATATGAAGTGGATGTTAATGAACGATTCAAATGAATTTTATGAATCAATCAATGGATTGAAGAAGAATTATCAAACTTATAACGTTAAATAATGTGTATTAAGTGAATCGTAATTGTCGACGCCGGGAAATATTATATAGTCCGTCTTTCCTAAGTTTATGTTTGTTTTTAACCTTTTGCGATTCGCTATGTCTATGGATTTTATTGAAAGGGTGAGGTTTTAGGAAAGCGTTACCGATATAAGTGTCGACGACTTTGAAAAGATTGATTTTATTTATTTATGATTGGACTGAATGAGACAGAGCCGCCAGTTGGTATGATTTAAATGGATGTACCAACTCATCCGAGTTTTAATAGTTTTTGCAATATGGTCCAATATGTGACTCCGAAAGATTGGTCTGAAACCCGAGATTTCGTGGAATTTGCGGGCTAAGTTAAGCGTGGGTAAGGTGTTAAGCACCCCCTACTCCCGTGAAAATACGGTACGACATCTTATTAATTTTCTGTGTATAAAGTGTGTGTGCGTGTGTATGTGTGTGTGTGTGTGTGTTTTATTTGAAAAGGTTTATTCTAAGCCTCATTGTGAGTTATTTGGATGTAGTGCCGTTCCTCTTTTGCACCTATGTATGAAGGGTTTGATTTAGCAAAAGTTCATTTTTGGACAAAATATATATTTTATATGATATTTTGGGAAAATACAAGGTTTTCAAATCCTTCGCCCGAATAGTAATCAAGGATCTTTGATACATCCATTATTAATTTTTTAGTATATTTAATTATTATGAAAGTAGTGCTATACCTCTTTAACTCAATGCACAAAGGATTTGATTTATATAAAAGTTCATTTTTAGAACACAATATCTATCAATGATGTTTTGAAAATAAAGTTTTCAAATACTTCGTCAAATAGGAATCGAGGTCCTTTGATACTTCCATTTATGATCTAATGTCCATTCCCTACCCGCTTTATTATTATTGAAAGCTCTTTGTGGTTTTATCGGAAATCATTTTTGATGATATACATGTAAAAAGCGTCAAAAGGGTCAGATCATCATCGGGCATGTAAGCCATTTCGATGAATCCGAGCACCCAAAATTAAAGTTTTCACTATCACGAGATCTTGAATCTGACTTCTCGGGACTAACCCCTCAAGCTCGTCTTCAAGATCCAAATATTACGTATACAATGATCTTTACGCTATTTAAACATTACATCATAAAAACCGGTCCATCGTGGTAATCAAATCGGGATCCAATCGGGGATCTCAACACTGGGATTCCTAGGCTCACATTATTTATGCAAGAATATATATACAATGTCCTAGCCTTTGATATTAGATGATTTCATCGGTTGAAATCACCGTTTTAAGCCATTTTGGACCCCTTTCGCCTCTAGATACAAATCTAGGGATATACGAGGTAATCGGGACCGTTTAAAAATAATAAATACGTAGATCTACCATGGATCTAAATCGATCTAGCATACGGGTTAAAGCATCATGCTTAATAACCACTCAAAAGTCTAGATTCGGCTTAGATCTATGTAGATCTCACCTCCGGACTTGATTTACAACATAATATATACAATATAACCGATAGAAAGATAATATCTATCAACTATTACACAATATGCTTAGAAAACAACAAGTTTAACTAGATTTAAACAATATATATAATTAATCTAGTATATTGAATAAAATTTATAAAGAACGTAGCTAGAAAGAGCGTTTTTCACCTTGGGGGACGTGTGAACAAGCGTTTTAACACCCAAGATCAACGTAGAACATTCTCGGGGCTCCAAGTAGATGCTAAATGAAAGAAAATAGCTCCAAGTTGGTGTATACAAGTCCAACCCGAGGGCTTCTCTCTCTAGAAAATATTTTCTCTCTCTAAAACTATCTCTCCTTTTTTTTCAAATGAGCTGAATATTGCTCTTTTAATCTACCCGAGCCAGTCGCATACATACATGTAGCTACCCGCATGTATGGATGAGGCTGGGGCCCCCTGGTCCTGCCATCTCGAAGTATGCTCCGTTGGTCCCGGTTCGGAGTAAGTTGACCTTCACAAATCAAACTTTTGGAAAGTCTTTGCGAAATGCGGCGGTGTAAGATTGAGTCTGACTGAATCAGGGTCCGGGAAGATGATGCTGGTAGATGAGATATATCTTCCTTTTCTGGACGGCAGTTAGCTGGTTTATCTTCGATGGTACAAATTTTGAGGTTTGTTGAGTTAGTTTTCGGCGGACACTGTCTCAGCTTGGAGATCCTCGTTCGGTTCGCGACATGTTCGGACGTCATTGGTCCTTTGAATCAATCACGGGGATGTCTCTGGGATGACCTAATTTTTTTGCCCTGCCTCGGGGTTATCTCTGAAGTAAAATTATGCGTTTGCCCTTCTGCAAGGTGATATAAAGGAAGCGAAATTTTGAGTGTCTACAGTAATCAAAATATTGATGTAAAATGAAGAACGAACGAAGAACGCGAAGAACATTGTTGATGGAAAAATTAAAAATCATCCTAATTAGAGCTTGTTGTTGATGGATAAGTTTAAAATCATCATATATATATTTTTTGATATGTGATTGGTTAGGAAATATAGACTTGAAAGAAATGTTCATGAAGAACGGATTTAAATTAGCCTATAATGAAGTTTTGGCTCAATTTCGTGAAAGATGAACTAATATAAAAAGTAAGTAAATGAACCCGAATAGTAAGGATTTCATAAGAATATTAGAAAAAGTAGAAAACGTGATTCGTGGACTCAAGAACAAACTCATTTTGAGATCGGATGAGTAAGTTACGGACGAACGAATGAAGAACGTTAAGAACGTTCGATGAATGAGCATTAAAATGTGAGCCGATTGAAAGGCTCGTTAACAGATTCAGAAAAGAATTTTGTTTGAGGGAAGTTGTAGTATGTAATGAAAGGAAGAAAATGGCTTTGGAACAACCTCATTCCGAGTTATAACGAATAAGTTACGAGATTGCAAAGTAAGCGATTTGTACGTGTAAGAAAACCTAAATAAAAATTTCAAAGTTTTACCAGAGGCGCCAGTAACGCCTCCCAAAACTAAGGAAATGGCACCGCAACGCCTACCCCGGGCTCCAAGTACTGCCAACTGGCGCCGCAGCGCCAATTTTAACAAAGAGAATGGCACTGCAGTGCCCTTAAGGAGAAAATTTCTCCGACGAGATTTTTATTGCTCAACTTTTTGGGTTATATTTAAGGGGCAAGTATGAATGTAATATTCATGAAATAAAAAATCTTGAATGATTAGTAAAACCTTGAGTTTGACGATTAAACGTTGAATAAATGTTATAAAACGACGAACGCAAAATACATAACCGATATCCGGGGACCGTATTCGCGTTAAACGAACGTGTAGGATTGCAATTATTGTAATTCCTTAGACGTTGAATGAAGATGGTGACTTATAACATTTCAATGTTATAAGGTAGTAATGAAAGTTAAGTGAAAAGCGTGTAAACGCTGTAAATGCAAAGTGATTTTGATAGGCGATCGGTCTTAACATACAACGAACCGTATGACTTAGACATTAAGAGACGATGATGATGAACGTGATGTTCATGTAGTGGATCACTAATGAAAGTGATTAAAATATTAAGTAAAGGTTGAATGGAGGTTTAAAAGATGAATAACGTGAACGCAGAATACGTAAACGATATTCGTTAATCGTATTCGCGTCGGACAAATGTCTTGGGTTTACATAAGTTGTAATACCAAGATGTTGTATAAGGATGGTAACTTATGATATGGAAATGTTATAAAGCCATAACGGAGGTTAAATAATATAACTGTAATATAAACGCAAAGTACGTAATCGGTTACAAGACCCTGGATTCAGATATACAAGAAACCGTATTCGTATTGAGTAAACATTTTAAGCATACATTGGTTGTATGACTTAGACGTTTATGAATGTAAGTGTAGACACTCGAAATTTCGCATTCCTATTACTAACCTTGCAGGATGGCAGAAGTGTCATTTCACACCCTCGACGACAACTGTGACGCCCCAAATTAGGGTACCTTCAAACTCTGGATATGGTGCTACACAGTGCTACTATCTACTCATACATTCAATCGAAGACTTCAATAACATGCATAAGTTTACTAAATATTACATTATATTAATCCCTTCCCAGGTTCTTTGTAACCATTACATTCGTTTTGTGTCATAATTGTTAGGTTTGTAAGAAATCATGGGCGCAATCAAATTATAAAAATAGCGGAAGCATGGTAAAATCAGAGTTTAAATTTTTCTACAAACCAATTACCCGGATCATCCTTTATGCACAATTATTAATTAAAACGAAATATAAGGATATTAGACTCATACCCTTGTAGAACTAAGCTTCCACAGGTACGAGTTCAACTTCTTGTTCTTCGCGATCTCCTTGAATCTCCGGGATTGATTCCTTCCTTTGATCAACGTTAGTCACCCAAGTGTTTGGCCTCTAAAGGTGATCCACCAAGGAAGAGGAATTGTTCAAGAAGGAGGGTGGTTGGCTAAACCTTAGTTTTCTATTTTCTATAGAAAAGGAGTACTCTCCAACAATTGAAATTTCATCAACTGATATCTAACATAAGACTCCTCTTATATAGATATTGGTCAACCTTCCTAATCCAATTAGAAATAGGGTTTCATTTAATTAATTAAACTCCTTTAATTAATGAGGCTTCCCAACACATTGGGAATAATTAATTAAACTCTTTTAATTAATTTGCCTCCTAATCTTATTAAGAATAAATGAGAGTACCAATATTAAATTAATTCTTAAACTCCTTTAGAAATTAAAATAATAGTAATTGTAATAATATTAATAAGACTCCTCTTATTAATTTATATTTAATATTTTCAAAATATTAAATAATAAACATTAAGCTATTTAATTTATTGTATCACCATAGATTAAATTAATTACACTTAACATATTATTACGATTATGACATTACCTTCTTAAATAATTATTCTTCCTTTTATGGTGTGACCCTATAGGTTCTCTATATTAAACCGATTGTGAATAAATCAATTAGAACAATTCTAATCTTATTTAAATAAATAAATTAAACTAATAATCTATTTAAATAAATAATATTTTTCCTACAATAGAGATAAGCCTCCCTAGCGATCAACGACTTTTCAGATAATGTAGATTTTAACATTAATCATAAAAGAACCTTTGAGTTAATAGTTACTGTACAATTCAATCCTTTCAGCATACAATGCCCCAATTAAATAAAAGACATGGAATTACTGTTAAGTCTTATTTTATTTAATTATATGTATTTTGATCAAAAAATGCACAACTCCAAATAATGCAAATTAGAAACTTCTTTCTAATTTCATTCCACCTTGGCTAAGGATTCTTGGATTGTCATTTAACGAATCACATAGGACATATCTCTTCTTTTACTAGAAGCGATAGATTCTTTATTGATCATTCATTATCTCCATATATAACTTATTACACCCAAGCATACCCTTTGATATACCCTAAGGGTCTTAAGGAATAAATCAAAGTATAATTCATTTTACACAAGATACTATGATGATCTCAAGTCTGAGGATCACTTATACTACTATCACATTAGAAATTTCTATTGACAGGCGAGTAAAACTTCATTAGGTATTCCTTAGCGAGTCACATTCAGTGTACTTATTCTCCAATAAGCACCTACATACTTGCTTTAGTGTCTCCACACAAATGATCATGAGATCAATCATCCTCATCCAATGAGCAAGCAACATATGTACCAATCTATCCGAATTTAATAATCTCCGTTTTAGTAGTCCATCGATTGGGAACTATTTTAGTTTTAAGCTATCTAAGAATTTAGATATCATTAGCTTGATCATCATCATTATTCTAAAAGCATTGCTTAAAACTATTGTTTATCACATATTATAAAAACAACATCATGTAGATAAATAAATGACTTTAATTAAATAATATTTTTATTAATAAATAAATAAGATCGTTTTCAAAGTATATGCTTTATCATCATACATGATTTGCTTGCATGCATACTACTTTAAATAATATCATTCATTACAATAATAATACTATGCTATTACAAGGATAACTATTTATCAATCTTGGACTTGCCCTTGTCCTTACCGGATCCTTCGGTTCGTTCGCTCTTTAGCTGAAATCATATAATTTTAAGCAAGAATGAGCATAACTAGCTCAACAAGTTTAACATTATAATTTGCAACCACAAAATCAAGAATCCAAAGACTTCATTTTCAATAATTGTACAATAGTTATGAAGTATTACGAATAATCAAAATAGCGTTTTGATTCTTTTAAAACCATTCCCAAGGACTTATAGTCACTTATGAATCTGAGCTAGTCAACGACCATGAACATTCATTTAGTTTTCATACAAGAAAAGAACAACCCAGCACTGAGACCGTAAGTTTGATATAGCTTACGAGCACATCTAGGTGATCAGGCCGTAGTACTCTATGTTGATCAACACTCATTCATTAAACGTATTTACGTTTAAGTTTTGGCAACTTCAAGTGCCTATCGATTTAACGACGTAAAAACCTTTTTGTATTCATACTCAGGCTTACCTTTGAATCCGTACCAAAGCAACTGGTATATGATAGCAACATTATGAATATTTTGGAAAGATTTGTGGAAAAACACACCAAAATATTTTAAGTCTTAGTTTAGCCGAATCAAATGGCATCGACTATTCAATTACAGTTTATGCATAGGAAACCATGCATATTGACAGCTTGTCTAACATAAAGTGTAGACAAGAGTTTAGAAAACTTGCCTGTGCGTCTTTAATCCATTAAGTCTACTTTACTCGGTCTTTACAACTTCTACAAGACATAAACACATAGCATACCAATGAGATTTCCACAATTGATACACATTGTATAACTTATCTTCTCCTTCTTGTAAAACTTAGCTGAATTGTTAAACTAATAACAATTGTTTAAGTTGTTTAACATTTGTTACGGCTTATTAACGTTCATATGTCATAAACCGACTCTCGTCAATCATCGTTAGGCACATTGACGGACACTAAGTCGAACACATTTTCATCGGATTACCGTTATCGGACTCCGTATAAAAATTACATAAGTGTTAACTTCGCTTCAAATCATTCTTGTACTAAACACCTCTATTACATATCATATAACCTTAAGGCGCACATTAAACTCGACCACGATTCACGGTTTATGTTTTTGGATTTCGAGTTTTAAATTTAAATACATTTATTCAACATTTAATTCATAAAACCATCCTTAAACATGTTATTTAAGGGTTCTCTGTTCATGAATATTAACCATATACTTTCCCCATAATTACCATGTAACAAGTTGGGTTACCAAACCTTCATGTCAGAAAAACTTTTGTTAAGGGTGGTGCAGCGCTAACCTTAGCTTTAAAGGCAACGCTGCGGCGCTGTCTTGCAGTGTCTCAGTATTGTCCCGGCGCTGCAGTGCTGTCTCGCAGTGTCTCAGTCCTGTCCCGACACTGTGGCGCTGGAAACCAAATCCTGGGCGGCGCTGCGGAGCCGGCCCTCAGCCTTTGAATTTTTTTTCAAATGTTGAGATTCTCGAAATCGTAACACGATCGTTACAACTCGAAATTGGCTCATTCCAAAGCCATTAGTTCACATATCTCATGTTCTATGATTCCATCCAGTCGGAATTCATTTCTGAATCTGTTGGCGAGAAATTCAATGTTTAGTCCAGGTTTACGTGTTCGTTAAACGTTCGTGAACGTTCGACGCTCAATTCTTCATTGAAAGTCCGAATTCATTCGTTCTTGCTCCCGCAAGTCTTATTTACCTAATTATATGTTACGCCATCGAAAACCAAGGTTTTCGAATTAAACAGCGACTTTTGACTTCTATTCCGGGAATTTTACAATTTCGACGTTTAACGTCTAATTCTCGTAATGTGACAACCCAAAAATTTATAAGATTTTAAATGATTCAAATAAAGGTTAAAGGATAAAACCTAGATAGGAATTTGAGAATTTATTTAAAATTTTTAAAGAAGAACCTATAAGATTTACTATTTGAAAGAGAATAGAGAAAATATGGGTTACAAAATTTCAAAACCCTAGAAATGAATTTAAATGTACTTGAATGAATATTAAGGATAAAGTATTACGATACCTATAAAGTTTGGTGACCTAATATATAAATTAGGTATTTGAATTAAATAACCTCAAGTATTATGTTTATTTAATTGTCCTAGTATTTTAACTATATACTAGTGACCTAATCTAATAGATTTATGAAATATGTATCAACCTATTAGATTATCTTGTATGATTATATGAGTGCTTATAACTTATTAAGCCAATTAGGACTATTAAGTTAATACACTAGTGGAATATGTTTTGACTTATGTGAATTATGTGTATGATTAAATAAATATACATTATATAATGTGTATACATTTATTTTGTATAAAAAGAGAATTAAGAATAAGGTTATATAACCTAATATATATTAGGTAGGGTAATTAAATACTCTAAGAGATTTATTTTGTATATCTTAAATAATTAATTTTATAACCTAAGTAAAGCAAGTCTAGTTGGGTTATGAAATTAAAGATATATGAGTAAGGAGTTCACTTACAAATGTGTATAAAGAAACCCTTACTAAATGATTAGGGTAAGATAAAAATTAAGGAGTATTGAACTAAGTTGGTATTATCGCCCAAAGAATTAAATAAGTAGCCCAATTATTTATTTAAGCATTGGACTTGTAGATAATTTAATTTAAGAGCAATTAATTAAACTAGCCCAATATAATATATATAAGACAAGTATAGTGATGACCCAATTTAATTTGTAGAGGAAGGCCCAAGTTCATTTTATCTAGTAAGTAAATTAAGAAAAGGTGCAAGCCCAAAGGAATTAAAGGAAGGCCCAAACTAAGTAAGGAGGGGTAGTATAGTCATTAAGTAAAGCATAAATAAAATAAAATGGATGGGCAAAGAAGGGCCAAGTGGCCGGATGTGTAAGAGAGAAAATGGAGTTTATGTAATGATGATAAGTTACTTTAGTTGGTAACTTACTTTAGTAGGTGTTGATTTTCTATTTGGATACCACTTGTGGGATAACTTGCAAGCATCAACTTACTTTATGAGAGAGAGAGAGAGGTGCAAGCATGTGGTGAATTATATAGAGATATATCATATATCTATACACATATTTTATTTACACTAAAAACCCATTACATTTTCTCTCTCATCTCTTATTAGCTAGCAAAAGAAATAGAAAAGAGAAAGAGAAAGGGGGTGGTCGGACAAGAGAGGGAGAAGGAGGAGGGGCAGCAGCCCCATGTGAGGGAGAGGAAGAGTGAGAAAGTTGTTCCATGGAAGAAGAAGAAGAAGATCAAAGCAAAGGTAAAAATCTAATATCTAAGCTTTATTTTTCTTTCTTATAATGGTTTAATGAAAAGGGGGTTTATGATTTGAAAGTTTAAAACTCTTTCATCTATGTGTTTTTTATAGATTCAAGTATGGATCTAACTTATTTAAGTGTTAGAAAGTGGATCAAAAGGAAAGAAAGGAAAATAAGTTTTTCAAAAGTAAGAAAACCTAATTTTTCTTAGCCTTGCTTGTGTTTATTTTGTGTTTAGTAATTATTTGATGAAATAGATCATTGATCATGATAGATCCATGAGTATATGAGGTATTAGTAGGTATATGATGAGTTATGTTGGTTATTATGTGTGAATATGAAAGTTTTCTTAGAAATCACCAAGTATTGAAAATTAGATTTTTATAAAAACGAAGTACGAAATGGAAACGACCATATCTCTCATTCTGTTTCAAATTTCTAAGTGTGGTCAATTTTTGGAGTTAGATATATAAGTCTTCTAACTTTTCCAAGTGGAATCACTAAAAAATTCCTTGTAGATTTCTGTGTTGACTGTTTTTAGCAAAGAAGAAAAAATCTGAAAATGCCAAAAAGCTTGTTGCCCCTATTTTCCAAGGGTAATTTTGGAAACCTTTTTTTTGAAATAATTTCCAATATTTTGGGACATGAAAATATATGAGATAAAGTTTCTTGTGTCCAAAAATGAGCTCATTCCAACTTAAATTGACCATGTTATGACCATTTCAATATTTGGGTTTTTCCGACAAAAACTGCTATAACTGGAGTTCTATAACTCCGATGGCCACAAAATTTAAATTAGATGTCCACGTTAACATGTATAAGATCCCGCCAAGAGTTAGAAATTTTTGGAGTTAAGTGTGAGGTAGCTAATTTCTTAAGGAATTAACTAGAAACGATTTTTTGAAAAATACTTAAGGGAGTTGAAATATTCCAGAAAAATTATTTTTGTGTATGGATTATATGTATATATGTTTGACTAAATAATAGAAAAATAATAAGCTGATTTGGTATTTTCGTGCAAAGGGTATTTTAGTTTCCTGAAATAAGCAATTCAGGGTGCTGAAATGGAAACTGAAATGTCAGGAAGAGAAGTCAGTTTGGTTTCAGCTTGCTAAAACAAAAACTGAAAAGGTTAGGAAAGAAAGACAGTTTGGTTTCAGTTTGCTGAAATGATATATTAAGTCACTTGGATTCATAAATAGTTTACCGAGTTATAATAAGAACTTATAAATGAACGAGTAAGTGTTAAGTCTAAGGTAGTGCAATCGTACCCTTTAATGGTTGATGTATAGTAGTTAGGCTAAACGATTCCTTCATATGGGTAAGGTATATACGAATTAGTAACCGATCTAACTCACTGTGAAAACAGTGTAGACGAGACGGAAACTAATTTGTTGGTTGTTTGTGGGAAACCACTCAGTATACTATATTGAATACTATTAAAGACACGATGTGTGCTAGGTTTAGACTTGTAAATAAGTATGGTGTTAAGGATATCTAATATTTGACTATGTGATTAAGTGTTAGATGGTTTACTTTTAAAGTAATAGTATTACGGAATAAGTATGTTATACTAATTGAAGGATCAATCTTATAACTGATAGGTCTTTTCAATAAAGCGATTAAATTATATTGCATAGCAGTAATCGACGATATAGGCAAGTTCCTACTCTTTTATTGAGCAAGTTTTCTCTAACTCAAACTTGAGTTATATTTTCAAAGCATGGTAGTGAAAAATTATTGTTGATTATTCACATCTATACTGATTATTGATTCGCAGATAGTGCATGTTTCATATGTTCATCAGGTATGAAAGGCTGATCACCTTCATTACCCTAAGGTTCAGTTAAAGTTGTTCATGGTCCTTGTTGACATTAAACATTATTGGTTCAGTCATTCATTTATTGAAACTCTGATTTATGCTCTTTCACAATTATTATATTGTTGAAAATTCGAAAGCTTATTCTTTCTTTCAATCATTATATATCCTTGTTGTATTTAAAATTGCTGAGCAAAGTCGTTGCTCACCCTTGCTATATCATGATAACAAATTTCAGATTAAGACGAAGGCTCAAAAAAAGACAGAGGCAAAGGCAAACTCCAAGAGTAGATTATATACATTTATAACTATTAGTTATCGGATGAAAGTAATGTTGTAAACCTGTTTAATTACTTAAGGTATGTTTTCAATTAAGGTTAACAGACCTTGGGATATGTTATAGAATCTTGTGAAATAAATAATATATGGTTTATAGAATATGTATGAAGATGATGTATCGTGACGCACCATGTCCGAGGTTCTGGGGACCCGAATTTGGGGGCGCTACACGTAACCTCTGCCATAACTTCGTTATTCAAGATTTTTACTCCGAACCAAATGGAATCAATCCATTCTTTATTCATTAGTGACTCTAACCAATATAGACTTCTATGTTTTAATGGTTTCATTTACTATCATTAAAACTCTCAAGATTATGATAGTTTCTTCATTAAGTTCTTAATCAACCATTATGATTCCACTTTACTCATGGCTTATTAGTGTTTTAAGTCCACTACAAGGCCATCCTTATTACTTCTTACATATCTTGCTCCACCAATTCACTTCTTTATCAATTATATATTGAAAAACAAATGATCATAATCAATTTTCTTAACATTATACTTTTCGATGTTCTTGGAGTTCTTGATATAGAGACTCAAATATCTTCTGGGCTCTTTTATTTCTTGTTTCTTACTATCTTCTCTCTCTCAATATGTTAGTTTGTTCAAGTTTGGTAAACCAACAAATGATCAAACAAGCTTCCCTTTTATAGGTTTGCAAGACCAAGGATAGTTTGGTCTTTAGGGCAAACCTCCTCAACCCATGTCAAGCCCATGTGCTAGCATGTGCTATCACACGCACCCCACATGTCATCCTATGTCTCCCCATGTACCCTATGGGCCCCTCAAGGATTTCCCCATGGGTTTAACCCACCCGTTAATGTAATACCCGTGATTTTTTTATAATATTAGTAATGAAAATAAATGTGTTCGAAAATTTTTGAGTACATGTATATATATATATATATATATATATAAATATTCGTCATGTAACTTAATAATTCAAATTGAATTGAATTAAACATGTGATGATTGAAAAATATAGTGATGAGCTTGGTTATAATTAATTAAGCTCAAGTGATAAGCCTTATCTGACGTAATTTATTACTTAATTAGATTAATTAAGTCATGGTTTAATAATGTATTGGACTAGAGAATATACCCAAGCCTAATAAGGATAATGATATATAATTAAAGTGTAGACATGATGGTCCAAATAAGTAATATTGCTAGGTTAATGTTTGAGCCCAATGTGTAATGAAATTGAATAAGGTGTAATGTATTTACATATAGGTGGACGTATATATATGTATAGATATGTAAGTGTTTGTACCTAGCCCAATTCAAATATTAATTTAGACAAACCCAATGTACTTGGATTATATGTATACATGTATATCTAAGATAAGTGTACTTATATATATATGTGTGTGTGTGTGTGTGTGTGTGTGTGGGTGTATATATATAGGTATAGATATATGTATGTGTAAAGGTAACAAATAAGCTAGCATAATGTACAAATGATAAAATGAAAGTGCAACATATGGATACTACCCCCCATGACCAAAAATTGAGGCCTTATTAAACCTATTGCTGATTTTTGTTGCCCAAAAATGCTTGCAAGTAACCCCATGTGAGCTCATCATGAAGAAGGACATAGTGGAGAGTTGGTGAAACTTTTTACCTAATCACCTTTTACCAATGGTTATTAACTAGTTGGGTGTACAAATATAAGTATTATACTAAGTATTAGTACATGTATTTTGTATATGAAGTTTTCCTATAAATAAGATCTCCCAACACGTTTGCTAGAGTTACTTCCATTTGCTAAGTTCCAGTACAGAGAGAGTTAGAGAGAAATTGAGAGAAAAAGAAGAGAAATTAAAGAATTGCTTGCATTTTGGTGGAGTTTAAGAAGGAGAAGCAAAGGTTGAGAGCTACTTGAGGTTTCTAGCTAAGAGGAAGAAAGCATCCAAGAAGTAAGTTCATAACCTAACTTTAGTTTTTATAAGATAAGTTAGTATACATGATTCAAAGTAGAAAAAATGCATGCTTGGTTGTAGGAGTTTGTATGTGTGGGATCATGATGGATCCGAAGTTATAAGGATGAATTTTGGAAAGAGAATATGTGATTTATATGTCTTGGTATGTGATCTAGGTTAAAATGAATCATATCTAGATACTTTGATTCATTCACAACCCACTGTTCATAATGTCAGACTTTCCCGATGCTCTGACAGAGGCAGTTTTCATCATTGGCTTCCCAATATCACTTCAGGGTCTCAACCAATGGCTTACATGATGTTCCTCCCTTCGTCAGGAACTTGTCTCTTATACGCAAAATTTCAAGCCAATCCGCTCAATTGCGTAGCAGTTTTTTCCCGGATTTGACTTTTCAGCTTCTGTAAACTCCATTTCAACTCGAATTGGACCAAACCGAAGGGGGTGGGGCCCACCCTAGGGTGCCGTAGGTAGAGGTGCGACAGCCACAAGTAGGGCTGCTACTCTATGCGAGTATAACTTGGGCTCCCGTGGCTTGCCAAATTCATTTTTAAATTCGAAATCTAAAGAAAATTCAAAATTTCTTCTTCAGATCTACGGAGTTCGGGCTGCTTTTTTTAGATTCCGTCACCGTACAAACGTTCTGCACATCTCTAATAGAGTTTACATCTTTTATTTTCCAGTTTTGACCGTTAGAATGTTAGTAGTATGCTTCTAAACAGAATATAGAGAATAGGCGTGCCTATATGACTTGATAAAAATTTTCAGACTTAGTAAATATGCATATTTTACTGTGCTAAACGTTTTGATGTAAAAAAAATTAATTTCTGAGACAGTCAATTGACACCCTTTTTGATCAGTTTACTCATCCTTTTTTAAGGCCAAATGAGCCTGGATTTTCAACTAAAAGTGCACATGGTAATTTAGCTGCCATGGGGAATTTGATTTTAATTTTTTTTCATAAATATGAACTGTTTCTATTTTTGGGTAGGTGTGCTACTGAATGGCGACCTAGTCATGCCTGTGGACAGCCCTTTTTACAAAGGAGGCTCTGATGAAATTTTTTCAAAAACCTGAGCATTTAGTGAACATGCAATTTTAACTTTAATTGAACTTTTGGTTAACCAATGCATGCTTTAGGACTTAAAAAGGCATAAAGTAAGGATTTAATTTAATAAGTTACATGTTTAAGGCTTACCTCACCCTTTCTGAGGTGACTTGGAGGCTTTGTCCAAGTTATGGAGCCAGATAGACCCAGTAGTGCTAGCAAGGTTACTTCTGATGTGAGGCGAAGGAGAGCTTCTGATGTTCCTCAGCCACGTCCAGCCCGGCCGCCTCACTATTTGGCTGAGTGTGTGATTCGTCCGATCCGGGCTAAGCCGTTGGTTGATGTGGACAAAGAAGATGTCCCATTCATTAATCCTGCCCCAGCTCATGCTCCACTTAGGGAGCTTCCAGCCATCGTTGTGCTGATTCAGGAGCTGCTGGGCAATTTGAGACGCCATCCATAGATATATCTTCACGCCAACGAGGTGACTGAAGTTTTCTTTCTGATTTTCTTTCTTTTGCCATTTCAGGGGACTTGCTATTTGATGCAGGTTCCCGGCTTTAACCATCCCAGGGGGAACTGGTTCAGCGTCCACTCCTTTTATCATAATCTACATCCGGAGTATCAGGCCATCGTTAACACCTGGGGGTTTGAGGCCTTCTTTTCTATTCCTCCCCGTCGTTGCCCTTGGGGTTATCTGAGGGCTTTGTCTGAGCGCTGCTTCCACCAGACCCAGTCTCTCCATTTGCTATAATGTGAGGTGATGATGACGCCTATGGACTGGACGTTCATCACCGGGATAGAGTTTATAGGCGAGCCAGTGCCGTTGGTGGCTGACATTTCACCTACTGTAGTTCACTCCTTTTTGGGAGTTGTTGCGATGACCATCAAGGGTCGAACTGTCTGTTCTGGTCCCTTGAGCGTAGATGCTCAGACTGGGGCTTTAACTAAGCCTTTGCCTGATGATCATCAAGGGTTATTTCATTGCAGATAACTCTTCGATGGTGTCTTTTGCCCTGGTCAGCGCTACTTGATACGTGGAGCACCTCAGTGATTTTGATTGGGGTACCTACACCTTTGCCTATTTTCTCCGCGGGATGCACCTACGTTCGGAGGGCGTGACGGAGGCTTAGCTAGATTTTTACCCATTCCTGCTGGTGAGTTATTCCTCTTTCACCTTTCAATTTCTTCATTAGTGTTTGTTAGTCTTTATCACTAAGGACTTTTGATCTTTGCATTTCCAATTCTGGGCATATAAGAGGCTCCCTTGCCTACGCCCAACCATTACTTTGGGCCTGGAGACCTATCTGAGGGGACGGTGCTGGCATCACTCCACGTTGATAGAGGTCCCTGTAGCCGAGGGATTCGCCCACTCACGCTTGCAGCTAGAGCTATTGACGGTCGATTTAATTTTGTGGGTGCCTTACACCTCAGACTTTCTAACATTCGGGTCCGAGGATGGCTTTTTGACTGGCCGGGAGTTTGCATTTTCCACTCGTTGGGTTCTATTTTTGACCGAGGGAGGCTGGGAGCTCTATTTAGGAGAGCCCGCTATTCGTAGCGTCACAAGAGATATCTGTATTCCCTTTGTTCCTCCTGCTTGGCATCATTGGCCATTAGCTCAGCCACTCACAGACATTCCACTGGTGGGCATAGATGGCTTCAACCTGTTAGAGGGTCCTTACATCCAGAAGGCATTTCATAGCTAGTGGAGTCTCTGCACTATTGGGGCTCAGACTCGCGCTACCCAGTTTATAGCAGACATGGTGACGGAGTCTGTGACGATGACAGACTGGATAGCTTACCTCCGAGAGCCGACTCATCTAGATCAGATTGTAGGATTAACCCAGCGGTTGGAGAGGGCTCATTTTTTCATTAGGCACCTTGGCCGGGATCCATCTGAGGCAGATTCTTTGTTCATTCTTCCAGTTCTATAGCTGGCCCCTCAGCAGGTCCATTTTCTAGCACTTATGCAGGTGTTGATCCTCCCTTATATCGACCGAACATTCCCAATGGCCGAGATTCTGTTACTCAAGAGGAGCTGGAACGGGTCGACCTCCTGGATGTAGATGTTATAGATTTCTTCTGATGGTTTTTCTCGCTATATCTTTTGATAGGCCTTTGTTAGATATTGGACGGCTATGCCCCATTTCTCGCTATATCTTTTGATAGGCCTCTGTTAGTTGTTGGGCGGTTGTGCCCCATTTCCCTTTACTTTTTAGTTTTGCACTTTATGAGCAGACAGAGATGATGCTTTTAGTAGATAGTGTATTTTAGAAATGCATGATGTTTTTCTATTTATTGCATCCTATTGTCATTTATCATTGTCATTATGCATGTATTATATCATGGATATGCACTTAGACAGGTGAGTTTATATTTGACCCCTGGATGGTCTTATGATACGGTTATACAAATGTCGTCATCCACAGTCAGCCGTATCGAGCATTTGCCACATTCTTTTGTAGCATCTTTGCTGAGATCTTGGTATGATAGTCCGCCTCTCACAGCCAGAGGGATAGTTGTCCAGATGCTAGGGCATTCTCTAGCCCTTTTATCTTTCCAGGTTCCACAGGGGTTTGTTGACAGTATGTTATCCTGCTGGATACCCGAGTGCTAGGTTTTCCAGTTTGGCCTTCACGAGCTGACTCCTACATTAGAGGAGTATGAGCACCTTACAGGTTTGACAGTAGATCTGCCTTATGCCAGGATAACTATTAGCGATATGAGACGTCTATTTATGACCATGACTTGTCTGAGACACAGAGTCGTCGCTGAGGAGATTATTGCAGAACATGTGATGTCCATAGACTTTTTGATCGATCGTTTTGGTTGGCTAGACAACTACGAGCGATATTCTGGAGATTTCACCATTCCTGCAGATGAGTGGCAGTTTTCCCGTGTAGATGTTATGCTGATGTGCGTCATGAATTATTTGTATATGCCACTATATTTGGACCACTTGGATATTGGCTTGATGGTAGTGGTTCGTGCCCTCAGACAGGGTTATACTATCCTGCCGATGATATTAACCGAGACCTTGAGGTCGGCTACATTCTATAGTACCCATCCAGAGGGGATTTTCAGGGGTAGCGCCGTTTTGCTGTACGTGTGGTTTATGACACATTTGAGTCCTATCGGTACTTTTAGGCATCATGGGTACTGCTTCACCCAGGAGATAGGCATGTCTTACTCCTTTCGGCCGGCGGAGTGCTCAGATGCAGCGTTATGGTCGGTCTTTCTATCGGCTATAGAGCACCCCTTTTCGATCTTACCCTGCTCAGGGCTTAGCTCCCCTTATAATTTCATCACTCATGCAGTTGGCATGGATTATCTGCCCCTAATGGGTCTGCGAGGGGTGACCACATATCATCTGCTGGCAGTCAAGGGCCAGTTTGATCAGTTTCAGAGCCTCCACCATTTTAAGCGGGCTACAGATCATCAGTTATCAGCTTCATATTTGTCGTTAGCTAACTTGATCAGGACTTACTAGTGTTGGACTCATAGAGAGCTGGCTAACTTCTCTACTAGCCATCCAGATCGTTCTCCAGTGTATTCATCATAGTTGGAGGCCGATATTACATTGGTTGCGGCTATCCTATCAGCTCTGAGCATTGATTCTAATGAGGAGGAGCCTATGGAGGATCCTGATTCTCCCACGAAGGATGGGTTGTTTACTGGTTTGACAGCATCCTTGGTTAGTGACCCGCTGAGCATTCCAACTGGAATAGATCCAGCTCTTATTGATTCACTAGCTCGAATAACCTTTGAGAGGGGTCATGCTAGAGCGCTGATGTTGATAGCCCTTTCTAGTAGGGATACAACTTTTGCTGATAGAGACGAGACTCGAGCTACTAGGGACGCAACATTTATTGAGAGAGATGAGGCTCGATCTACCCGAGATGCAGTTTTCATTGAGATTGAGGAGGCTTTGGTTGCCCGTGATGCTGCTTATATTGAGAGGGACAAGGCCATAGCTACCCGAGATGTTTATGTTGCGAATAGCACTGCACTCAGATCATATACACATAGCTTGGTTGCAGACATGAGTGCGTTCATAGATGGTTATAGCAGCACTATGCAAATGGCTGTGGATATTCTTTCTCGTATAGAGACTGAGGGTCATGAGCTTATAGCTGCTTCTCCATCTTCTGAGAGGGATGTCATGTTGGCAATGCAATCCCATTTGTCCACGGGTTCATAGACTAGCTTTTTTTTTCCTGCATATACTAGATCAGCCATTTTTCTCATGTACATGACACAATGTATATATCAAACCGTATTATATATCAGAGAAATATATTTTGATTTACTTCCTTGTTAGATATGTATTGTCATTGTTGAGTGATTACAACTTCTTTCATAACTTGTTGTCTTGATGTATTATGAGCTTTTCCTTGATGGATTGACATTGAGATGTCAGAGAGTATCTCAGCAGGGCCTGTTGATCAGGGAGGCTTGATAGTATTTGGGTTTTATAGGGTTTTAGTGTCTTGGGACTGGTTTTTATTTGTTTTTTATTTTGTCTTGAAGGTCAGACCGAAACAAGAATGGTTGCCTACGTACTCCCGAGTGGAGGGAGATCAGGTCATTCGTAGTTCAGGTTTTGCCTGAATGGTTTGAGAAGTGATCACTTTGGGTTTGAACTTAGGTTTAATGGGTTTTTAAATTTTTGGTTTGGTTTGACCGCACCAGGAATGGCTGCCTATGTACTCCCGGGTTGAGGGAGATCAGGTCATTCATAGTTAGGCTTTATCCTGAAAGGTTTGAGAAGTGTTTCTTTTGGTTTTGAGTTTGATTTAACTGGTTTTTAAGTTTTTTACTTGGTTTTACCGCACCAAGAATGATTGCCTATGTACTTCCGGGTTGAGGGAGAGCAGGTCATTCGTAGTTCAGGCTTTTGTGAAAACCCAAACTGATTTGATTGATTCGCAGGACCACGATGATGGCTTGCAGGCACTTTAGACATAGTACCTTTTTACGGTGTCTGGATTGATGAGTTGGGGAAATTCGTTCCCATCCATTTATTACAGTCTAATAGCTCCTCCTGTCAGCACTTCTTTGACAATGAAAGGGCCTTCCCAATTTTGAGCGAACTTTCCTTTGGCTTCGTCTTGATTAGCCAAAACTTTCTTCAATACCAAGTTTTTTCCTTGAATTGTCGGATTCAGAATTTCTTGTTATAGGACCGAGCAATCCTTTGTTTATATAACTGCCCATGGAAAATGGCTGTAGTCATCTTTTCATCTATCAGGGAATGTCGACGTTGATTTAAAAAATCTGCGGGTCGAGTCACAACCCTAGTCTTTTAATCTACCCTCACTCTTTTTATTTAGGAAAAAGGTTTTGAATGGTCTTTTAGGACAAAGGCCAACATGTATCATGTCGACGATTTGAACGTTTTACAGAGTCGCAAGTTGGTAGATTTGAAACTCGTTGTACCAACTCAACCTAGTTTTATTTGAAAGAGGCCCAATTGCTGGACACTATCGAAACTTGATCTTTAAAAATAAAGTTTTGAGCTCAGGGGCTTGGTTAAGTGTGGGGAAGGTGTTAGGCACCCCACGACTTCCGTGTAAACACGGTACCACATCTTTTCAATATTTCCCTTTAAAAATTGGAATGCGTGAGTGAATGCTGTTTGAAAATTGGGGCTATTGATTTGATTGATTGAAAGCTTTGACAGGCTTCATTGAACCTATATATGAAGGGTTTGATTTGATTTGAAAATCAGTCTTTGATTTGATTTGCAAAAGAATTTAATTTGATTTTCTTTGAAAAACTTTTCTTTTGATTTGAATTGAAAATAATGTTTTGAAAGCTGATTTATCAAACCCTTACTCTAGCATATGAATTGAAACCTGTTGATACTTCTAATTTTATCTTTATAGCCTTAATGCTGCATATGAATGGTGATTTGTCGGGCTGCGAAGCATCCTCGACCACAAAAAATATACAAGTGTCGATCTCCTAATGGGAATGAAAATCCATCAGAGGGACTCTGACACGACAATCCACATTTTTCATTATATTGAGACCTTAAATCCGGATAACCGTTTTAAGGCCTGTTTACATGTACATTTCTACAGAAAAACTGGCATGGTACATTTGTAAATCAGAGTTTGTCCATCGTGGGAATCAGATTCTGATCAGTTTGATCATGAATCCCACTATTCCTTGGCTCACATGTGAGTAGCCAATAAACCTGCACAGTTCAAATTTGCACAAAAATATGTATATATCCCAAAATTGCTAGAACCGAGGATTCATTCAGTAAATTTTGATTCGCACAGCCGAAGCATCTCGTTCCCACTAGATAGAGATCTAAGGGACGCGAGGTTGCATTTGAAGCTGAAACTAGAAAGAAAGCTAGATTTAAAGAAATATTATCCATTCTAGCTTTCCGGTTCAATCTAGATGTTTTGAACCGTTTGAAAACTAGAATTAGCGAGTTTTAAATAAATCTAGTCCGCCCGCAGATATGTCAGTGCCAATTCATATAAAATGAATATTTAAAGCAGCAGTTGAATAGAAAAGCAAGTAAAGCAATATATATATATATATATATATATATAGTTATATATAAAAGCTGTAAAGGGCGATGGGTTTCACCCACAAGCCCGAACTAGAATTAAAATATATATATATATATATATATATATATATATTTATAAAGAACTGTATACAAAGCCACGAAAAGATCCAGGCTTAACAGAAATGAAATATATATATATATATAGAAAAACAGTAAAAAGGGCGATGGGTTTCACGCTGGTGCCCGTACTGGAATTGAAATTAACATAAAAGTAGTCAACCAGTGACTGGGAAGATCACCCAGTATGGTGAGGAGTGCAAAAGCAGTAAAAAGGCCACGAAATAGTCCAGGCCAGACTGGAATGTAAATTGCAGAAAAGTAGTCAACTAGTGACTAGGGAGATCACCCAGTATGGCGAAGTGTGCAAAAACAGTATAAAGGGAAATGGATTTTCACGTCGGTGCCCGGACTTGAATTGAAATATATATATATATATATATATATATATATATATATATATATATTGACAAAAATATAGTCAACCAATACTGGGAAGAGAACCCAGTTATGGTGAAAGTCGCTTATATATGCGTAAATATATATAAAAGCTGTAAACTACCTCGGATTTTACATCCGGGCTTGACAGAATTGAAATATTAGTATATATACAGTTAAATATATACAAAAAAGGGCCAAACCCGGACTAGGAAGATAACCCAGTTCGGCGAAGTTGCCAAAACGAAGAGTTTAGGGCATTGAAGCTGCTAGAGCTGACGTATCATCAATTCGAGTTGTAAAAATGCCAGAAAATCAGTTTATGTACAAAAATGTACCAAATTTTGACGAAAAAGGCACCTGAACTAAGGTCCCGGCATTTTTAGAAAATGCAACTTAACGTGCAAGTGTATTAAAGTACGAAGAAGTAATATTCACTTTCTGATCGTGAAAATACTTACAATGGACTGGTACACGGGCTTTTTGCCAAATCGTAGGCTCTATACGTCCAAATCTACCTGTTATTTTCTGATATGTGATAGTATATGGGTATATCTACGTGTTAGAGTGAAAATATTAGGGTTTGGAAGAGGTGTAAAAGTCAGAAAATCGAACGGGCAGAGCTTCGCTGCGTTTCAGAATTATAAAATATAAAGGGGGTGCATATTTATTTATAGGCCAGGGAGCCTCCACTCTACCTGCTGCTGCCGTAGGTAGAGGTACGGCTCCCCAAGGTGGGGCCCAAATTCCCGGCTTCGTCGTCTCAAAGTGTGTGCATGTCGAACAATGCGATGTCAGGTTCAAAACTTCATAACTTTTGATCGGAGCGTCCGTTTGAGGCGTGCGATACCTTTTCGAAAAGCCCTCACCGAGAGTGTTGCAATTACATAGGATTTAACCCTTTTTAAGACCAAAAAGATGAGTTCATGGCCGGGTCTTTGTTTCACCGTAGTTTATCAGTCGAGCCGTCTTACGCTATTTACACTCGGGGATCATCGTTGTGGTTTATTCTAACTTTGGCAGCATTGATTCAGCTTGAATTTGACCAAATCGGCTGAGAGTTGGTAAAATAACCATTTTGACCCTCGCGGGGTTGCATCTAGTGTCGGCATAGCCTCTGGTTGACTTCCGGGAGCTGTTTCCAAGACTTGGATCTCATTCGAGTCTGTTTGTCCCTAGTGTTGCCTCCGTGGCTGACGTGGTCATTCCATGTTTTCTTCTGGAGTTGTTTAAATGCTTCAGGTTTATGTCTGAAGTCAACATGACTTCCCGGGCTGATGTCAGGGCTGACCTATACCTCCAGGTTGCTGCTAGGGCTGACCTTGACTTTTTCTGTTGCTGTTGGGGCTGAATTGGTTGATCAATATTGAGACTGAATTTTAGTTGCTTGACAGATATTGGGGTTCGAATTTAAGTTGACCAATATTGGGGATCAGATTTGAGTTGACCAATATCGGGGATCGGATTTAAGTTGACTGATATTGGGGATCGAATTTCAGTTGAAGGACCGGTATTGGTGGCTGGATTTGACTTGAAGAGACGGCCTTGCCCTCCTGCAGTGTTAGTAATAGGGACACAAAATTTTGAGTGTCTACAGATGCCCCTCTTTATCATGTTTATGTATTGAAATGGAATGAACAGGATAAAGATTGCTAGACACTTGAAATATGATAAGATATTAATGATAAAAATTGCAACGCAATGAATGTTAACATATTTTCGTAAATCACATTTCGCACTTCGTATGTCACATCACAAATTGCATCGTAATCGCTTCGCATCTCAAATCGCATATCGCATCGCAAATCGCTTACCTTTACCTGTGCCTGTGGTGGGGCTGATCTCAATGGTTGACTTTCATCAATATTGCTGATGTCTATGCTAGTGTTGACTTGAACGGTTTGATTTCCATCGGTGTTGCTGATGCTTTATTTGATGAGGATGACTGACATGTTTCCCACATTTCTATTGGGGATGATGTTCTTTATGATAGCCTTTGTTGTTATCTTGGTTTTAAGACGAATGGTTTTCCCAATCTGTCTATACTATTAGGGGCTAGATTCTCTCTTGGCTGATACTGTTATATATTTCTGAAGCCTCCTCTGATGGGGATATATCTTTTTTGTCGAGTTACCTCAGTAGGTGTTCCCGATGCCTATCTTGGTGATAACTTACACCGATAATTTGCAACAGTGCCTACCCTGATGGTAGGGACAATGGTTGATCATTGGACTGTCCCGATGCCTACTCGAGCAACAGCAGACTTTTTATCGAGTTTGTGTGTTTAATGTGTATGCATATCTAACTCTACTGGGTATGCATGCCTAACTTTTTAATGGAGATGTGCGCTGATGTAGCGCTTGTTGCACATGTGCAAACCAGACATAATATGATGATATTAATTTTTCCTAGGTTGATGCATATGCTTAATTGAATTGATGTAGAACTATACCTTACCCTTTTCTGAGGTGATTTGGAGTTTCTTTTTAGGCATGGATTTTGATAGGCTTATCAGCTCTAACTCCCGTATGGCTCCGTTTGTCATTCGCAGAGCAGATTTGGATGTTCCTCTTTTATATGCCGTCTCTGATGAGGATCTCGCAGGGGCTGCTATTTTTTGGATCTGGATTTGGTGTTGGTCCCTCTGGTGGTCCAAACACTGATGGATTTATTAGGAGAAATCCTGATATCTTTTCTGAAGTAACGCTCCACGGTCTACATCACAGGATCCTTCTCAATGCCCCTTCTAAGTATTTATATAACAGATTCCATCATCTGCCCTCTGTGGGGATGGATTGATATACTATTTCCGTCATCAGACCATTCCTGATGTTTTGCTGGGGTTGTGCTAACGGCTGATAGTGTCAGATAATTTGACCTTTGCTGAAGTGCCCTTCAATGGCTGAACGTCATCGAACTATTTCCAACGCTTCGCTGGGTTGTGCCAACAGCTGATCATTGAGTATAAAAAGGGGCAAGCTCTCTATTTGTGACCCTGCTGGGTTAAATGCTGGCTTGGCTGATGACCCGGGTGATGCTGATGTTCTGGAGGATGTAGCCCGTTCTTTCATTGCCCAGATTTGAATTTTGGTGTAGAGGTCTCACTTTGTGAGGACTTGGCACAGGTTGACACGTTTGATGATGTAGATTTCATTTGCCAGACCTTTTTTTAATCGAGCATCTGTTTTTTTCGAGTTAAGGACTCTCTTGAGAATTTTTCCCTTCTTGTGGAGGGGCAAACTTATATCGCCTTGATTTCTTTCAGGAATTCTCCCTTTTCTTTTGATGAGTTGCATGGTCCCGCCGTAGATCCTTTCCATTTCTTGGAATCAAAAATACCCCAGCCCTTTCGCAGGTTGTTAGTGGGGCAAATAGAAGAAGCTTGCCTCATTGACCACATCCTGAGTGAAGAATTTCCTGTACATTGAACGAAATGTGCCAAAAGCTTGATGGCTTGGGCCGTTAGTATTATCTTGTGAATGAGGCATTTGAAGTTAAAGTTTATGAAATTGAATGTTTGGATTCACTGAGATTTTATCTTATCGCTAAAGATCTTGAAATGAAGTTTTCTTAAGGGAATCAAAATTTTCGTTTGACAAGTTATGACATTGCAAGAAAACTTTTAAGCATCCATGGTCATTTTTTCATGGGGAGGATTAGTTTCAAAAGACTTATCTTCCCTTTATTAGAGACACCTCATCTTCGCTCTAGACACCGCTATTTACAAAATTAACATCATATGACATGTGCACTGTGAGCAACGCAACCCTTAGTAGGGGTTTCTCTTCTATGACTTTAGATGATCTCAATTTTACCTTGCAAAATTTTTCTGTTTTCCTAGCTTAACTTTGTCTCGTTTTCTTAGGCTATTCAGAATTACCCATGTAACGAGTTTTGGACTAATGACTACTAAACCAGACGGTTTTAGGGCACTAGGTGTTAAGACACCCCTTCAAGTTTACTGGCTCGAGTAACAAAGGCCACACTTCGAGACAAGTCAGGCGGACTAGTCTTTTGATCCTCGCTTGAGCCTATACAAGATTCATTTTCTTAGGCTCTAAATTACCTGTGTAGCGAGTATTGGGCCGGTGACTCCCAAACCAGACGGCTTTAGGGCACCAGGTGTAGAGACACCCCTCGTGCTTAATTACTCGAGTAACCTAGGCCACGATTCAGATCTGCTAAGGTTTTGACTTCTTGTAATGCTCGTTTTCTTAGGCACTGAGTTACCTATGTAACGAGCGTTGGGCCAGTGGCTCCCAAACCAGATGGCTTTAGGGCACCAGGTGTAAAGACACCCTTCAGGCTTAATAACTCAAGTAACCCAGGCCACGATTTGAAACATTAGGCTGGCTACTAATTATCATCCTTGTCGCCTTGAGGTATCGATGTTTCTTCCTTTCGAGACTTGCTCTGGATTTGATGGAACAACATTGAGATGCCGTTGGCTCCTCTCAACATGTGTCATCGATCTTGAGTGTCTTTCTTGGATGTAGGATTTTCAGGTTTGGCCTTCATGAGTTGACTCTTATGCTGGAGGAGTATGAGCGCCTCACAGGTTTGGCATTAGATCTGCCATGTGCCAGGACAACCAATATTGATATGAGACGACCCTTTATGACCATAACTGGTATGAGACGCAGAGTCATCACTAAGGAGATTATTGCGGGGCGTGTGGTGTCCCTGGACTCTTTAATCTACTACTTTGGTAGGCTGGACAGCTACGAGTGATTTTCTAGCGATTTTATTATTCTGGCAGATGAGTGGCAGTTTGCACGAGTGGATGTTCTGTTGATGTGTGTGACGCCCCCAAATCCACGTTCCTTCGAAACCTCGGATTCGGTGCAGTCACGATACTACTAACGCCAAACTATTATATCTTTTATTCATTACTAAAAGAATACATCTTTACTTATTACAATTTAGAATATAAATTCTATTTATATCCAAGATCTCATCTTTACATCATGTTCGATGTTACTAAAATGCGGAATAATTTAAACTTTTTCAATCCTCCTTGAATAAAATCTTTTATTGATTTCATAACTTGAATCAATTACAACCCTTGAATCAATTATAAAATATGATTCATTATATTTGAGTTATCGTATAACGTTTACAACTCGACTTGATATCCTCTATGTATTAACTAATACATCTTTACAACATAACCTGTATTAAACAGTGTAAACAACTATCAAGTAATACTTCTAGAATCTAAACAGGGTTCAAGCAATAATCTAAATAGTACTTCTTCAATTCGATACTATCTATCTTTATCAATTAAGAAGCACGAAGTCTTTATCGTAAGTCCTTAACCTGCAAAAGTGGTTATTTGCAAGAGTGAGCTCGACAGCTCAGCAATTCTAACAGTTTTCATGCATCACATAGCATACAACATTATACTCAGTTCATGCATTTATAAACAATTTATATTTACTACGCATGTTACTTTTCACATAACAAGTATATCATCAAAGATCAACTTTCAATCTCATTTATATCTCATATACAATTCATATATAAGTTCACATTATCACAGCATAATATAATTCAACTAACAGTTATTGAATTCATATATCAAATAGGAACTGAAAGACTTGCCTGATTCGTAGTTTAACAACTACGACTTAACTGCTTAAAGCTATCTGCACTTCGTGTATTCCTACACAGTTATATAATCATGGATTTACATCCATCAGTCATACATTTCATATGCTCTTAATAGAATAACAATTCGTATATCGTTTTCTAATCTTGGTTTCGTTTCACTCTATCTTAGGATAACCACGATGTTACAACATCATACCTTCATACTTATTCTATAGAAACCATTCTATTTCGGTCCTTAGGGTCCTTAAGGAAAATAACTTAGGACCAGACAGTTAACAAACTGTTCTTGGCAGCTCTGCAACACGGCGCGGCCGCGCGGCAATTTAGCTTGGGAGTGGCGCGGCCGCGCGACTCCCTGCCAGAACCAGAACTTAGATTTCATAAACTTAGTTTGGTCCTAACATATCATGCATTCTGATATATATTATACACACACATTAAGTAGGTTTTCAAATTCATATTCGAACTATTTAGCTTTGAATAGCGTAGCTCTACGTTGAATTACTTAAATCAATAAAGCTCAACTACTAAAGTCATGTTATCACATAACAAGGCTTAACCACACTAAGTAGGCATGCTCGTGCTTATACTACACATGTATACTTAATCACATAGTCTATGCTTTTGAAATTCATTTTCTCGAATATGCGTGCATAGGTGAAATCCATGTTTCATCACATGATGCTTATGTCAACATGTCTATAGGCATAATGAATCCTAATATACATGCTCGTATGATCATAATATAACTCACTCCGTGTTTGATGCTATCATCTTACACATTCTAAACTTTTCATAAAAATCGCTTTAAGTCAACAAAGGTAACTTAGTATATGCAAAGTACCTCGTAGTCATGACTATCACGTATTAGAACACATACATAAGCCACTTTTACATGCTCAAATGATCAGAATGTGGACATCCTATATATATGTCCAAAAACTCTAAGTTTGTCTTTTGAAATCATTTTTAATTTAAACAATGTGTTCTAGTGTATGCTCAATACCTTCGACTCACATATCATGCATATCTAAACCATATAATCATGCTTAAAAAGTCAGAATATAAACATGACTTATATACGCCAAAATTCATTTATAAAACCTTAAGTTTTCATTAAAAACTCCACTACAACAAGGTATAATTGTTTACTATTAGCCAAGGTAAGTAATCAACAACCACCTTCATACCCATTGATGCACATAACCAAGACACTTACACATGTCTCAAAAGTCTGACTCAAAGAACACAAAATTCGTCAAGTCTCATTTTCAAAACTTTACGTTTTCTTTTAGGAAATTATGTTAAACCAACTAATACAACTTACTACGTGCATGAAAATCTTAGTACGCATGTCAGACCCCTTTATGAAATTATTAGAGTCTAACTAGTATGCTTAACCAACCAGAAAACACAAAATCACCAAGAGTTTCTGCAGAGGGCGCGGCCGCGCCCCATTTGTACTAGGGAGACGCGCGGCCGCGCGTCCCCGTTTCCAGACCAGAAACTTTTCTGCTTCGGCAGTCTCTTAGCCCAACTCAAAAATTTCTTCAATAATTTGAATTTAAACATGCTATATAACAATTCTATCATGCTTATAATTTCATATAACACTTAATAAACATCTTCAAATCACTTAATCAATTAATTCATGATAAATTCAAGAATTGAGAATTGAAGAACAATGTTATACCTCTTGACTGAAATTGTTGCTACAATGGTTCTCACAATGCTGCTACACTAACTTCCCTCACTGTTATCTCAGAATGCTAACACTGGTATATAACTCACTCTCTATTCACATTCTCCAAAATTTCCAGCAAAAGAAATGAGAAGAGAAGAGCTTATACTTATAGGCAAACGAATAACCAGACATTGCAATTTCACCTTAGATTAAACCAAAAGAAATGAGAAGAGCACATTGGTTCATAGAGAGTAGTTGGAGTAGTTGTTGAAATCCATCATGATCCCCACTCCCTTATCATTATTACTATGAAGCTAATGTTGCTGAGTTTGATAGAAATAGGCTTAGGCTTCATGAGTTATACACGTGAGAAGCAATTGGGTCACTCAATTAGGGACAAGGCAGAAAACTCAGCAACTTGTTTTCCCACATACTAATGTTATATATGTATACATATAGTATATACTTAGGCTATATATATTTATTCCATATATATTTAAGTTATACACATTCCATTTTATATAACTTAAGTTATAAATGAATGTGTCACAATGTAGTCCCAATAATACTATCGGGTATCATCACATTACATTGTTTCCTTTATTATTAAATTTTATTAATTCAATAATTATTTATAATATATCCATGATATATTATTTTATTGTATACTCATATTTTAAATATACACTACTACATATAATCATGTACCTCATGTACATAGGTTAAGCTAATATTCTAATTGGACTAAATATAATATGGTTGGGTACTATCATCCCACCATTTTCCATAAAATTATTATCACAAATATACTCAAATATTATAATGATAATTAATATCAACCATTCATTTTCTTCTAATACTTCCAATTAAATCCCCTTGATTTAACTTCATTATTTATGTCACACAAGGCATAATTATGTGAACTTAGTACTTAATAGTCCACAAGCTTATAATAATATAATCTCCTAAAATAATATTATACTCAATGTTACATCTTATAATATGTTCATAACGTAATACCATTGCATTACATGTTCTCTATTATAAACAATCTATTACCCTCCTATGGGTAATACCCAATGGTCAAAGAGGAGTTGGTGGCTAACTCCACCAACTACTACTATTCATGGTCCTTCCTCATCATTACACCTTATAACATGCTCATAGTGTAATTACATTTCTTATTATATGCTTTCTTAGCAACAATGTAGTAATTGAATTAACAAACTCTACACACCAATGTATTGCATCTATTCATTATCAAGCTATTATTCTCCTATGGTTATTACCCAAAGGGCAAAAGGGAAGTTGGTGGCTAACTCCCACCAACTACCACTATTCATGTACCCTAACCACTTAATTGACCATTATTGCTCTCACATGGACTAACTTGCAAGCTTATATCTAATAACTTAATGTTATTACCATATGATATGATAGGGTCACACATACACCCAATCATATAATCCATGTACATTTGACAATACCGAATATATTTTAATTGAGTAGTGTCACACCCCATTATTGTAACTTTATTATTACACTTAATCATATAGTTTCCTATATTATATAGTTTTCTTGAAGTGTCACACTTCATTCCATATTATATAGATGTAGCTACTATATAACTTATAATTACACATCATTGCACATAGGAATTTATTCACATAATAATAATAATTAATTCCATTAATTATTCATTCATTAATTTATTTAATGAATGTTTATTCCACCACTTTGCCACACTAGGCATATCTCACAAGCTTACCTTAAGCTTATTATCACTCCCATCACACTTTAATATTCTTTTAATATAAGGTTTGTGTGACACATGCACTTTAATGCTAAATTATTTAGCTACCTTGAACAATTATATGTATAACCTTTACACTAGAATAATTAATATTTACTCTATTAATTATTATAAAATCTACGATAAAATAATAACTTAAGTTATTTAATATATTGAAATAACTTAGTTTTCTTTCATTAATAAACTTTCTTGAAAATGCATTTAAAATTATGTATTTAGCCATATCATAAAATATTATGTTTTCTCCAAATAAGCACATTCGTTATTAGAAAATAATTTACTTATTGTCTCATGATATTATTCTTAATATAATACCAAATAACTATATGTACGACACATGTACATATATTATATATAGAAAATAGATAATAAGTTTATTTTCTATTATAATAAATTGTTTCCATCAATTAAATTACTTATAGCAAATACGTTTTAATATATTTATTATATTAACCAAACACACCTCATACAAAAACATATAAGGTAATATTATTATTCAAAAATAACATTTCCTCCTTTTATTAAAATAATTCAATATTAGAAATTATTTTAATATCCTTTATTAGAAAAATCATATCTCTTTCTTTTCTATAAATTGTTCCCAAAACAATTTCTTCAATTATTCATTTAATCATATAATGATTTCCATCTCCCTTTAATAACGTATATATATATTTAACGTTATTCGCACATTAGACTTTCTCACATATTACCACTCTAAGTAATATATATAAAAAGTATCAACTATAATTACATATTCAACACACATATTAATTCACTCATTTACTTAAGTAAATTAAACATTGCACTATATCATCATAGTTAATTAAGGTTCAATATTCACATTATATTATTCCATAATATAACTCTCAACTTAAATTAACTAATATTTATTCTTATTAGTTAATTCCTTAACTAACTCATGCTTCACTATCCAAACCTATTCACGGATAGCTTAAGTGCTATTAATAACCTATATTATAAGCATACTAGTTATTAATACACATACTCAAGAATATGGTGATTATACATTAAGGATATTTAATGTCACCAACTTACTATGATAAAATAATTCTATAAATTATTTAATATCGATAGGAATTTATCCACTTCCTTTACCTCAATTGAATCGTCTCTAAAATAAATAACAAATATATATTAATAATATATTCATTAATCACAAAAACACATATTACATAGTTCATATTACCCTATGTAATATAATACCACATACCTCATATCACATATATATCTTTTTATTCGAACCCATCTCACGGTTTAAGAATTTTATTTATTAAATCCTTATTTAATAATATCTGAAAATTCGGGTTCTTACAATGTGCATCACTGCTTATCTGTACTTGCCCATGTATATGGACCACTTAGATACTGGCTTGATGGTAGTGGTTTGTGTCCTCCGATAGGGTTGTACGATTTTGCCGATGATATTAGCCGAGATTCTGAGGTCAGCTACTTTTTGCAGTACCCATCCAGGAGAATTTTTCAGAGGTAGCGCTGTTCTACTGTATGTATGGTTCATGACGCATTCGAGTCTGATCGGCACCTTCAGAAATCATGGGTACTATTTTACCCCTTTTCGATCACGCCATGCTCAGGGCTGAGCTCCTCTTACGGCTTCATCACTCATGCAGTTGGCATAGATTATTTGCCCCTAGCGGGTTTGAGAGGGGTGACCATATATCATCTGCTGGCAGTCATGAGCCAGCTTGATCAGTTTCATAGCATTCACCACTTTGGGGGGCAATGGATCAGCAAATATTAGCTTTATCTTTGTCGTCATCTGACTGGATTAGGACTTATGAGTATTGGACTCACAAGGAGAGGGCTGATTTCCCTACTAGCCATCCAGATCATTCTACAGAGTATTCTGCATGGTTGGAGTTAGATATTGCATTGGTTGCGGTTATCCGGTCAGCTTGGAGCATTGATTCTGATGAGGAGGAGCCTATGAAGGATCCTGATTCTCCTATGGAGGATGAGTTATTTACCGACTTGACTGCGACTTTAGTTGGTGACCTACCGAGTGTCCCTGCCGGGATAGATCTGGCTATGGCAGATTCAATAGCTCGGATGACCTTCGAGAGAGATCCGGCCAGGGCGTTGATGTTGACAGCCCTATCTAGCAGAGATACAACTTTCGCTGCTAGAGACGAGGCTCAACCTATTCGGGATGTAGCATTGAGAAGAGAGGTGTAATACGTTCTGTCAAAGATGCAGCCTTTGAGGAGATTCAGGAGGTTTTAGTTACTCGGGATGCCACTTTTGCTGAGAGGGATGAGGCCATAGTATGCAGATGGCAGTGGATGTTCTGGCTCGTATGGAGACCAAGGGTTAGGAGCTTGCAGCTGCTCCTCTTTCTTCAGAGAGATGCCATGTTGGCACTGTTATCCCGTTTATCCACGGGTTCAGAGACTAGCTTTGATTTTCCTTAGCAGGGACTGTTGACCAGGAGGTTCGATAGGATTTGAGTATTAGAAGATTCAGTGTCTTGGGACTGGTTTTGTTTTTGTTTTTTTTAAAGGTCAGACCGCACCAGGAATGGTTGCCTACGTACTCTCAGGTTAAGGGAGATCGGGTCGTTCGTAGTTCCTGTTTTTATGTGAGAGGCTTGAGAAATGTCTCTTTTGGGGTTTGAGTTTGGTTTGATAGGTTTTTGAATTTTTGTGTTGGGATTCGAGTGTTTTTGATTTTTTTTGTTTGGTTTGACCGCACTAAGATGGTTGCCTACGTACTCTTAGGTTGAGGGAGATCAGGTCTTTCGTTGTTCACGTTTTTCGCTTGAAAGGCTCGATTTTTGATTGATTTTTTTCTTTTTTTTCTTTTTTGATTTTTTTTTTCATTTTTTTTTTGGTCTTTTGATTTTGTATGTATGGAAAATAAAAGGCATAATGCTAAGAAAAGGATAACATCCCAACATCCTCTGAAACTCGCAACTTTCCTCTGGATGTACGTCCTCCTGGCTAGTTGAGGCCTGATAGTCCAGTCGTCCGTGGTTATGTTGCCTTCGAGGCTCGTGATAGAGGTTTCCTCTTAGTCATTAATATCTTCAATCAATGCCATAAATTGATTGTCTCCTAAATCAACAAATCCCTTAAGGAGGCTCAAACTGGACTCGTCGCAAAAAGGGATGAACTCTAGATTCCTCGATGGGTTGGCTTCCCCGAGAACTTCACAACCTTTTCCTTCATCTGTTCCTTCACCTTTCTCATGGGCTTGAGAGGATTTGACTATGAGATCACTCTCAAACTGTTATCTTATTTCTTGCAAAGGAACTTCCCTTTTGGGCTTTTTCCACACGGGGAAAGATCAGTATCTCCTCCTCATCTTCCAGGAGGATAAGGTCAGAAATGTAGTTGTTGGCTTTGGGCAACAAGATATTTGATGATGGTGGATGAACTTCATTGGGAGATTCTTTTGTCTCCTCGGTCACTCCTAGCATTAGGATCGGTCCACCTTGTGTTCTGCCAGGATTGGTGCTTACAGCCGTCACCTCCTTTGAACTACCTGTCTCACGTGGACATCTTAAGCTCTTTATTTCTGTCTTGCCTTTTTTGTTCATGGGGACTTCTATCTTCAGTTCTCCACTTTCAATGAGATCTTGGATTTTGTGCTTTAGAGACCAGCATTCCTCAGTTGCATGTCCAGATGAGTTAGAATGATAGCGACATATCTTTGTGGCATCATATCTTTGCATCTCGGGCTTGGTAGGAAGCAGAAACTCAGTAATCTTTCTCTGCGCAACCAACTGTGAAGCCCCCAAATTCCAGGACCGCCACTTGGTCTCTCGAATTCGGTTCGTCACGTGCTCATGGTAATACATCACAATAATAATACGACTAAATATCGCATCGTACAGCGGAAATAATACACAACTAATACCGAATAGATTACATTTAAATAATATAACTTATTCATGTCCCAAGGTCTCGTAACTTAAACAGTGATTATATAGCTTAGACATATCTTAAGCAATAATAACCTTAACTAGTACATAATATATAAGTTCTTTATTACAATCATAAGTCCTACATAAATTAAGCTACTCAGTAGCCTTTCCCTTGCCCTTATCTGTGCCCGAAGGTCCGCACTGATCGGCCTTAACTGAAATATTTTTAGGGAAAGCAAGAATGAGCACAAATTGCTCAGCAAGTAATATACAATAAGGGTTTGTAATATAATTCTCCATTCTCGAAAGGGTATAGCAAGGTTTGATAGTTCAAGGATAACAAGAATATCAACACTTTTCAATAACAGTCACTAAGGACAGAATAATATCAATGTGATTCAATAATAAATCAATTCAAGATTTTAAGAAAACTGAATACTGAGCAGTCACTAAGGACTATGAACTTCCACAGGATTTGACAGTAATAAACTGAAAATCCAACAAAAATAAGTACAACAGGTGATCAGCCTAAAGTACCCTATGTTATTCATAACACTCAATCATACTAATGTGCGCGCGTCGGTTCTTCGACAGTTATATTTTGTTCTTCTCAATTAAATACAAGATCCCGCACCAATCAATCGGTTTGGGTCGCCTTTCAATAATATAAGTCTAGTCTAATCAAATGGCATAGATCACAACAACTATAAGTTAAATTTCAAGATTTAAAGTCCGAAGAATATAGTTCGACTTTTATCTTATTCATGAAGTATATGATTCATAATATCTGAATTTAAATCTCAAAAGTTTACTTGTACGTCAATAATAGCATAAGCCAATTGAATGTTCAATAAAGAGTAGAGTTAGGAACTTGCTTATAACGTTCCTTGAATAAAGTAAATACGAAGGTCTAGGATACTTGCACTATAAATGAGTGTAAGTAAGGAAACTTGCACTTTAAAAGAGTGTAAGTTAGAGAACTTTCTTTAGCGTAGTTTATCCATGAAAAGCAAATCAACACTTTTGAATTCCTATCGTAATACAGTTACGCATATATATGATATTCATTAGTCATATAATTTAACTTCATATTTTGTCTTCGAATATACGATCAACACATAAGCTAAGTTTTAACCTAGCTACACAGTTATATAGAATATAATTTCTATCCTTAACGTTCTTCCTCCTTTAGAGTTTAAACACATTCTCATATCATATAAGATCGCAACAATTAGCAAACATGCCCTCATATTATTAATACCACATAAGACCACAATCAATACTAAATATATTTTATTTTAGCAAGTTATGGCATTCCCATAAGTTAACCGTCAAAATCGGGTTCAAGTAACATCATATAATATCACATAGCATGTATTCATATTAAAGGATACTTTCATGCTTGTATAACTTTTCCAAATCCAATCATACATGGTATAGGTTCTTAAGTTAATACTTAAAGCCATTCAAGGACACGAACTCATAAGGTCTAACATGCTCGCTTTTTAAACACATAAGATATTCATATAACTTGTATTAGGCATGCTCATGAGTATTCGTATCGCATATATGTAGCTAGCATTGTTATTATCTTGAAAACTTACTTCGTTTACTCTAAGCTTGGTTTCACGATATCTAGCATGGTATGTATACATGTAGATATTTATGACACATTAGTGAGGTTTAAAAGAACTATCGAACATGTTCACGATTTTCAGAATCTAAACCTCGATATAACATGTCAAGATTTACGTTCAAAATTCGTATTTTCCTTCGTAAAGCTCACTAATAAGGTTCACATATTCACATTATATTACAAAACCTATATAAATAAGTTAATATGTCCGACATGCATTTCAAAGCCATATAAACATACCCGAAAATCAGAATACATATATGATCTTTACATGTCAAAGTTTGCCTTTAAAAACTTATATTTTCGTTAAAAATGTTCACTAGTGAGTCCATCATGTACATGTTATACTATGAAGCATATCCATATATGGTATCACATTCTTCATGCATTTCTAGGTGGTACTAACGCGCTTGCAAGGTCAATATATAAACATGGCATACATACATATCAAATTCATTTCTAGAGTTCTAAATTCATTTCAAACTATACGTTTTCGTGAATCATGTATGCTAACTTAGTAAAACATGCTTACATTAGGTTAATGTACATATATATACACATTGCACATGCTTGCATGCTTGCTTAAGCTTATAGTAATTCATTACACTTGGCAAATTTTTAAACAAAAGTCAAAACTGCAGCAAGCTGCTGGCGCAGCTGCGCCGGCTGGCAGCTAGCGGCAGACAATTCCAGTTTTCGGCAGAAACCCAGCCCAACACAGAAATTACACTACGAATTTGACTGTAATCACACCACATTACTTACTAACATGCTCATTAGTTCATGTAACACTTAAACAATCATTATATAACCCAATTACACTTTAATTCCACATGACCAAGAATCTAAGAAATCTAAGAATTTGCAGAAACAGAAAATGGAGTCCACGAAATGAAGAACAAGGGAATAGAATTATACCTCTGTAATGCAATCTCAACTTATCAGAATACTTAACACTGATATATATATATATATGCTTTCTAGTCTCACTAAGTTAGAAATTCTCAGCAACGGAATGAGAAGAAAAGAGCTCATATTTATAGCAAAACAAATATAGGGTTAATGTGTTTATTTCCCAAATCAAATCAATGGAAATCAAGGATTGTATGAAGGATAATGGAGAGTTGGTAATTAGTTGTTGAAGAACACTGTTGTGCCCACTCCCCATATCATGATTTGCTAGAATGCTGAGGATTGATTTATGCAAGTAATATGCTTAGGCTTTGATTTGTTCACGTATGGAGAGAATGAGCCATACATTTAGGGACAACTCATTCTCAGCAATATAGCAAAATAACATACTGCATACTTAGATTTATCACATATATATTATATACCCTTAGGCTATAAATTCCATTAGTCTCACAATATAGTTTTAAATGAAGAAATAATATTACAATATAGCAATTTGAGGTTCATATATACACCTCCACATATAATTCATGATGTTTCACTTTAATGTATATTCACATTGTCACATAGGCATTTCATGCAACTCTCATAATTAAATAACCCTTACTATATAATAGTGTCATATTACACTTCATATAATACATAGTTAGCTACTATATGTTACACATTTAATTCGCATGCTTGCACATAGAATTACTCATCTTATTAATTAAATATTAATTAATAATATACACCCATCCTTCATCAATCAATATAATTGTTAATCTCCATAACAATTTAATTAACCCTTATATAATTAATTATCACTTGTATACCCACATATTTATTGTCACATATGTATTAATCATGTAACTCACATAGTTTAATAACTTTACTATATAGTTTATGTACATATTATAATCACATTATGCTTCATATAATATATAGTTTCTATGTGTATTATAATCACATTGCACTATAGTTTATATATACATGCATGGTCACACTTAAGTGTCTCTCTACACTATATAATATAGTTGTATTCCATATACCTTATATTATCAATTATTGCACATATCAATTAATATAATCTTATTATATTAATAACTTACTTATTTGTTTTGTTATTCCTAATATCAAATAAATAAATTATTTATCTCATTGATTAATTAACGATAATATTAATTAATTCATTCCTCATTGATTATTAATTTCCACAATAATCGATTAATACTTATGTGATTAAATATCACATTAAGTGAATATAAATTTTATTATATTTATAAACACATTGCATATTATTACTATATTTTTTGCAATAATAATAATCACGTATTATTAATCAATCACAGTTAATGTTCCATAACCATTAATTAATATTCTATAATAGCAATTAACAATTAATGTAGATTAATCGTTCACTTTAATAATTCATTCGTTAATTAATATAATCATTAATAATTCTCATCACTGTGCCACATAAGGCTATCAATGAGTTTATCGCAAACTCCATAAATTTCTCAATTATTATTATAATTATTCAATTTTATATAATTGAATCAATCCTTCTCACAACACAAAATCATTTATATTCAAATAAATTCTCATTTCTATTAATATATTTATTTAATAATATTAGGAATTTCTTGGGTATTACACCAACAGTGCTAACACATTTTCCAATGAGTCCCCCAAATGTGTAAATACCCTTCTCCGCCTACTCTCCCTGACTCTCGGTGCCGTAGGATTTCGAGGGTTTGCCCGTGTTTGGAATGTTTCTTGATATTGCCTATTTGGGAGTTCGTACTCCTCCAGACAATTTTTCCTTTGGTGAGATTTTCTAGTAATTTCATCATTCCCCCTTTCTCGTCTACTCAGCATGCTTTGATCTTCTTCATTTAGCTGGCTGATCTTGGAGGGAGATATGCTTACATTCTGAATAACCTCCTCTTTCCCTTGACTTCATGATAGTTGAGTGAAAATCTGCCTCGTATCCTGATGTTGGCGCACTACTAGATTAGCCAACAGAGTTACTTGATGCTGGATTGCATCCAACTTTTGCATCACTGTCATACCCTCTTCTGCATTTTCCAGTTCTAGGACATTTGTTCTGTTCCTTTAGGGGTATTCCTCCATCCTTCGTATATATTTACAATTTGGATATATTTCATCGCTTTCTGACCCAATCATGTTTACTCCCTCTGTATCATGCTGCATCAGAAGGTTGGTGTTGACATTTGGATGGTCAGGTTGTTGGACCACAATATCGACGTTTTCAATCAAGTTTTGGATTTTATGCTTCAAGGACCAACAATCTTGTGTATCGTGTCCTAGAGATCCTGAATGGTAAGCACATCTCTGGCTAGGATTGTATCTTTTGCTTTTTGGATCAAGAGGTGGAGCCAGTTCGGTAATTTTCTTATGATCTATTAACATCACCAACATTTTTTCAAGGGAATCGCCTAGTGGAGTGAACACCCGATTTTCAGTTCTTTCAAAATTTCTCTTTTTGTCCTGGCATCGGTTGAACGCGATTTGTTGTTGGAATGACAGATTGTCTACCTTCTTCCAAATGGGGGGACTACAATTGAGTGTCCTTGACTGCCCCTGTACAATGAAGGATACATCTTCATCTCCTTCCTTGGGTACCCTTATGGGATCACTCGTATAGTTACCCAACTGTATATGATCGGCGACTACTTTCAAGGCTGTGAGATCTTTGATCTTGCCTACTTTCAGGCCCATCTCTGTCATTTCGCCATAATTGATCATCTCTGAGAATGGCTTTCCTATTCCAGCCAGGATCCTCTCATAGTAAGGTGCCTCTTGGCTTTGGGCATACTCACGGAAAGACTCGGTACTCTGCTTTTTGACTTTGGACACTTGATACCGATCCGGAACCATCTGAGACTAGAAGCTGTATTAAGTTAGGAAGGCATGAGCTAGCTCTTCCTAACTGTGGATTTTTGCATTATCGAGTTGGGCATACCATGTTCTAGCCTCTCCAGTGAGGCTCTTTTGGAAAAGCTACATTCTGAGGTTTTCATCTTCAGCATAAGACCCTAGCTCGCCAATGTATACTTTCAAGTGTGTATAGGGATCGCCTGCCCCATTGTACTTTTCAAACTCTAGGACTTGGAATTTTTCAGGATATCTAGCCATTGGGAATATGCAAAGATCTCAATAGGTGACACTTCCAAGGTTTCCAGTTCCTTTTATTGAACGGATGGTTTCTTCTATTTGTTGAACTTTCCTTCGGATATCCCCAGTTTCTCGATCTTCCTTGAGATTTGTGATTTCGAGGGTTTTGTTGGTTCTTTCACTGTATCGCGGTTCAGGGATCTGCATTTCCCCCTTTTTGTCAGCACTTTAATTGTCACCCTGTGAGGAGGACTTGGTTTGATTAAGAGTTGTCTGGCCCTGAGTGCTTTTACTTTGTTCTCTTAGAAGGATAGCCAACTCTGCTATTTGATTCTTAAGTCCCTTAGACACTTTTCGAGATACGGAACCCGACTCGCATTGGCTACTTTCAGCCATGTCGGTGGATAGACTTTGTGCCTTTTTAGATTATGATCTAGTAGTGAGACCACTTTTTCACCTACAACAAAATGTAGGCGTGCCAATTTCCTAATGTAGGTAGGGATAGGATGCATGATGTATTTTTTAATTTTATCCTGTAAAACCGAGGTTAGTTGTTTTGATGACATGATGACATGGTATTTGACAGGGAAAGTAAATCTTTCATTATGATATTTACATTGTGCTCCTCGGTAATTGGAGACTTAACATGGAATTGAAAGAGGAAGGCATGAAGAAGCTTCCCATCGAATTTGGTTAATCAGATGCTGACCTATCTTAGGTTACTCTCACGGCTTTGTTTTCGGCATGACGGTTCCCATATCATCGCAATCTACTCGAGAGGAAATTAATCCAGTCTTTCAACTGGAGCGAATCTGGGTGGTTCATTTTCATGAGCCCCAGAGACTTAGTCGTCCCCAGAGACATTACTTATCACCGACCGGGTTTTCCTCCTTGTGAGAGGGACACACAACATACATTCACATACATCATGCCTCACCGTTGTGCATATGATGACATGGGTGCGAAGCACTAAATATAGGTGCGAAGCACTAAATATAGGTGTGAAGCACTAAAAAGCAGAAAAGCATTCATTCACATTCATTCAATGTAAAGACGCAGCATTCATACATTACTAAAGACGCATCATTCACTCATTCATTGACTGTGGAGACGCAGAATTTCACGCATTCAATAGTTTTGAAAGGGAAATATTTGAAAAGATTTGAAAGCGGCCTAAGCCCTCTACTGTCCTCAGTAGAGTCGCCACCTGTCGACGTTGGTTTAAAAAATCCGCGGGTCGGGTCACAACACGGATCTTTTAATCTCTTTTCCTAAGTTCTCTCTACCCTCACTCCTTTTATTTAGGAAAAAGGTTTTGAAGGGTTTTTTAGGAAAAAGGCCAACAAGTATCATGTCGACGATTTAAACATTTTACAGAGTCGCTAGTTGGTAGATTTGAAAATGGTTGTACCAACTCAATCGAGTTTTGTTTGAAAGAAGACTAATTGTTGGACACTGTCAAAACTTGATCTTTGAAAACAAAGTTTTGAGCTCGGGGGCTTGGTTAAGTGTGGGGAAGGTGTTAGGCACCCCACGACTCCCGTGTAAACACGGTACCGCATCTTTTTAATATTTTCCTTTAAAAACTGGAATGCGTGAGTGAATGCTGTTTGAAAATTTGGGCTATTGATTTGATTGATTGAAAGCTTTGACAGCCTTCGTTGAACCTATATACGAAGGGTTTTATTTGATTTGAAAATCAGTCTTTGATTTGATTTGCAAAAGCATTTAATTTGATTTTCTTTGAAAAACTTTTCTTTTGATTTGAATTGAAAATAATATTTTGAAAGCTGGTCCATCAAACCCTTACGCTAGCATAGGAATTAAAACCTGTTGATACTTCTAATTTTATCTTTATAGCCTTAAGGCTGCATATGAATGGTGATTTGTCGATCTGCGAAGCATCCTCGACCACAAAAAATATTCAAGTGTCGGTCTCCTCATGGGCATGAAAACCATCGGAGGGACTCTGACACGACAATCCATAGTTTTCATTATATTGAGACCTTAAATCCGGATAACCGTTTTAAGGTCTGTTTACATGTACAATTCTATAGAAAAACTGGCAGGGTACATTTGTAAATCGGAGTTTGTCCATCGTGGGAATCAGATTCTGATCAGTTTGATCATGAATCCCACGATTTTTAGGCTCACATGTGAGTAGCCAATAAACATGTACAGTTCAAATTTGCACAAAAATATGTATATATCCCAAAATTGCCAAAACCGAGGATTTATTCAGTAAATTCCGGTCCACACGACCGAAGCTCCTCGTTACCACTAGATAGAGATCTAAGGGACACGAGGTTGCTTTTGAAGCTGAAACCAGAAAGAAAGCTAGATTTAAAGAAATCTCAGTAATTCTAGCTTCTCGGTTCAATCTGGATGTTTTGAACCGTTTAAAAACTAGAATTGGCTAGATGTAAATAAATCTAGTCCGCCGGCAGATATGTCAGTGCCAATTCATATAAAATGAATATTTAAAGCAGTAGTTGAATAGAAAGCGAGTAAAGCAATATATATATATATATATATAGTTATATATATATATATATATATATATAGTTATATATAAAAGTTGTAAAGGGCGATGAGTTTATACCCACAAGCACGAACTAGAATTGAAATATATATATATATATATATATATATATAAAGAACTGTATAAAAAGCCACGAAAAGATCTAGGCTTAACAGAAATAATATATATATATATAGAAAAATAGTAAAAAGGGCGATGGGTTTTCACGTCGGTGCCCGTACTGGAATTGAAATTAACATAAAAGTAGTCAACTAGTGACTGGGAAGATCACCCAGTATGGTGAGGAGTGCAAAAGCAGTAAAAAGGCCACGAAATAGTCCAGGCTAGACTGGAATGTAAATTGCAGAAAAGTAGTCAACTAGTGACTGGGGATCTCACCCAGTATGGTGAAGTGTGCAAAAACAGTATAAAGAACGATGGATTTTCACGCCGATGCCCGGACAGGAATATATATATATTGACAGAAATGTAGTCAACCAATACTGGGAAGAGAACCCAGTTATGGTGAAAGTCGCTTATATATGCGTAAATATATATAAAAGTGGTAAACTACCTCGAATTTTACATCCAGGCTTGACAGAATTGAAATGTTAGTATATATACAGTTAAATATATACAAAAAAGGGCCAAACCAGGACTGGGAAGATAATCCAGTCTGGCGAAGTTGCCAAAATAAAGAGTTTAGGGCACATTGAAGCTGCTGGAGCTGACGGATCATCAATCCGAGTTGTAAAAATGCCATAAAATCAGTTTATGTACAAAAATGTACCAAATTTTGACGAAAACGGCCACGGAACTAAGGTCCGTGCATTTTTAGAAAATGAAACTTAATGTGCAAGTGTATAAAAGTACGAAGAAGTAATATTCACTTTCTGATCATGAAAATACTTACAATAGACTGCTACACGGGCTTTTTGCCAAATCGCAGGCTCTATACGTCCAAATCTACCAGTTATTTTCTGATATGTGGTAGTATATGGGTATATTTACATGTTAGAGTAAAAATATTTGGGTTTGGAAGAGGTGTAAAAGTTAGAAATCGAACAGGCAGAGCTTCGCTGCGTTTCAAAATTATAAAATATGAAGGGGGGTGCACATTTATTTATAGGCCAGGGAGCCTTCACTCTACCTATTGCTGCCGCAAGTAGAGGTACGGCTCCCTAAGGTGGGGCCCATATGCCCGACTTTATCTTCTCAAAATGTGTGCATGCCGAACAATGCGATGTCAGGTTCGAAACTTCATAACTTTTGATCGGAGCGTCCTTTTGACGTGCGATACCTTTTCGGAAAGCCCTCACCGTGAGTGTCGCAATGACATAGGATTTAACCCTTTTAAGCCCAAAAAGATGGGTTCATGGCCGGGTCTTTGTTTCCCCACAGTTTGTCCGTCGAGCCGTCTTGCACTATTTGCACTCGAGATCATCGTTGTGGTTCATTCTGACTTTGGCGGCATTGATTCGGCTTGAGTTTGACCGAATCGGCTGAGAGTTGGTAAAATGACCATTTTACCCCTCCCGGGGTTGCCTCTTGTGTCGGTATGGCCTCTAGTTGACTTTCGGGAGCTGTTTCCAAGACTTGGATCCCATTCGAGTCTGTTTGTCCCCAGTGTTGCCTCTGTGGTTGACGTGGTCATTCCATGTTTTCTTCTAGAGTTGTTGTGATGCTTCAGGTGTATGTCTGAAGCCGACCTGACTTCCCGGACTGATGTTGGGGCTGACATGTACCTCCCGGGTTGCTGCTGGGGCTGATCTTGACTTTCCGGGTTGCTGCCGGGGCTGAATTGGTTGACCGATATTGAGGCCAAATTTGAGTTGCTTGACCAATATTGGGGGTCGGATTTAAGTTGATCGATATTGGGGATCGGATTTGAGTTGATCGATATTGGGGATCAGATTTAAGTTGACCGATATTGGGATCGAATTTCAGTTGAAGGACCGGTATTGGTGGCCGGATTTGACTTGAAGATACGGCCTTGCCCTCCTGCAGTGTTAGTAACAGGGACACAAAATTTCGAGTGTCTATGGGAGCTGTCGTTTACACTCCTAAATTAACCTCACTTTCACTTCACGAATTTAAATAATTAGCACAGTAGTAAGCAAGGATCGATCCCACAGAGAGTAAGTTTGTTTTAGATTTATTCTACTATTTTAACAGAAAATAAAGATGGGGGATTTTTGAAATTGTTTTAAACTAAGAAAAACAGAATTTAAATAAAGAGATTAACCAAATATGTAAAAACTTCAGTTTTGTAGTTCAGTTTCACCTAGCACAGCAATCAATTAATCAAGTTATTATTCTTTACCATTCAATGAAACTATTAACCCTAAATAACAATAAGCTCTGCTATCCGAAATTCTCCTTAGATATTCACTGTATGAAACAAGCTCTTCACCAGATTCAACTAGCAAATAACCTAGAACAAGCTCTGTAGATTTAATATGATAGAAGCATTAAGAAATAGAGAATTAGGCTAATCCAAGCAACAAACACATAAGCTCGATTTGTTTAACTTGTTTTCTGATAATCTTAGCAATACCCAAAAGCTTGTCCACAATTAGTATCACTAATTTACTACTTGTGATGAAGATAGATATCAATTACACGTAATACCAATCTTAATCTAGCATATGATAATGATTAAATTAACTCAATTGGCCATATCAAATTAATTAGATCAATTAGCATGCAATCAATGAAAACAGATTATCAGAAGAAATTTCATACAAGAAGGAATAAATAATAATACTCAATTAATTAATTACTTGTGACAAGGTTCCACCTCCCTTTAGAACTGAATAAAGAAACTAGTCTGACATGCTCCAAGTCTGCACTTCAATGAGGTATGATAGTTGGTAGAAGATTGAATGAATAAAACCTTAACTATCATCCTCTATTTATAGTGCTAGACAAGGGCCTAAATTCTATAAGAACTAGGAATCCAAATCCTAAAAGGAATTACAATTATAACTAGTCTCCATAAAGAAATAGAATCTAATAAGGAAATAAAATCACAGTCCAAAGAAGTCCTAATTCTAATAGTAATATCAATCCAATTTCATGTAGGAATCTCCAAATATTGAGAAAGTCAACTGCTGGTCAAACTCCTCTTCAATTCAACTCCAAATCAACTTGTTTCCATCCTTTTAGCTTTAATTCACCTGAAAATAATAAACAACTTATTAAGCTCATATACACATGAAACATGTAATAAAACCAAATGTAAAGGAATAAAAAATCATGAATATTGTGTACTTATCAAATTCCCCCACACTTAGTCTTTTACACGTCCTCGTGTAAACTAAAAGTTTAATTTCCAGAAACTCTACTCAACCATAACGTCAAAAGATTTTAAGATCAAATCATGATTATCAACACTAAACCCACAAAAACATGATCAACGCTTCATCAATCAACTCAAGATAAGTACCTCACCACTTCACCAATGAGTTTTATTAAGTTAAATTGTAACCACATAAGCCCTTGTCTATGATCCACATACTTACTCAACTTAGTTACCATGGAGCAAAAATCGTGCACACCACTCAAAAACTCAAAACATACTTTTTCTGCTTTATTTTTTATCAGAATCTTTTCATTTTAATTTTTTTTATTTTCGGTGAATGCATTTTATGCTCCGTTTCACCTTCCTCAATCATTCTTTTGTAAATGAGTGCATTTTATGCTCCATCTCACTTATCCGCACGTGTTTATGGGAGAGTGCGTTTTACGCTCCATCTCATCCCACCACATGACTTCTCTTGTGTTTCTTTTTCAACAATTTCACTGGTTTCCAATTTATTTTTTTCACATGGTCCTGCAAAACGCTTAAGCAGTTCAATAGTTCTAGAGCATGAGATTAGTGCACATAGACAACTCCACAGATAACTTAGCCAACTAAGCATATATCACATGTTCAAGTGCTCATGAGACACAAATTCAATTTAAATCAATTACTATGGATCATGACTTAGTTTTTCTCAATCATTAACCAATTAAGCATTAAACAGATTTTAAATTTTTAGCATTGATTCTCATTTTTGACTTTAACCTTCGAACACATAGGTAAAATAGAATTATGGAAATCAAATTTTTCAAAAAATTTCAAAAAAAAAAATTCAAGGCATCAAGATGGTCCTATTTCATTTCAAAATTGGCAGATTAAATATCCCTAAATATAAAATAAAAACCTAAATCTCTCCCCCCCACACTCAAACCTTACATTGTCCCCAATGTAATAAAATCATGCAAAGAAGAAAGAACTACAACTAACAAATTAAAAAGAAAAGGGATAGAAAGATCAAATCTGAATTCTTGGGTTGCCTCCCAAGCAGCTGCCCTTGTTTATTGTCATTGGCCTGACATCTTCCCTCTCGTTCTATGTAATTGGAGTTGTGAACTTCAAGTGGATTGGTAACAGTTTCTTCCTTAATTGAGGAACATTGTGTACTTCATGATTTTGCTCCTTTCCAGCCACCAAATCCTCCTCGTATAATTGTATCCGATCAAAAGATTCCTGCACTAAATAATCCACAACATCAATAATAAAAACAGATTTAATATTATCAAGATATCTTTTAGCCTGATCTGCGTGGAACTGGAACTTTGCATTGTCCAATTCCATGGTAAAGGTACGATGGTGTGTAGCACTCCTTGTTTCTGTTAGTTGTACTGATGGAGATGAATCCACGTCTTTCTTGTCGAGATCTGCAGAATTTATCAAATTATTCTTTTCTTCCTCTTGTTCATTCTCTTCGTCAAATTTCATATTACAGTCCGTTCCCGGAGTAAGCACTGAATCCTCCTGCTCCTCTTCGTCAAATCCCATTGTACTGAAGTTCTCAACAAACGGAGGAGGTAACTCCTCGAAGCCTTGAGATCCCAACCTCCCTACTTTGGTTGCAAGCTGACCAACTTGATCCCTCAGATCTTGAACAGAAGTTCTTGTCTCCTGCTGGAACTGCTGTGTCTGACTCATGAACTGTAGTGTTCGGCTCATGAATGCCTTGAACATATCCTCCATAGATGTCCCAGAATTGACAGGTACTTCTTGGTTTTCTGTGTGGTACTGAGGTTGAGTCTGCTGAAGATCTTGCTGCATACTTGAAAGGACAGGTTGCATTGGTGGCCTAGTACCTTCATAGCTCAAGTCGGGATGATCTCTCCATCCGGAATTGTGAGTTTCTGCCCAAGGATCACATTGATGTGGATTTTGTCTGAAGAATGCCCCCACAGCATTAACTTGATGAACAATTACATCCTCTTGCACTATGGGACAATCATTTGTTGTATGCCCTGATTTTGAGTAAATTCCACATACTTTTGCAACCGGTACGTTTTCTATTGTTAATTGTTGCACCACAGCAGTTAAGTTAAAAATCTGTTGTGCCAATTCACTCGTGCTTACCTCACTTGCTCTTTGTGGAGCATGATCGTATTGTTGTGAGTTAGCGGCCATGTTTGCAATTAAATTTCTTGCAGCCTCCGGTGTCTTGTCTACTAATGCTCCTCCACTAGCCGCATCGATCATACTTCTTTCCGTTGGTATCAGTCCCTCGTAGAAGTACTGAATCAAGTGTTGCTCATCAATTTGGTGGGGAGGGCAGCTGGAACACAACTTCTTGAACCTTTCCCAATACTTGTAGAGAGTTTCTCCATTGAACTGACTAATTCCACATATCTTCTTCCTTGAATCGGCAACTCTTGATGCAGGAAAATACTTCTCCAAGAATAACCTTTGCATATCAGTCCATGATCGTATCGATCCTGAAGGAAGATAGTATAACCAGTCTTTAGCCAAATCTGCTAATGAGAAAGGAAAAAGTCTAAGTTTGATCTGCTCCTCTGACACTCCTTGTGATTTCATCGTGGAACACACCATATGGAACTCCTTTAGATGCGTATATGGATTTTCACCTGTTAGACCACGAAAAATAGGTAAAAAGCGAATTAGTCCGTAGTTAAGTTCAAAAGCAACTTCTACGGTAGGATATTTAATACACAGGGATGGATGATCAAGGTCTGGAGTAGCCAGTTCTTTTAAAGTCCGGTTGTTGTTCGGCACCACCATCTTTTCCTTTTTAAGTATTGGAACAAGAGCATCTTTTGTATCTGCAATTTTCTCTATCTCTTGATCAAAATTAGAGTGAGAGGATTGAGTCATAAAACAAAAAGAAAAAAAATAAAATAAAAAGAAAATAATAAACAAAAACAAAAACAAAGAATAAACAAAAACAAATAACACTCCCCGGCAACGGCGCCAAAATTTGGGAGCTGTCGTTTACACTCCTAAATTTACCTCACTTTCACTTCACGAATTTAAATAATTAGCACAGTAGTAAGCAAGGATCGATCCCACAGAGAGTAAGTTTGTTTTAGATTTATTCTACTATTTTAACAGAAAATAAAGATGGGGGATTTTTGAAATTGTTTTAAACTAAGAAAAACAGAATTTAAATAAAGAGATTAACCAAATATGTAAAAACTTCAGTTCTGTAGTTCAGTTTCACCAAGCACAGCAATCAATTAATCAAGTTATTATTCTTTACCATTCAATGAAACTATTAACCCTAAATAACAATAAGCTCTGCTATCCGAAATTCTCCTTAGATATTCACTGTATGAAACAAGCTCTTCACCAGATTCAACTAGCAAATAACCTAGAACAAGCTCTGTAGATTTAATATGATAGAAGCATTAAGAAATAGAGAATTAGGCTAATCCAAGCAACAAACACATAAGCTCGATTTGTTTAACTTGTTTTCTGATAATCTTAGCAATACCCAAAAGCTTGTCCACAATTAGTATCACTAATTTACTACTTGTGATGAAGATAGATATCAATTACACGTAATACCAATCTTAATCTAGCATATGATAATGATTAAATTAACTCAATTGGCCATATCAAATTAATTAGATCAATTAGCATGCAATCAATGAAAACAGATTATCAGAAGAAATTTCATACAAGAAGGAATAAATAATAATACTCAATTAATTAATTACTTGTGACAAGGTTCCACCTCCCTTTAGAACTGAATAAAGAAACTAGTCTGACATGCTCCAAGTCTGCACTTCAATGAGGTATGATAGTTGGTAGAAGATTGAATGAATAAAACCTTAACTATCATCCTCTATTTATAGTGCTAGACAAGGGCCTAAATCCTATAAGAACTAGGAATCCAAATCCTAAAAGGAATTACAATTATAACTAGTCTCCATAAAGAAATAGAATCTAATAAGGAAATAAAATCACAGTCCAAAGAAGTCCTAATTCTAATAGTAATATCAATCCAATTCATGTAGGAATCTCCAAATATTGAGAAAGTCAACTGCTGGTCAAACTCCTCTTCAATTCAACTCCAAATCAACTTGTTTCCATCCTTTTAGCTTTAATTCACCTGAAAATAATAAACAACTTATTAAGCTCATATACACATGAAACATGTAATAAAACCAAATGTAAAGGAATAAAAAATCATGAATATTGTGTACTTATCAAATTCCCCCACACTTAGTCTTTTACACGTCCTCGTGTAAACTAAAAGTTTAATTTCCAGAAACTCTACTCAACCATAACGTCAAAAGATTTTAAGATCAAATCATGATTATCAACACTAAACCCACAAAAACATGATCAACGCTTCATCAATCAACTCAAGATAAGTACCTCACCACTTCACCAATGAGTTTTATTAAGTTAAATTGTAACCACATAAGCCCTTGTCTATGATCCACATACTTACTCAACTTAGTTACCATGGAGCAAAAACCGTGCACACCACTCAAAAACTCAAAACATACTTTTTCTGCTTTATTTTTTATCAGAATCTTTTCATTTTAATTTTTTTTATTTTCGGTGAATGCATTTTATGCTCCGTTTCACCTTCCTCAATCATTCTTTTGTAAATGAGTGCATTTTATGCTCCATCTCACTTATCCGCACGTGTTTATGGGAGAGTGCGTTTTACGCTCCATCTCATCCCACCACATGACTTCTCTTGTGTTTCTTTTTCAACAATTTCACTGGTTTCCAATTTATTTTTTTCACATGGTCCTGCAAAACGCTTAAGCAGTTCAATAGTTCTAGAGCATGAGATTAGTGCACATAGACAACTCCACAGATAACTTAGCCAACTAAGCATATATCACATGTTCAAGTGCTCATGAGACACAAATTCAATTTAAATCAATTACTATGGATCATGACTTAGTTTTTCTCAATCATTAACCAATTAAGCATTAAACAGATTTTAAATTTTTAGCATTGATTCTCATTTTTGACTTTAACCTTCGAACACATAGGTAAAATAGAATTATGGAAATCAAATTTTTCAAAAAATTTCAAAAAAAAAAATTCAAGGCATCAAGATGGTCCTATTTCATTTCAAAATTGGCAGATTAAATATCCCTAAATATAAAATAAAAACCTAAATCTCTCCCCCCCCACACTCAAACCTTACATTGTCCCCAATGTAATAAAATCATGCAAAGAAGAAAGAACTACAACTAACAAATTAAAAAGAAAAGGGATAGAAAGATCAAATCTGAATTCTTGGGTTGCCTCCCAAGCAGCTGCCCTTGTTTATTGTCATTGGCCTGACATCTTCCCTCTCGTTCTATGTAATTGGAGTTGTGAACTTCAAGTGGATTGGTAACAGTTTCTTCCTTAATTGAGGAACATTGTGTACTTCATGATTTTGCTCCTTTCCAGCCACCAAATCCTCCTCGTATAATTGTATTCGATCAAAAGATTCCTGCACTAAATAATCCACAACATCAATAACAAAAACAGATTTAATATTATCAAGATATCTTTTAGCCTGATCTGCGTGGAACTGGAACTTTGCATTGTCCAATTCCATGGTAAAGGTACGATGGTGTGTAGCACTCCTTGTTTCTGTTAGTTGTACTGATGGAGATGAATCCACGTCTTTCTTGTCGAGATCTGCAGAGTTTATCAAATTATTCTTTTCTTCCTCTTGTTCATTCTCTTCGTCAAATTCCATATTACAGTCCGTTCCCGGAGTAAGCACTGAATCCTCCTGCTCCTCTTCGTCAAATCCCATTGTACTGAAGTTCTCAACAAACGGAGGAGGTAACTCCTCGAAGCCTTGAGATCCCAACCTCCCTACTTTGGTTGCAAGCTGACCAACTTGATCCCTCAGATCTTGAACAGAAGTTCTTGTCTCCTGCTGGAACTGCTGTGTCTGACTCATGAACTGTAGTGTTCGGCTCATGAATGCCTTGAACATATCCTCCATAGATGTCCCAGAATTGACAGGTACTTCTTGGTTTTCTGTGTGGTACTGAGGTTGAGTCTGCTGAAGATCTTGCTGCATACTTGAAAGGACAGGTTGCATTGGTGGCCTAGTACCTTCATAGCTCAAGTCGGGATGATCTCTCCATCCGGAATTGTGAGTTTCTGCCCAAGGATCACATTGATGTGGATTTTGTCTGAAGAATGCCCCCACAGCATTAACTTGATGAACAATTACATCCTCTTGCACTATGGGACAATCATTTGTTGTATGCCCTGATTTTGAGTAAATTCCACATACTTTTGCAACCGGTACGTTTTCTATTGTTAATTGTTGCACCACAGCAGTTAAGTTAAAAATCTGTTGTGCCAATTCACTCGTGCTTACCTCACTTGCTCTTTGTGGAGCATGATCGTATTGTTGTGAGTTAGCGGCCATGTTTGCAATTAAATTTCTTGCAGCCTCCGGTGTCTTGTCTACTAATGCTCCTCCACTAGCCGCATCGATCATACTTCTTTCCGTTGGTATCAGTCCCTCGTAGAAGTACTGAATCAAGTGTTGCTCATCAATTTGGTGGGGAGGGCAGCTGGAACACAACTTCTTGAACCTTTCCCAATACTTGTAGAGAGTTTCTCCATTGAACTGACTAATTCCACATATCTTCTTCCTTGAATCGGCAACTCTTGATGCAGGAAAATACTTCTCCAAGAATAACCTTTGCATATCAGTCCATGATCGTATCGATCCTGAAGGAAGATAGTATAACCAGTCTTTAGCCAAATCTGCTAATGAGAAAGGAAAAAGTCTAAGTTTGATCTGCTCCTCTGACACTCCTTGTGATTTCATCGTGGAACACACCATATGGAACTCCTTTAGATGCGTATATGGATTTTCACCTGTTAGACCACGAAAAATAGGTAAAAAGCGAATTAGTCCGTAGTTAAGTTCAAAAGCAACTTCTACGGTAGGATATTTAATACACAGGGATGGATGATCAAGGTCTGGAGTAGCCAGTTCTTTTAAAGTCCGGTTGTTGTTCGGCACCACCATCTTTTCCTTTTTAAGTATTGGAACAAGAGCATCTTTTGTATCTGCAATTTTCTCTATCTCTTGATCAAAATTAGAGTGAGAGGATTGAGTCATAAAACAAAAAGAAAAAAAATAAAATAAAAAGAAAATAATAAACAAAAACAAAAACAAAGAATAAACAAAAACAAATAACACTCCCCGGCAACGGCGCCAAAATTTGGGAGCTGTCGTTTACACTCCTAAATTACCTCACTTTCACTTCACGAATTTAAATAATTAGCACAGTAGTAAGCAAGGATCGATCCCACAGAGAGTAAGTTTGTTTTAGATTTATTCTACTATTTTAACAGAAAATAAAGATGGGGGATTTTTGAAATTGTTTTAAACTAAGAAAAACAGAATTTAAATAAAGAGATTAACCAAATATGTAAAAACTTCAGTTCTGTAGTTCAGTTTCACCAAGCACAGCAATCAATTAATCAAGTTATTATTCTTTACCATTCAATGAAACTATTAACCCTAAATAACAATAAGCTCTGCTATCCGAAATTCTCCTTAGATATTCACTGTATGAAACAAGCTCTTCACCAGATTCAACTAGCAAATAACCTAGAACAAGCTCTGTAGATTTAATATGATAGAAGCATTAAGAAATAGAGAATTAGGCTAATCCAAGCAACAAACACATAAGCTCGATTTGTTTAACTTGTTTTCTGATAATCTTAGCAATACCCAAAAGCTTGTCCACAATTAGTATCACTAATTTACTACTTGTGATGAAGATAGATATCAATTACACGTAATACCAATCTTAATCTAGCATATGATAATGATTAAATTAACTCAATTGGCCATATCAAATTAATTAGATCAATTAGCATGCAATCAATGAAAACAGATTATCAGAAGAAATTTCATACAAGAAGGAATAAATAATAATACTCAATTAATTAATTACTTGTGACAAGGTTCCACCTCCCTTTAGAACTGAATAAAGAAACTAGTCTGACATGCTCCAAGTCTGCACTTCAATGAGGTATGATAGTTGGTAGAAGATTGAATGAATAAAACCTTAACTATCATCCTCTATTTATAGTGCTAGACAAGGGCCTAAATCCTATAAGAACTAGGAATCCAAATCCTAAAAGGAATTACAATTATAACTAGTCTCCATAAAGAAATAGAATCTAATAAGGAAATAAAATCACAGTCCAAAGAAGTCCTAATTCTAATAGTAATATCAATCCAATTCATGTAGGAATCTCCAAATATTGAGAAAGTCAACTGCTGGTCAAACTCCTCTTCAATTCAACTCCAAATCAACTTGTTTCCATCCTTTTAGCTTTAATTCACCTGAAAATAATAAACAACTTATTAAGCTCATATACACATGAAACATGTAATAAAACCAAATGTAAAGGAATAAAAAATCATGAATATTGTGTACTTATCAAATTCCCCCACACTTAGTCTTTTACACGTCCTCGTGTAAACTAGAAGTTTAATTTCCAGAAACTCTACTCAACCATAACGTCAAAAGATTTTAAGATCAAATCATGATTATCAACACTAAACCCACAAAAACATGATCAACGCTTCATCAATCAACTCAAGATAAGTACCTCACCACTTCACCAATGAGTTTTATTAAGTTAAATTGTAACCACATAAGCCCTTGTCTATGATCCACATACTTACTCAACTTAGTTACCATGGAGCAAAAACCGTGCACACCACTCAAAAACTCAAAACATACTTTTTCTGCTTTATTTTTTATCAGAATCTTTTCATTTTAATTTTTTTTATTTTCGGTGAATGCATTTTATGCTCCGTTTCACCTTCCTCAATCATTCTTTTGTAAGTGAGTGCATTTTATGCTCCATCTCACTTATCCGCACGTGTTTATGGGAGAGTGCGTTTTACGCTCCATCTCATCCCACCACATGACTTCTCTTGTGTTTCTTTTTCAACAATTTCACTGGTTTCCAATTTATTTTTTTCACATGGTCCTGCAAAACGCTTAAGCAGTTCAATAGTTCTAGAGCATGAGATTAGTGCACATAGACAACTCCACAGATAACTTAGCCAACTAAGCATATATCACATGTTCAAGTGCTCATGAGACACAAATTCAATTTAAATCAATTACTATGGATCATGACTTAGTTTTTCTCAATCATTAACCAATTAAGCATTAAACAGATTTTGAAATTTTTAGCATTGATTCTCATTTTTGACTTTAACCTTCGAACACATAGGTAAAATAGAATTATGAAATCAAATTTTTCAAAAAATTTCAAAAAAAAAAATTCAAGGCATCAAGATGGTCCTATTTCATTTCAAAATTGGCAGATTAAATATCCCTAAATATAAAATAAAAACCTAAATCTCTCCCCCCCCACACTCAAACCTTACATTGTCCCCAATGTAATAAAATCATGCAAAGAAGAAAGAACTACAACTAACAAATTAAAAAGAAAAGGGATAGAAAGATCAAATCTGAATTCTTGGGTTGCCTCCCAAGCAGCTGCCCTTGTTTATTGTCATTGGCCTGACATCTTCCCTCTCGTTCTATGTAATTGGAGTTGTGAACTTCAAGTGGATTGGTAACAGTTTCTTCCTTAATTGAGGAACATTGTGTACTTCATGATTTTGCTCCTTTCCAGCCACCAAATCCTCCTCGTATAATTGTATTCGATCAAAAGATTCCTGCACTAAATAATCCACAACATCAATAACAAAAACAGATTTAATATTATCAAGATATCTTTTAGCCTGATCTGCGTGGAACTGGAACTTTGCATTGTCCAATTCCATGGTAAAGGTACGATGGTGTGTAGCACTCCTTGTTTCTGTTAGTTGTACTGATGGAGATGAATCCACTTCTTTCTTGTCGAGATCTGCAGAATTTATCAAATTATTCTCTTCTTCCTCTTGTTCATTCTCTTCGTCAAATTCCATATTACAGTCCGTTCCCGGAGTAAGCACTGAATCCTCCTGCTCCTCTTCGTCAAATCCCATTGTACTGAAGTTCTCAACAAACGGAGGAGGTAACTCCTCGAAGCCTTGAGATTCCAACCTCCCTACTTTGGTTGCAAGCTGACCAACTTGATCCCTCAGATCTTGAACAGAAGTTCTTGTCTCCTGCTGGAACTGCTGTGTCTGACTCATGAACTGTAGTGTTCGGCTCATGAATGCCTTGAACATATCCTCCATAGATGTCCCAGAATTGACAGGTACTTCTTGGTTTTCTGTGTGGTACTGAGGTTGAGTCTGCTGAAGATCTTGCTGCATACTTGAAAGGACAGGTTGCATTGGTGGCCTAGTACCTTCATAGCTCAAGTCGGGATGATCTCTCCATCCGGAATTGTGAGTTTCTGCCCAAGGATCACATTGATGTGGATTTTGTCCTGAAGAATGCCCCCACAGCATTAACTTGATGAACAATTACATCCTCTTGCACTATGGGACAATCATTTGTTGTATGCCCTGATTTTGAGTAAATTCCACATACTTTTGTAACCGGTACGTTTTCTGTTGTTAATTGTTGCACCACAGCAGTTAAGTTAGAAATCTGTTGTGCCAATTCACTCGTGCTTACCTCACTTACTCTTTGTGGAGCATGATCGTATTGTTGTGAGTTAGCCGCCATGTTTGCAATCAAATTTCTTGCAGCCTCCGGTGTCTTGTCTACTAATGCTCCTCCACTAGCCGCATCGATTATACTTCTTTCCGTTGGTATCAGTCCCTCGTAGAAGTACTGAATCAAGTGTTGCTCATCAATTTGGTGGGGAGGGCAGCTGGAACACAACTTCTTGAACCTTTCCCAATACTCGTAGAGAGTTTCTCCATTGAACTGACTAATTCCACATATCTTCTTTCTTGAATCGGCAACTCTTGATGCAGGAAAATACTTCTCCAAGAATAGCCTTTGCATATCAGTCCATGATCGTATCGATCTTGAAGGAAGATAGTATAACCAGTCTTTAGCCAAATCTGCTAATGAGAAAGGAAAAAGTCTAAGTTTGATCTGCTCCTCTGACACTCCTTGTGATTTCATCGTGGAACACACCATATGGAACTCCTTTAGATGCGTATATGGATTTTCACCTGTTAGACCACGAAAAATAGGCAAAAAGCGAATTAGTCCGTAGTTAAGTTCAAAAGCAACTTCTACGGTAGGATATTTAATACACAGGGATGGATGATCAAGGTCTGGAGTAGCCAGTTCTTTTAAAGTCCGGTTGTTGTTCGGCACCACCATCTTTTCCTTTTTAAGTATTGGAACAAGAGCTTCTTTTGTATCTGCAATTTTCTCTATCTCTTGATCAAAATTAGAGTGAGAGGATTGAGTCATAAAACAAAAAGAAAATAAAATAAAATAAAAAGAAAATAATAAAAATAAACGAAAACAAAGAATAAACAAAAACAAATAACACTCCCCGGCAACGGCGCCAAAATTTGGGAGCTGTCGTTTACACTCCTAAATTAACCTCACTTTCACTTCACGAATTTAAATAATTAGCACAGTAGTAAGCAAGGATCGATCCCACAGAGAGTAAGTTTGTTTTAGATTTATTCTACTATTTTAACAGAAAATAAAGATGGGGAATTTTTGAAATTGTTTTAAACTAAGAAAAACAGAATTTAAATAAAGAGATTAACCAAATATGTAAAAACTTCAGTTCTGTAGTTCAGTTTCACCAAGCACAGCAATCAATTAATCAAGTTATTATTCTTTACCATTCAATGAAACTATTAACCCTAGATAACAATAAGCTCTGCTATCCGAAATTCTCCTTAGATATTCACTGTATGAAACAAGCTCTTCACCAGATTCAACTAGCATATAACCTAGAACAAGCTCTCTAGATTTAATATGATAGAAGCATTAAGAAATAGAGAATTAGGCTAATCCAAGCAACAAACACATAAGCTCGATTTGTTTAACTTGTTTTCTGATAATCTTAGCAATACCCAAAAGCTTGTCCACAATTAGTATCACTAATTTACTACTTGTGATGAAGACAGATATCAATTACACGTAATACCAATCTTAATCTAGCATATGATAATGATTAAATTAACTCAATTGGCCATATCAAATTAATTAGATCAATTAGCATGCAATCAATGAAAACAGATTATCAGAAGAAATTTCATACAAGAAGGAATAAATAATAATACTCAATTAATTAATTACTTGTAACAAGGTTCCACCTCCCTTTAGAACTGAATAAAGAAACTAGCCTGACATGCTCCAAGTCTGCACTTCAATGAGGTATGATAGTTGGTAGAAGATTGAATGAATAAAACCTTAACTATCATCCTCTATTTATAGTGCTAGACAAGGGCCTAAATCCTATAAGAACTAGGAATCCAAATCCTAAAAGGAATTACAATTATAACTAGTCTCCATAAAGAAATAGAATCTAATAAGGAAATAAAATCTACAGTCCAAAGAAGTCCTCATTCTAATAGTAATATCAATCCAATTCCATGTAGGAATCTCCAAATATTGAGAAAGTCAACTGCTGGTCAAACTCCTCTTCAATTCAACTCCAAATCAACTTGTTTCCATCCTTTTAGCTTTAATTCACCTGAAAATAATAAACAACTTATTAAGCTCATATACACATGAAACATGTAATAAAACCAAATGTAAAGGAATAAAAAATCATGAATATTGTGTACTTATCAAATTCCCCCACACTTAGTCTTTTACACGTCCTCGTGTAAACTAAAGTTTAATTTCCAGAAACTCTACTCAACCATAACGTCAAAAGATTTTAAGATCAAATCATGATTATCAACACTAAACCCACAAAAACATGATCAACGCTTCATCAATCAACTCAAGATAAGTACCTCACCACTTCACCAATGAGTTTTATTAAGTTAAATTGTAACCACATAAGCCCTTGTCTATGATCCACATACTTACTCAACTTAGTTACCATGGAGCAAAAACCGTGCACACCACTCAAAAACTCAAAACATACTTTTTCTGCTTTATTTTTTATCAGAATCTTTTCATTTTAATTTTTTTTATTTTCGGTGAATGCATTTTATGCTCCGTTTCACCTTCCTCAATCATTCTTTTGTAAATGAGTGCATTTTATGCTCCATCTCACTTATCCGCACGTGTTTATGGGAGAGTGCGTTTTACGCTCCATCTCATCCCACCACATGACTTCTCTTGTGTTTCTTTTTCAACAATTTCACTGGTTTCCAATTTATTTTTTTCACATGGTCCTGCAAAACGCTTAAGCAGTTCAATAGTTCTAGAGCATGAGATTAGTGCACATAGACAACTCCACAGATAACTTAGCCAACTAAGCATATATCACATGTTCAAGTGCTCATGAGACACAAATTCAATTTAAATCAATTACTATGGATCATGACTTAGTTTTTCTCAATCATTAACCAATTAAGCATTAAACAGATTTTAAATTTTTAGCATTGATTCTCATTTTTGACTTTAACCTTCGAACACATAGGTAAAATAGAATTATGGAAATCAAATTTTTCAAAAAATTTCAAAAAAAAAAATTCAAGGCATCAAGATGGTCCTATTTCATTTCAAAATTGGCAGATTAAATATCCCTAAATATAAAATAAAAACCTAAATCTCTCCCCCCCACACTCAAACCTTACATTGTCCCCAATGTAATAAAATCATGCAAAGAAGAAAGAACTACAACTAACAAATTAAAAAGAAAAGGGATAGAAAGATCAAATCTGAATTCTTGGGTTGCCTCCCAAGCAGCTGCCCTTGTTTATTGTCATTGGCCTGACATCTTCCCTCTCGTTCTATGTAATTGGAGTTGTGAACTTCAAGTGGATTGGTAACAGTTTCTTCCTTAATTGAGGAACATTGTGTACTTCATGATTTTGCTCCTTTCCAGCCACCAAATCCTCCTCGTATAATTGTATTCGATCAAAAGATTCCTGCACTAAATAATCCACAACATCAATAACAAAAACAGATTTAATATTATCAAGATATCTTTTAGCCTGATCTGCGTGGAACTGGAACTTTGCATTGTCCAATTCCATGGTAAAGGTACGATGGTGTGTAGCACTCCTTGTTTCTGTTAGTTGTACTGATGGAGATGAATCCACGTCTTTCTTGTCGAGATCTGCAGAGTTTATCAAATTATTCTTTTCTTCCTCTTGTTCATTCTCTTCGTCAAATTCCATATTACAGTCCGTTCCCGGAGTAAGCACTGAATCCTCCTGCTCCTCTTCGTCAAATCCCATTGTACTGAAGTTCTCAACAAACGGAGGAGGTAACTCCTCGAAGCCTTGAGATCCCAACCTCCCTACTTTGGTTGCAAGCTGACCAACTTGATCCCTCAGATCTTGAACAGAAGTTCTTGTCTCCTGCTGGAACTGCTGTGTCTGACTCATGAACTGTAGTGTTCGGCTCATGAATGCCTTGAACATATCCTCCATACATGTCCCAGAATTGACAGGTACTTCTTGGTTTTCTGTGTGGTACTGAGGTTGAGTCTGCTGAAGATCTTGCTGCATACTTGAAAGGACAGGTTGCATTGGTGGCCTAGTACCTTCATAGCTCAAGTCGGGATGATCTCTCCATCCGGAATTGTGAGTTTCTGCCCAAGGATCACATTGATGTGGATTTTGTCTGAAGAATGCCCCCACAGCATTAACTTGATGAACAATTACATCCTCTTGCACTATGGGACAATCATTTGTTGTATGCCCTGATTTTGAGTAAATTCCACATACTTTTGCAACCGGTACGTTTTCTATTGTTAATTGTTGCACCACAGCAGTTAAGTTAAAAATCTGTTGTGCCAATTCACTCGTGCTTACCTCACTTGCTCTTTGTGGAGCATGATCGTATTGTTGTGAGTTAGCGGCCATGTTTGCAATTAAATTTCTTGCAGCCTCCGGTGTCTTGTCTACTAATGCTCCTCCACTAGCCGCATCGATCATACTTCTTTCCGTTGGTATCAGTCCCTCGTAGAAGTACTGAATCAAGTGTTGCTCATCAATTTGGTGGGGAGGGCAGCTGGAACACAACTTCTTGAACCTTTCCCAATACTTGTAGAGAGTTTCTCCATTGAACTGACTAATTCCACATATCTTCTTCCTTGACGTCCTAATAGAAGTACGCATTGACGTCCTGTAGGCTAGCAAAGTAAGAGACAACAAGTCAAGCCATCCTTTGTGATTGGTGAACATTTTCTGCATAATCTTCTTGATATTCTTGTAAGTCGCTTTGACAGCAGCATTCATCTTGGGCTGATAGATGATGAAATTGAGATGCTTGATATAGAACATGCTGCATAATTCTCTCATCATCTGATTGTTTAAATTCTTGGTGTTGTCTTATACGATCACCTCCGGTTGTCCATATCGACAGGCGACATTATTTCTGATGAAACTAATGATTACCTCCTTGGTGACTTTGGGAAAAGAGGCAGCTTTAACCCACTTGGTGAAGTAATCGATCATGGTGAAGATGAATCAATGACCATTGCTGGCTTTGGGTTCTATTAGCCCAATCACATTCTTCCCCTACATGGAAAAAAGCCATGGCGAACTCATATTGTGCAGCTCATTCGAAGGAGCGTGAATAACATTTCCATGGACTTGGCATTGGTAGCATCTCCTGACGTGATCATCACAGTTAGCTTTGAGAGAGATCCAATAATGCCCTGTTCTTAATATCTTTTGGCCAGCAAATGACCGCTCATGTACGGACCACAGACTCCACCGTGGACTTCATTCATCAATCTCTGAGCTTGATCTTTATCGAGGCATCTTAAGAGGCCTATTCCAGCATCCCTTTTATAGAGTGCGTCTCCGTTCAGATAAAACTTCATAGCCATCTTATGAATTCACTTTCTTTCGGATTGGCTTGCCCCATCGGGTGTAGATCCATCTCACAGATATTCCTTTATGTCTTGATACCAAGGCTGTTTGATAGGAGGTATTTCATCTGATACTTCTCCAATGTAATTCCCATATGTCGGGGCCTTTGGTTTACAAATTTGATGTCAGAAATTCCCATTCTATCAGATATGTGGATCAGGGAAGCCAACGTTGTCAATGCATCAGCAAAGTCATTCCTACCTCGAGGGATGTGGATGAAAGCTATCTCTTTAAAATTCATGGATATGTTGATAGCCTGCCGGTGATAGGGGCAGAAAGTGCAATTCTTTGGTGTGATACGTCCCGATGGTTTGTCTAATGACCAACTCAGAGTCCCTAAATACTAGTAAACATTTGATACCCATGGACTGGGCTAGTTTCAACCCCATTATGCAGCCTTCATACTCAGCCTTATTGTTGGTGTTGACAAACTGCAACTTGGTAGCCACAGGATATTGTTCTCCTGTACAAGAGACAAGAATTGCCATAACTCTGGCACCTTCCATGTTCACCGCTCCAACGAAATACATTTTCCAGGGTTGCTCTGGATGGATTTGTTGAATTGTCATGATTCCATCATTCGAGAAATAAGTCTCCAAGGGTTCAAAATCCCCTGACGGTGCTTCAGCCAATTAATCTGCAATCCCCTGACCTTTGATAGACTTCTGAGTCATGTAGACAATGTCAAACTATTGGAGGATCAATTGCCATTTGGACAATCGATAATTCAATATTGGTTTGCTGAATACGTACTTCAGTGGATCCATGCGGGATATAAGGTAGGTCGTGTGCCCATGCAGATAGTGTTGTAACCTCATGGCGACCCATGCTATTGCACAACATGTCCTTTCAATCTGGGTGTACTTCTGTTCGCCGCTGTTGAATCTTTTGATGATGTAATCAATAGCTCTCTCCTTACTACTATTATCTTTCTGTCCCAGCATACAGCCCATTGTGTTGGCATTGACTAATAGGTATATAAACAGGGGAACTTCATCCCTCGGGGGTACCAAGATAGGTGTTTTGATCAATTGCTTCTTGATGGAAAGGAAGGCCTTTTGACATTCTTCATTCCATTTCGTGGAGGAATTCTTCCTTAGTAGCTTGAAGATGGGTTCACATGTTGCCATGAGCTGGGAAATGAACCTACTTATAAAATTAATTCTTCCCAGGAACCAGAGTATTTCTTTTTCTATTCGGGGCACGGGCATCTCAGTGATAGCTTTAATCTTGGCAGGATACAACTCAATGCCTCTATTGCTTACTAAAAATCCCAACAACTTGCCCGATTTGACACCGAAAGCGCATTTGGCTGGATTTAGCTTTAGGTTATACTTAGACAACCTGTTAAAAAGCTTTTTGAGATGGCTGATGTGATCATCCTCTCGCCAGGATTTGATGATGATGTCATCTACATAAACCTCTATCTCCCTATGCATCATATTATGAAACAGGGCCATCATGGCTCGCTAATACGTAACACCGGCATTGATAAGGCCAAAGGACAGACGTCTATAACAGAAGGTTCCCCAAGGGGTGATGAAGGCTGTCTTTTCCCTGTCCTCTTTAGCAACCATGATTTGATGGTATCCAGCAAAGCAATCTACAAAAGAATACATGTCATACTGTGCCATATTATCCATCAGGATGTGGATAACAGGTACTGGGAAGTTATCTTTGAGACAAGCTTTGTTCAAGTCCTGGTAATCCACGCATACTTGTACATTCCCTCTGGGCTTAGGCACGGGGACTATATTTGATAGCCACTCTGGGTATGTTGATACCATGATGATGTCAGCTTTGAATTTCTTGACAACCTCTTCTTTGACTTTAAGACTCCATTCAGGTTTCAATTGCCTAAGCTTCTGCTTAACTGGCTTGAATCCATCTTTGATGGGGAGTCGATGGATGAAAATGTCAGTAGACAAGCCAATCATGTCTTCATGTGACCATGCAAACACATCCTAGAACTGAGTTAAAAGTTCAATCAGGTTTGCTTTTTGGTATTGGGTGAGATCTATGCCTATCTGGATTTCTTTGAGGTTTTCTGATGTTCCAATATTGACAGTAGTGGATTGATCGAGGTTTGGTTTGGGTTTTTCTTCCACCCATTCTTTGATCTCCTCGGGCACCTCATACTCATCTAACTCCTCTTGATCAATCTCAATTAAGTCGAAGTTCAGTTCTACATCAAAGTTGTAGTCACTGTGACAGTTTGGCATCTCATCAACAGGGACAACCAAATCCAATTCTGGAGTCCTGAAAAAAAATGCTTTCACTTTAATAATGAAACTGTTTAAATATACAAAGCATTTAGCAAAACATCACAAAAGTAACTGCTATAGCTGTGCAACCAAATAAGCAGTAAACGAAACCATATCTCAGGGCAGATGGACTTTCTGCCCTTTTACCCTTTTTGAATGAAGAATGGGGTGTTGCTCCAATTGTCAAGTGTCAGATCCTCATGGATAGGGAGGATAAATGATTTATGGCCTTCTGCATCATCTCTGATGATGACTGAGACATCCTTCATACCAGAGCCGGGGTTCTTTGAACTGCCACCCTCCCCTTCTTGATGCGAGGAATTCAGATCTGGTCTTCTTCATCACTGTCCGGGATATCATCGTTCATGCCCTTGTAATGCATCAAACAATACATGTTAGCAAATGGGTCTCGTCCTTCGTGCAGGAACTTTTCTTTTCCCTTTTTGCTTTCCCCATCAATCTCCGGGGCTTTTCTCTCACTAATTGGTTTGACTGGAGGAAACAGCATACCTGACACGACAACAGGAATCTTCCTCATTGGTCTCACAAACCCGGCATCAGTGAGGTTTGGTAGCAGTATAGTGGAAGCATGAACCTTTGGATGCTTGTGTGGGTTCCGGTGGTTTGACCCAGATGAATAGCTTAATCCAGCTTTCCCTGACTCGCTCAGGATTTTCACCGGACTCTTGATACCTTGCTGATTTTTTCCTAACCCTTCTCCAGGGCAGAAACCTAAAGATACCATCTCCTTACCCACCGTCATTACTTCGAGGGAAACTTTTGGTTTCAAAGTTGGTGCCCCAACAGGTAGGCACTGAGAATTGCTCACCTCCATTGCTTAAAAACTAGCAGGTTCAATCCCTTCATCTAGACTGATCACCGGCATGTCTCCTTGTATGCAGACAGGGTATTTTGGCTCGACATTTACCATGATTAGGTTTCCATTGATGATGTACTTGAGTTGCTGAAGGAGGGTGGATGGAACTGCTCCTGCCATGTGGATCCACGGCCTTCCCAGCAACAAATTGTATCTGGTGGTAATGTTGAGTACGTGGAAGGATATAGAGAAAGTATGAGGACCAATTTCCAGTGGAAGCTCAATCTCCCCCACAACCTCTTAGGGAGATCCATCGAAAGCCCGGATAACTACTTGACTGGTACGAATCTGGTTTGGGTTGATCTTCATTCTTTCCAAGGTATCATAGGGATAGATGTTTAGGGATGATCCTCCATCTATCAGCACACCTCCGATTACATAGCCCAATGGCATCACTGCGATGTGCAGTGACTTGCAATGGCATGTCCCTTCTGCGGGTATATCATCATCAGTGAAGGATATCACGTTGCTGTTGAAAATGTGCTCTATCACATAACAGAATTTCTCAGTATCGATCGTCTTCGGCAGATGTGCTTCCTCCAGTACTTTCACCATAATGTTGCGATGATCCACCGAGGATAAAACCAGATCTAGGATGGATACCTATTTGAGTGCTTCTTTCAAGCTTTGCACCACCTTGACCTCCTGATACCCCATTTTGCTAAGGAATTCTTTAATTTTCTCTTCAGCCACTTTCCCTTTAGCTTTAATGACTGAATTAATCACCTGTTAAGGCAAGTACATTGGATTTTCCTTGGATACGCTGGCGATATTATTTGAGGTTGAAACTTCATCCTTCCCGTAGTTCCATGGGACTCTCTTTAGGCTGATAACAAGATATTGTGGCCTGAAGGGCAATATTAGAGGCTCGGGCGCAGCCACCTTTACGGGATTCTGTACTTCTTGGACTCCTTTACCCTGTAGTATCAGGGGTGTGATGGCTATATCCTTCTCACAGGAAATTACAACTACTGTTTCTTGATTCAATGCCATGGGAATAAAGAGTGCTTCTTCATCGGGGAAGCCATAATCTTGATTTCCTTTTATCAGTTCACCACTTTCAATCAGATTCTAAATAAGGTGACGAAGTCCCCAGCAATCCTCAGTGTCATGACCGGGTGCATTGGAATGATACTGACAGATCCGATCAGGCTTAAACTTCCTAGATCGAGGGTTTACCGGGGGTAACAAATCTGTAACCATCCCTTCGTTAATTAGCATTTGGAGGATTTCTTTCATTGGCTGGTTCAAATTAGTGAAATTCCTCTGGAAGGCGAATTCCCTATCAGCTTGGAGTTTCTCTTCCTTGGCTACCTTGTCGGCCCAGGGTTTATGCTCATGAAATTGGTAATGATCCCTCATAGCAATGGGGCTAATTTCTGGTGTAGGAGGACTTGCTTCATGCTGGTTGGTCTGATTTATCAGCTGCCTGGTTATCTGATGTTGATACACGACCAGATCCACCAACTGTCTAATTTGTTCCTTAATAGACTTGATTTCCTGTTCCATCAGGAACTGCCTTTCTGACAACTCCCAACTGTTTGGGCTATTAGTACTTGATTGAGTTGACTCTACAACATAACGAAGATATTCATATTTTTCTCCACTCCTCGTGCTAATCATGTTGACACTCTCCTCTTTCTGATGAGGGAGGGGATTATCTTGCACATGCGGTTGCTCTAGTTTGGTCAGCACAATCTCTCCGTTTTCTATCAAGTCTTGGATTTTGTGCTTGAGAGACGAACAGTCTTGTGTATCCTAGGTGATCTGAAATGGTATGCAGACTTTTTACTTGGGTCAAAATTCCTTCTGTCGGAACTAGTTGGTGGAAGGATTTGAACGATCTTCTTTTGTGCTGTCAATAATTTTAGCACGTTTTTGAGTGAATCCCCTAAGGGGGTGTACGTTCTTTGACGTCTGGCCTCCGAATTTTTCTGAAATGGAGGATTTGAAGGTTGTGCTGAAGCTTGAAAAGGGGGAAAGTTCCTCCTTTGAATAGATAAGCTTTAATTACCTTTTTGATCATGTCGTTGCGATACTAAGGACACTTCTTCTTCCTTCTTCTTGTGTACTCTCTGAGGATTACTCCCATAACTTCTATATTGGATATGCTCAGCCATGACTTCCAAGGCGGTAAGATCTTTTATCTTCCCAGACTTTAGCCCCATTTTAGCCATCTCTCTGTGTTTGATCATCTCCAAGAATGGTTTTTCTATGCCTGCTAGGACCCTCTCGTAATACGAAGCTTCTTGAATGTCGATGAAGGTCATGACTATCTCAGACTCAATCATAGGCGGGGTGACTTGTGCCACCATCCATCTCCATCGTTGGGCATACTCTCTGAATGACTCAGTGTTTTGCTTCTTTATTTTTGTGATTTGATATCTGTCTGGAGCCATCTGAGACTGGAAGCTGTATTGATTGAGGAAGGCATGTGCCATCTCTTCCCAGCTATGAATTTTGGTATTATCCAGACAGGCATACCAGGCTCTAGCCTCTCCGATCAGACTCTTCTGGTATAGTTGCATTTTGAGCTTCTCGTCCTCTGCATAGGATCCGAGTTCTCCAATGAATACCTTCAAATGGGTGTATGAATCTCCTAATCCATCATATTTCTCAAAATCAGGGACTTGAAACTTATCGGGATATCAAGCCCCTGGAAATATACATAAATCTGAGTAATTTACGCTTTTAAATGCCCCAGTCCCTTTGATGGACCGGGTGGTTTCTTCCATTTGTTGAACCTTTTTCAGAATATCATCAGCTTCCTGCTCTTTGTTGAGGTTGGTGATTTCAGGGGTTTTGTTGGTCATATCCTGGTTCTGTGGCTCAGAAATCTGAGTATCTTTCTTTCCGGTATCCTGACTGGCACCGGATGTAGATGATTCGGTATGACCGGGTGTTTGTTTCCCTTGAAGGCCATTACTTTGTTCTTTGAAGAAAATAGCTAATTTCGCTATCTGGCTCTTTAATCCTTCAAATTCCTCCCTAGATATAGGGATGGATTCAGGTTGAGCACTTGAGCCATGTCTGGTGATGGACTTAGTGCTTTCTTAGATTTTGACCTGATGACGGGACCAATTTTTCCCTATAATAAACGTAGGTGTGTTAATTTTGATGTATATATATCAACAGGATGCATGTTATGCAATGTTTATTTTTGAGGTTTTTTAATCTTATCCTGTAAAACAAAGGTTAGTTGTTTTGATGACAGGATAGCATGATAAGATTTTGGAATGTATATTTACACTATGAAATTTACATTAGAATTTGGAAAATTAACATTGAATTAAAAGAGGAAGGTATGGAGAAGCTTACCTTCAGATTTGGTTAATCAGAGGTTGATCTATCTTAGGCTACTCTCGTGGTTTTTTGACATAACGGTTCCCAGATCTTCGCAATCTACTAGAGGGGAAATTAATCCGGTCTTTCAATTAGAAGCAGATATGAGTGGTGCCTTTCCTGAGCCTCGCAGGATTAGCCTCCTGTGAGTCCAGTAATCAAACAACACGGGCTCGCCTCCTGGTGGAGGAAACACACAACATACATTCAAATACATCGAGTCTTACCATATGAAATGATGACATGGTGCGAAGCACTAACATAAAGCAGTAAAGCATTCATTCACATCCATTCAATATAAAACGCAGCATTCATACATACGCAGATAAAAGGGGAAATTTTGAAAAGATTTGAACGCGGCTTAAGCCCTCTACCTTCCCCAGCAAAGTTGCCACCTGTCGACGTCGGGAAAAAATCTTGTCGCTTTTGGACATGATCTTTCTCTCTTCATAAATTTTGTTGTTTTCTATCCTTATTTATCTTATCTATTTTATGAATGGTGAAATCTTTAGGAAAAGGCCAACATATATCATGTCGATGATTTGAAAGGTTTACAGAGTCGCCAGTTGGTATATATTGAAATGGTTGTACCAACTCAACCAAGTTTTATTTAATTTTGCAAGTAGGCCCAATTACTGGACACTGTCAAAACTTGGTCTTGAAACTGAGATTCTTAAAGTTCAGGGGCTTGGCTAAGCGGCAGGAGGTATTAGGCACCCCTCGACTCCCGTGAAACACGGTACCACATCATTTTAATATTTCTCTTTTTTAATTTGCAATGTGTGTGTGTATGATGGAAGTAATTGAGTCTATGTTTGTTTGAAAGTAGTGACGTGCTTCGTTGAACCTATATACGAAGGGTTTTATTTGATTTGAAAAAAATCCATTTTTAGACAAGATATGAAAATGATGTTTTAAAAGGTTGATTTTCAAACCCTTACGCTCTCATAGGAATTAAAGCATATTGATACTTCCATTTTATTCTTTTCAGCCTTTGGCTTGATTTGGATGGTGATTGTCGGGATGCAAAGCATCCTCGACCACATAATGTATATACAAGTGTCGGTCTTCTTATGTGCATGACAGCCATCAAAGTGACTCTAGCATGACAAACTATATTTCATTATGTTTGAGACCTTAAATCCGGATAACCGTTTTAAGGTCCCTCAGATGTACATTTTACAGAAAAATTGGCAGGGTACATTTGTAATGTTGGGTTGTCCATCGTGGGAATCAAATTCTGATCAGTTTGATCATGAATCCCACGATTCCTAGGCTCACAAAAAAGGGCCAAGAAAACCTGCACAGCACAGATATTCACAAGAAATGCAATTTGTACTCTAGACGTCGCAAAAACAAAGAATTTATCAGTCAAATCCTTGCATGCGCGTAGCCAAAGCTTCCCGTTCCCACTAGATAGGGATCTAGGGGCGCGAGGTCGCTTTAATGTTTTAACAAAACTAGAAAGAAAAATAGATTTAAATAAATCTTAGCCAATCTAGCTTCTCGGTTCTGGTTGGACCTATTTTGAACCGTTTGAAAGGTAGAAAGAGCTAGATTTAGAGAAATCTAATTCGCCAAATTTTCATTAAAATAAATGCATATCAAATGAACCTTTAAAACAGATATTCAATCACAATGAATACTATATATATATATATATAATTATATATATATAATTATATATATATATATATATAAAAGCTATAAAGAGCCATAGATTTCCAATCTAGGCCCGACTGAATGTAAATATATATTTATAAAAATTGTAAAAGAGCCACGAATTAATCCAGGCTCGACAGGAAAGTAAATATATATATATATATATATATATATATTATAAAAGCTGTAAAAGAGCCACGAAGTAATCCAGTCTCGATAGAAAAATGTAAATATATATATATATATATATATATTTATAAAAGCGGTAAAGAGCCACGAATTTCTCGAAGCTCAACTGAATGTAAATATATATATAAAAAAGCTGTAAAGAGCCACGAATTAATCCAAGCTCAAAAGAATGTAAATATATATATATATATATATATATATATATATATATATATATATATATATATATAAGCTGTGAAGGAGCCACGAATTAATCCAGGCTCAACTAGAATGTAAATATATATATATATTTATAAAAGTGATAAAAAGGCCACGGATTTTCAATCCTGGCCAAACTGAAATATAAATGTTATTATATACAGTTAGTATATATATATATTAAAGCAAAAAAGGTCACGAATTAGCAATCCAGGACAAATGAAGTCAGAAAAATTATATATATATATATATAGTTATATATATATATAAGCAGTAAAAGGGCCACGAATTTGCAATCCAGGCCCGACTGAATTAAAAGTTAGTATATATAGTAAATTATATATATAATAAAGTTGAAAAGGCCACGAATCAGCGATCCAGGCCGAACAAGTTCGTATATATATATATTCTTATAGTTATTGTTATAGTTGTGATCTCAGATTGCATGCTCCTCTGTTGTTCTTTCTTATCATTTCTTTGTCCTTTCGCCCTCCTGGTATCAGAGCCATGAGTTGTTTGTTTGAAAATTGTTGATCTTACCTGTTCAGTCTTAGTCATTTTCGAAAATCAAAATTTTTCTTTCTTCTCTGTTCTTAAGTCACCTAGCTCTTATTATGGAACACCGTGTTCGCCCTGGTCTTTTTGTCCTTTGTAAGTCTCAGAATGGAGTAGTGTTGGGTATATGACCTAGAACATAGGTATGCGTCTGCTTAAGGTATGAAGGGTATGCATGGCAGAACTTTGAATCATTAAAAAATTTTATTTTAAAAATGTGTAGATTGTTCAGATCTAGTTCTTCAGTTAGCAATCGATCAACTTTACCTCCTGTTCCAAACATAGTTAATCAAGAAGAACATAGTTATGAAAACATTAATCAAACTTTGAGTAATTGGAACATACCTAGTGTATCCCCTAAAGAGATACACTAGTCAACTTTTTTAGATAACTTTAAAACTGATTATAATGTTAAAACAGTTGAGAGAGTTTATGCTATTAACAAAGAATATAAAAATTATAGTCTTTTATCTCCTGATGTTATTAATAAACACAGGAAGAAAGTTATAATTTTATTCATATTGGTTTAGTTCAAGTCGCAGTTAAACCTTTGAATATAAAGGGAATTAATTCGAGTATTTTTCTGTGTTTAAGATATGCTCGTTTTCTCAATTATTTCCCTAGTATCATTGGAATAATGGAATCAAGTCTGCATGATGGACCTGTCCATTTTAATTGCTTTCCTGATCTTCCATTAAGCCTCAGCAACGTTAACTTGTTAAAAGCATTAGTCTTAAACATTAAAACTGCAGGAGAGATCACTCAAATGATTGAAGGTTCTCAACCTCTAGCTTTAATATACAGAATTTATTATAAAACCATGAAAACAAATTTAAATGTTCATGCTCTTAATAAAAGTCTCAAAGATTATACTGTTTTGATTGAAAGCAGTACTAGTAATACTAATATCCACACTCCAAGGTCTATTCTTTGGAAGGATGTTACTTTACCTAGTCAATGGGTTTTACCTAACGAACTTCCACAAAAACTAGTTATTAACAATCTGTTAAATGTAGAAAACATTAAACAATTTTCTGATGGTACTGTCAAAGTTAGTTTTGAACATACCAGAAGACCATTAATCATAGAAGAATTTACTAGTTCTTCTGTTCCTTCGGTTACTTCCAGGAGAGACACTGAAGTACTAAGTAATATTTCTATGCCAGATATTAAAATGAAAGGTATTTTAAATCATGGTCAAACCAGTCATCCTTATTACACCACTAATGATATTGTAGAATAAGATCAAGATCTTTCACCTACATCTTCATTAGGTCCTACTCCTTCAGACTTTGAAGCTTCGATTAATCCTCAGTTAAGAGTTCTTACTAAAGAATTTAAATTAGATTAGAATAATCTGGTTGAAGATTTTAATTCCAAATCTAATAAAGAAAAAAGACATGCTTTTCATAATAAATACAATAAACATGACAAAGATAAAATTATTAATAGATGGAAAAGATTTATTAACAATGAAAAAATAAACATTATTTTTTATGATTGGTATGATAAATATTATTCTCATTGTAATGTTTTAACCAAAAGTCAGTGGACTAAGGAGGATAAGACAAGAGTTTTGGCCAGTCATCCTCCTTTAGAGACTGTTCTTTTGACTATTAAAAATACTTCAGTTATTGTCAGTCCGTCTAAAGTTGCTGATGGCAAAACTGACGAAAAGAAAATTATTGAACAAAATAATTTCACTAATCAGTATTTAGCCTCTATTAGAAAGCAGTTGGATAAAATTGAAGAAAAATTTGATCAATCTATGGTTAAAAATCTTGATAAAAAGTTAGACCGGCCTTTATTAACTCTCCTTGAAAACATAGATGGTTTGGGATTGCCTAATAAAGATTCCGATTTAGTAAAAATAATAGATAAATTACTTTAAAAAATGAGTTCTGGAGAATCTAGTGGTACTATTGCTATCATAAATCAGATTGAAGAATCTGAAGATGAAAGCATTAGTCAATCAGATAATAAATCTGAAATAATTTTACTTCCAGATCTTAACGATCAGTTAAATAAGTTAACTTTTAATAATACAAGTATAACAAAAAATTAATATTCTAGACCCACTCCTCCAGATATTCAATTTGAAGAGAAGAATCTAGATAATCAATTTTCTGTTTCCTCTAATAAAATTTATGAATGGAATATTGATGGATTTAGTGATCATCAAATTCTTACTAAAATGAATCACATGTCCATGGTCGCTAATAGTTATATTACAGTATTCAGTAGTTTAACACAACCTAAAATTGTTGAAATATTAACTAATGGATTTACTGGTGTCCTTCGTTCTTGGTGGGAGAAACACCTTGATGAAGATGCATGGCACTCTATAATTCATGCGCGCCAGTTAGATGATGATGGCCATCCAATCTTTAGAGAAGATATGGGTTTTGGTGTTCCTGATGGAGTAAATACATTAATATTTACCATAATAAAAAAAATTTATAGGAACTCCTAGTACTATTACTGAAAGAATTCATGATCAGTTAAGTAATCTCACTTGTCCCACTCTAAGTGATTTTAGATGGTACAAATAATGTTTTTATTTCTCGTGTCATGATGAAGAGTGATAGTAACAAGCCTTTCTGGAAAGAAAAGTTTGTCAATGGCCTTCCTAATTTGTTTGCTCACAAAATTAGAGAAGAGCTCAGTAAAACTTTAGGATATATTGATTATGATAACCTAACTTATGGTGATATAATTAGTTATATTCAAAAGATTGGCTTAAAAATGTGTATTGATTATAAACTTGCTAAACAAGCTAGTAAAGACCAAAACAAAGATAAATATGAGCTTGGAACTTTCTGCGAAAAATATGGTTTACCTCCTGTTGCTCCCTCCAGAAGAAAGCATCGAAAAAAAGATATTGAAAAACGCAAGAGTAGTAAGCATCATAAGAAGAGATACAGTCAAGATAAAAATCAAGATAATTATTATGAGAAACCTAAGTCAAAAGGAAAAACTCATAATAAAAAGTCTTCTCACAAATCAAAAACTTATGATAAAAGTAAAATTACTTGTCATAATTGTGGTCAGAAAGGTCATTATAAAAATGAGTGTAAGATTAAGCAGAAATTAAGTCAGTTGAACATTTCTGCTGAAGAAACTGATAAGCTTTTAAAATTAATAAGGATTGAGAATGACGTTGATAGCAACGATTATTCTGATATTCCTTATTCCTCTAATAACAATTAAGATAATCAAACTGATAATGAAAACGAAGAAGTCGCTTTGTGTACATATAATTACAAATCTGATTGCTGCAATAAAACTATTAATGTGCTTAACAAAGATGACAAAGAAAGCTCTTTGTTAATTGATTTAATTAGTAAAATTACTGACCCTGAGTTAAAATTATAGTACATAAAGCAACTAAAAGAATTATTAACTAAAAACAATTCAGAAAAAAACAGGGTTATTAAAGGAAAAGATAAACCTATTATCAGTCTTAATAAAACTTTAGAAAGATTTAAGACTCCTGATAAAGAAATAACTCTACCCGAGTTAAATCAAGAGGTTAATAAACTTAAAAATGAAATTTTAGGTCTCAAAATTGAGATTTCTGATTTAAGAAGAGAAGTAACTAATCTTGCAGCTAAAGAATCAGACCTTCACATTTCTGATTCTTCAGAGAATGATGAAGAATGTGACAATCCGGATTTTCAGAAATTGTTAAAATAAGAATTTAATGAATAAAATTCTTATTATGACGTGTTTTGCATGTAAATAAATAAATATATTCATATATTGGGAGGATGAGGTTTAATAGTTAATTTAACTATTGAAGAAATTAAATAAAATTATTACGAAAAGGAAATTAACTGAATATTATTAGTTAATTTAATAAAGTTAAATATTATATTATGAAGTAATATAATTTGGTTATTATTCCTTGTTGGCAGTGGAATTATTATGAATTAAATCTCATAAATAATGTGAGTATTCACTTAATTAAAATAGTGAATTAATATAAATATAATTATTTTAATAAAATATAAAGGTAATATATTACATGTAAGAGTAATACGTTTATGTAATGGCTTAATATATTATATTTAGCCAAGTGAATGTAAATGAGTATGAGAATGAGAATAACTAATATAATTATAAACAAATATTGGTGTTAGGATTAATGAAATAAATTAATATTTAAGTGGAATATTTATGGAATAAGATAAATAGTCGATGAAAATTATTATGGAATAATTTATTCAAGTATGATAATATAGAATAAAATTATGTGGAATGATTTTGTAATTAGTGCGTATTTTATTACGCTAATGGAATAGAAATATTCTAATTTAATTAAATAATTGAATTAGAGCGTTAATAATTTATTAAATAAAATTATTATTATATTAGCTAATTAAATACTGTGTTGGCTAAATAGAGATTATAATTTAATTAAATAAAGGTGTGACAAATGGGCCTTATAATAAGAGAATAGTAGAAAGGAGTTTTAGTTGAGTAAGCCAAACAAGGCCTTGTGACTTTTGGAATTTTGTAAGTGCTAATTAAATAATAATATTAAACACTAATTAGTTTACATATTATATTATCAGTTATATGAGTTTACGAGTTTTGTTCTAAGCCTAAACTAAAAGAAGAAAAGAGAAAGGGAGAAACAGAGAATAGAATAAGAGAAAAAGAGAAGAAACTCTCTATGAGTTTGGAATTGGGTAATCAAGAAGGAAGTGAAGGATTGTCCAGCCTTACAATAATAATCTAAACAAGAATCAAAGGGCTCGTGAAATGCAGATAGCTGTAAGCTGTTAAACTATTATTGGTAAATAACGATCAAGGCAAGTCTTTTAGTTCCTATTTGCTATATGAACTTGATGATGAACTATTTTAAATTTTTATTTCAAATAGCATGGTGTGTTATATATATGTTGAAATTATGAAACGTTGAAGTCAATTTATGACTATGTTGATTGAGTAATGAATGCTGATTGAGTAAGGAACTCAATCTTTATACTTGTTATATGAACTGCAACATGTATGTTATGTTAGTCCAATGTTTATGAGATGTATGTTGAGCATGTTGTTATATGCTATGTGATGCATGAAAACTGTTAGATCTTGCTAAGCTGTCGAGCTCAATCTTGCAAATAATCACTTTTGCAGGTTAAGGATTCAAGGTAACGCTATGTGCTACTTGCAAGAAATGAATCAGATGTAATGCATGAATACTTTGGCTGAATTGTTATTATTTTGGACAATGTTTAAGATTCCAGATAATGTATTTGATAATGTATGATGGTTAATAGATGTTGAGTTGTAAAGTTTAATTTTATCCGATGTATAAAGGTTATTGAACCTAGTTGTAAGTTTTAGTTTATAATAACTCTGACGAAGCGATTCATAAAATAAATTTGAATCAAAGTTATGTAATGATAAAGGTTGAGATTCAGGGCAATAAAGGTAGAATTATATAAAAGTTTTAATTATTTCGCATTTTTAGCTGATTTTAATATCGAATCATGATGTAAAGTTAGAATAAAGTTGTATTGTTAACGATCGAGAAGTAGAATTATATTGTATGAATTTTGGGATCGTTACAGTTGGTATCAGTGCTGATAGGTTATACACGTTAGGTAAGAGTACCTTAGGCTATGACCTTCGAAAAGAAGATGTTAAGCTTAAGTTACGTATAATGAAAAGTTGATTCTTTTCACATACGTAGATGTATAGGATGAGTTAAGTCCTATAAATGTTAGAAGAAAAAAGATGAGAATAACGAGGAATAAAACTCGAATAAAATGTTGAACTTTATGAATGAAGTTAGAAATTTTTAAAAGAAGAGTTGTTAAATAAATAAGAAGATTCAAAGAAGAATCTTGAAGAGATATGAAGATAAGAATCAGGAGTTACCTAACTCCAACAATAAAGATGACGAATAATGATGAATAGACAAAGTCTATAAGATTAAAAGCATAATGAAATCATGATATAACATGATGAAAAGAAAAGATAAGAAGTTTTTAAAACAAAACGATAATGAGATAAGAAAGAATTATAAGGGAGATGATTATAGAATAAGGTCACGACATGATCTTTTAAAGTTAAAAGACAGTTGGTCTGTAATGATTGAATAGTTATAGTTTGAGACTATAACGAGAATGTACTATGTTATAGTACGAGATTAACTCACGAAGAGTTATAAATGATGAGATACAGGAGTCTATATCGAGTATAGAGCAAGAAGTTATGAGTAAGATAGAGTTAAGTGGGTTTTCAACTGAGGACTCATGTAGTGGCTCAGTTGTACAAATCTTTGTATGGGCAGGGTTTTGTGCTTACACTTGGCTTTTCATATTGATAATCATTGGAAGGTTGGTGTCGCGCTATCGATATATATATGACAAGAAGGTCATTCTTTTCTCATGTTATATTTGATAGTTAGAGTCAATAGAGATTAGATTAGATGATATTAAGATTACATTAGATGATCATAAGGTTAGGCGAGTTCTTAAAACTCATACTTATGGTAAGTTCGTGACTCATAATCCTATGTATGCTCTGAACCCCTAAGCATATGGACAATCTCTGATCAGTTCTTTGACTATGTATTGCTAGGACAAGTTCTTAAACTCATATTATTGTGGCAAGTTCCTGACTTCTAAAGTGTGGTAAGTTTGATGAACTATACTGGGTATAGAAAGGTTATGGTGTAGGAAGCATTGATGTTGTTTAAGGTTGATAGAATGATTAAGTAATGATGGAATAAAGATTTAATTGATGAAGAAAGTTTTATATTCTAAATCTCCTAGCTTTGCTAGATTTTTGAAATTTATTGACTTCGTGTTGATGTTGCACTTCTGTTTTTTTTTAAAAACATTGGATCAAATGATAGAACCAATGAATTTTTAAAATAGTGCTATTATTCACATGTCTATGCTAATTGCTTCAGCTAGACAAAAATGATTTAAAATTTTCAAAATGTATTTTATATACGCATCATTTGATATGGTGTAAAAATAATAATCGAGGAAGTTATCAATGCAGTTAAACCTAGTGTTGGATGTGATCGTATGATCGTCAGCCCACTATGGTATGATGTAGTATGACGACATCATGCAATGACGAAATCCTCAATGTATCAGTACTACGATACGGTATCAGGATATTGTGAAAAGATTTATTTATTATTTTCAGTTTCCTTAAACGAAAAAAAAAATATTTATTTTATTGAGTTGGTTAAAAATATATATACATATATATATATATATATATATATATATTTTGATTGATGTCCGAATTATTTCTAGAAGTCTATGCTACTTGATTCATCTAGACAAATATTGAAAGATGTTTATGAAATTCGAGCGTTTTTGGTCAAACTATGCTAAACCAAATTATTTTGGTGCGGATTCAGGTGTTGAAAGCTGAGACCCTATAAAAAGGGGACATGTTATCGGAGACTATAGTTCCGAGTGTAACGTATAGAGTCGTTACGATATACTATGTTTGGGCCCGACGTAGGGGTACGATAGGCTGGCCACCTAGAGTACCGATGCGGTTTATAGTGTGAAGTACCGGGGATGAACCACTATTAAACCTAAATATCAGTTCAATGTCTCATGACCACTCAGCATGATTTGGAATCTTGAAATTCCTGAGTTATTTATATCGCTTCCCAATTATTGAGCAATTGTGGAAGATTCTTATTATTCTGAAGGAAAATGTAGCAGGGAGGATATTCCTTAGAGAAAAGTAGTTGTAGAACGCAAACAATCCAGTGAATAAAGATCAACATAAAATTTATTTTGATAGATAGAATGAACGAAGATTTATATTAAAATTTCGAGGACGAAATTCTTAGAAGAAGGGGTGAATGTGATAACCCGAATACTTATAAGATAGTGAATTATGAAGTATATAACTTCGACGAGTAAAGTATATGGCAATGATCCTTAGAAAGGAAATGAATGAGTTAGAGAATATATAATATTTGAAATCTAATTGTGTTTAATTGAAGGTTATGAAATAAAACATAAAAATTTATTGAAGAACTGAATGTAGTGGAATATATATATATATATATATATATATATATATATATATATATATATATATATATATATATATATATATATATAACCTATATTAAGGTAATGTGTTGAAGTCGTTCAACGATAAATGTTCTTAAAGAGAGTTGATGGAAACCTGAGTAAGGTAGGGTTTCGGTGATTCCGAGGACGGAATCCTTATAAGGAGGGAAGAATGTGATAACACGAATTTTTAGAAATTGTTAAAATAAGAATTTAATGAATAAAATTCTTATTATGACGTGTTTTGCGTGTAAATAAATATATATATTCATATATTGGGAGGATGAGGTTTAATAGTTAATTTAACTATTGAATAAATTAAATGAAATTATTACGAAAAGGAAATTAACTGAATATTATAAGTTAATTTAATAAAGTTAAATATTATATTATGAAGTAATATAATTTGGTTATTATTCCTTGTTGGCAGTGGAATTATTATGAATTAAATCTCATAAATAATGTGAGTATTCACTTAATTAAAATAGTGAATTAATATAAATATAATTATTTTAATAAAATATGAAGGTAATATATTACATGTAAGAGTAATACGTTTATGTAATGGCTTAATATATTATATTTAGCCAAGTGAATGTAAATAAGTATGAGAATGAGAAGAACCAATATAATTATAAATAAATTTTGGTGTTAGGATTAATGAATTAAATTAATATTTTAGTTGGAATATTTATGGAATAAGATAAATAGTCAATGAAAATTATTATGGAATAATTTATTCAAGTATGATAATATAGAATAAAATTATGTGGAATGATTTTGTAAACAGTGCGTATTTTATTATGCTAATGGAATAGAAATATTCTAATTTAATTAAATAATTGAATTAGAGCGTTAACGATTTATGAAATAAAATTATAATTATATTTGCTAATTAAATATTGTGTTGGCTAAATAGAGATTATAATTTAATTAAATAAAGGTGTGAAAAATGGGCCTTATAATAAGAGAATTATAATAATAAGTAGAAAGGAGTTTTAGTTGAGTAAGTCAAACAAGGCCTTGTGACTTTTGGAATTTTGTAAGTGCTAATTAAATAATAATATTAAACACTAATTAGTTTACATATTATATTATCAGTTATATGAGTTTACGAGTTTTGTTCTAAGCCTAAACTAAAAGAAGAAAAGAGAAAGGGAGAAACAAAGAAGATAATGAGAAAAAAAGAGAAGAAACTCTCTGTGAGTTTGGAATTGGGTAATCAAGAAGGAAGTGAAGGATTGTCCAGCCTTACAATAATAATCTAAACAAGAATCAAAGGGCACGTGAAGTCCAGATAGCTGTAAGCTGTCAAACTGTTATTGGTAAACAACAATCAATACAAGTCTTTCTGTTCCTATTTGCTATGTGAACTTGATGATGAACTATTTTAAATCTTTATTTCAAATAGCATGGTGTGTTATATATATGTTGAAATTATAAAACGTTGAAGTCAATTTATGACTATGTTGATTGAGTAATGAATGCTGATTGAGTAAGGAACTCAATCTTTATACTTGTTATATGAACTGCAACATGTATGTTATGTTAGTCCAATGTTTATGAGATGTATGTTAAGCATGTTGTTATGTGCTATGTGATGCATGAAAACTGTTAGATCTTGCTGAGCTGTCGAGCTCAATTTTGTAAATAATCACTTTTGTAGGTTAAGGATTCAAGGTAACGCTATGTGCTACTTGCAAGAAATGAATCAGATGTTATGCATGAATACTTTGGCTGAATTGTTATTATTTTGGACCATGTTTAAGATTCCAGATAATGTATTTGATAATGTATGATGGTTAATAGATGTTGAGTTGTAAAGTTTAATTTTATCTGATGTATAAAGGTTATTGAACTTGGTTGTAAGTTTTAGCTTATAATAACTCTGACGAAGCAATTCATAAAATAAATTTGAATCAAAGTTATGTAATGATAAAGGTTGAGATTCAGGGCAATAAAGATAGAATTATATAAAAGTTTTAATTATTTCGCATTTTTAGTGATTTTAATATCGAATCATGATGTAAAGTTATAATAAAATTGTATTGTTAACGATCGAGAAGTAGAATTATATGGTATGAATTTTGGAATCGTTACAAAGTAGCTGAATCTTCTAACGCTAAAGATAAAGAGTCAATTCTCATGGTTCAAGGTAATTCATTAAAAAGATTAAAAGATATCACCGTACAAAAATGGTATATTATTGTTAAGCTAGTCATCGATAAAACCTTTTCAATTGAGCTTCCTGATTTAGTTGATACTGGCGCAGATCTTAATTGTATTCAAGAAGGTTTAATCCCTACTAAGTTTTATAAGAAAACTAGTTAGAGGTTAAACTCTGCTAATGGTAGCAAAATAGAAATAAAATATAAACTTCCTAAAGTTCATATTTGTCAAGACAATATGTGTTTTAAAACCACTTTTATTTTACTTCGCAACCTGACGGATAAGATTATTTTAGACCTTCCGTTTATATATTTATTGTATCCATTTACTACTAGTAATAATGGTTTAACCACTGAACATTTAGGTCAAAAGGTAGTATTTAAATTCATTACTCAGCCCAAAGAGAGAGATTTGAAATTCATTCAAGATGAATCTATTTCAAAATCTTTAAACCTGTTGAATTGTAAAACTACTCAGTTAAAATTCTTAAAAGAAGAAATTAGATACAAACATGTTGAAGAACTTCTTCTCAGTAAAAAAGTTTAAGAAAAAATTGAAGAACTTAAGAAATTTATGAATAAAAACCTTTGTGCTGATTCTCCCAATGCTTTTTGGCACAGAAAAAAGCATGTTGTAAGGTTACCTTATGCTAAAGAATTTAAAGAACACTTAATTCCTATTAAGGCTCGACCTATACAAATGAATCATCAACAAATGGAACTTTGTAAGCAAGAAATCAATGATTTGCTTGTAAAGGGTTTAATTAAAAATAGTAAATCACCTTGATCTTGTCCGACTTTTTATGTAAATAATGAGGCTGAGAAAGAAAGAGGAGTCCCTAGACTAGTTATTAATTACAAGCCTCTAAACAAGGTCCCTAGAATGGATTAGGTATCCGTTGCCTAACAAAGAATACCTTCTTAGTAAACTCAGTAATGCAACTGTTTTTAGAAAATTTGACCTTAAATCAGGATTTTGGCAGATTAGTATTCATCCCAGTGATAGATACAAGACTGCTTTCACAACTCCTTTTGGTCATTACGAATGGATTGTTCAACCATTCGGACTCAAGAATGCTCCTAGTGAATTTTAGAATATTCTTAATGATATTTTGAATCCATTTAGTCATTTCATCATTGTTTACATTGATGATATTCTTGTTTTCTCCAAATCAATTGAAGAACACCACAAGCATTTGAATTCATTCTTCAAAACTATCAAAGTCAATGGTTTAGTCCTTTCCCTTACTAAATGTAGTCTTTTTCAGACTAGAGTCAAATTTTTTGGTCATGATATTACTTATGGTCTTATTCGACCCATTCAGCGAGTCATTCAATTTGCAGAGAAATTCCCTGATAAAATCATTGATAAAACTCAACTTCAGTGATTTTTAGGATCTCTGAATTATGTTGGTAAGTTCTACCAAAATCTTAGAAAAATTTGTAAACCTCTGTTTCATCGTTTACAAAATAATCCCCCTCTTTGGACTAATTAACATACATCCATCGTCCAACAAGTCAAAAAATACGTTAAAGAATTGCCTTGCCTTGGTGTCTCTAACGTATCTGCATTTAAAATTGTTGAAACTGATGCTTCTGAAATTGGATTCGGAGGTATTTTGAAGCAGAAATTAACCCCTACTTCTTTTGAGCAAATTGTTCGGTTTCATTCTGGCACATGAAATCAGGCTCAAAGTAATTATAGCACAATTAAAAAAGAAATTTTAGCATTAGTTCTATGCATTAGCAAATTTCAAAATGATTTATTAAATCAAAGATTTTTGGTTAGAATTGATTGCAAATCTACCAAATATATTTTAGAAAAAGATGTTAAAAATGTAGTTGCTAAGCATATTTTTGCTAGATGGCAATCTATATTAAGTATTTTTGATTTTAATATTGAATATATTAAAGGTAGTCACAATTCAGTTCCTGATTTTCTCACTCGAGAGTTTATTAATTCAGGTACTCCAGAAAAATGAGCGTGAGAGGTGGCAACACTGCAGTTAGGCCCCCTCCAGGCCCGAGTCAAAGGCCCAAAGGAGCCTTAATTCCTCATCCAGTAAGCCCAGTTCCTGCAGTGGATGTAGCCAATAGGTATCATCTTCTTGGTACTGTTCCAAAGCCTTATAACACGGTTTTAGCCCAATCACCAAAGTCAATGGATCCATTCACTTCGTCTTCTTCATCTAGTAACCCTAATCCAATTCAACTGCATTTGCAGTATATTCCCAATTACACAGTCAATCTGTTTTATATTGAACCTCATATGAAACCTATTGATGATCCAATTAAATTGGCTGCCCAGTTCTTCCCAACTGGATGGCATTTTCTTCCTTTTGCTCCTTATAAATCCCTTGCATATTATAAAAAAATTCTTCTTCAAACTCAGTCAATTCTTATGAAGCCTATCTATGATAGGAATGATAATTCCAAAGTCATTTATCATTTACTTTATATTTAACAGATTATTTCAATGACTGATTGGGGTAATTATTTTTTTGATATTAAACAATTACACAATCTTGATAGTCAATTTTGTTATTATGATTATATTGAAGCATGGAATAAGATCTTCTTATTCCAAAATCCTTCCTTTAGTCATTCGTGGTTTATTCAATTCGACCACAAATTTAAGAGTCAGCTCCCTCTTTGGTTTACTCTTTGGTGGACAAGGTTTGGTTCTACTTTTGATATCTTTCCCCAAGAGCTTAAACCCCTAGTTAGCCATTTTTGTTGTAGAAGTCCTTACAATCAAAAATTTGATTGTATTCCTATTCTTCTCCAGTTTGTCAGTAAATATAAAATCCCATAGATTCTTAAATGGCAATATGGTCTTCTAACCCCTATTGTTGAATCCATTTTCCAGTCATCTAGCGGTCAAACTACTTCCGCTTCTCATTCTAGTCAATTAACTTATGTTACTCGAACTTTTTCCATTAAATGGTGGGATAAATTTGACATTTATCGTATCATAGGTCAAGTTCAGAAAGAATTTCTAGTTAACCCTGTTCCTATTAAATCGGTTTCTCCCAAGGAATCCTCTAGTAAATCCAAAAAATCTTCCCAGTCAAAATTAGATTTTTTGGATATTAATAAATTTTCAAATGCAAAGTTAAAAATGCTTACTCAGATTATCCAAGATAGAGTCGATAAACTTCATGAAGAAATTGTAGCTTCAGAAAGTTCATCATCCTCATCAAGTTCTAGTAAAAGGGCCAGCAGTGCTGAGGATCCATACGGCAGCATAAGTCTCCAAAATGCTCAAGATCCTTTTGCATAGGATGCCCTCCCACTTACCTGACTACTCACTCATAGTCACATGCTGATGTTTATGCTTTTCCACCAAAAGCAAAAGTTTAGTCAAAAGTAGCCGAAAGTCATGCTTGAGTCATTTGTCGTTTAATGGAGTCACATATCCACTGTCGGCCATTTGGTCATTTAGTCAAAAGTTATATTTTCTTTTTCAAAATAATGCATCTGTAATCAGTTACTTTTGTTAAAGTTCTACTATTCAACAATAGTTAAAGATGTTTGTAATCATTTGAGTCTGTAATAGTTCCGATTCTTTATTCTATAAAAGGAAATCGTAGTCATTTGCATGAGGTAGGATTAGAAATCCAATAGAGAGTTTTAGAAAGACTCAGATTCATATCTGACCAATCTTTAAACCTCTGCTTCTTCCTTAGTAACCAATGTTAGGAATTCTTCCAGTGTCAATTGTTTTCGATCGAGATCCGCACTTTACATCAAATTTTTGGAAGCGACTACAGGAATGCATGGGGACGCAGTTAAGAATGAGTACAACTTATCACCCTCAAACAGATGGGCAGAGCGAAAGAACGATCCAAACATTAGAGGATATGTTGAGAGCGTGCATTATGGATTTCAAAGGAAATTGGGATGATCACCTACCACTCATGGAATTCGGTTACAACAACAGTTACCACGCAAGTATTGGCATATCTCCTTACGAAGCATTGAACGGCAGAAAGTGCAGAACTCCATTATATTGGGATGAAGTCGGTGAAAGACATTTGCTAGCACCATAATTGGTGCAATAGACAACCGAGGTCATCAACGTGATCCAAACAAGATTGGTAGCTGCGCATGATAGGCAGAAGAAATACGTCGATCCACACCGCAAAAATATAGAATTTGAATCGGGTAGCTTTGTTTTCTTGAATGTCCCTCACTAGAAGGGAAAGATCAGGTTCGACAAGAACGGAAAATTGAGCCCGAGGTTCATTGGACCCTTTGAGGAGCAGCGAAGAATTGGTGAAGTTGTGTATGAGGTAGCCCTACCTCTAGCGTTAGAGCACATCCACAATATTTTTCATGTTTCAATCTTACGACCGTATAAACTCGATTACAAGCATGTAATTGAATATGAAAGCCTGCAATTTGAGAAAGACTTATCCTATGAAGAAGTTCATATTCAGATTGTTGACAGGAAAGAACAAGTTCTCAGAAATAAAGTGATACCTTCTATTACGGTAATTTGGAGGAACCACAACGCTGAAGAAGCTACGTGGGAACTCGAAGAACATATGATGAAAACTTACCCACACTTATTTGCTTAATCTATGTGTAAACGATTCTGGGGTTTGTAAGGGGGGAGAATGTAACGGGACGAATTTAATTAAACCGTGATTCTGAGGACAGAATCTTTTTAAGGGGGGAAAGATGTGACAAACGAGAATTTTGTAATTTAATTTAAATATTTATTGAATTAAATAAATATTTTTGATGATTTATTTATTGAGTTAAATAATTATTTGATGGAATTGTGGTAGATTAATTTAATTATATGTGTTACATTGATTAAATTAATGTGAATAATTTTTATAGTTCAAAGTATGAATTTAATTGAGTTTATTCGATTAAATGAATTATTTAATAAGTATAATATTATCCTAATTAATTTAATAATTAATTAGAGATTTAATGATTTCACATAATTAATAAATGAGAATTTTAATTATGTGATGATGTGATTTAATGTGTAATATTATCTTTTATTTAATTGATTTAAATAATGCTTGTTTGATTAATTAAAGTGTGACAAATAAACTATATAATAAACACTTTAATTAAAATAATAGGAAAGGAGTTAATAAAGGCACAAACCAAACAAGGCCTTAGTGAGTGGGAGTAGTTAAATACATGGTGAGAATTAACTGACACCCACTAAGCTACCAGTTATAATTATATACGTATATTATATCAGTTAAGTAGAGTTCACATATTCATATCAGAGAAAAGTTAGAGAGAAATATACAAAGAGAAATAGAGAGAATTTAAGAGAAAGATTGAGTGAAGAAGTTTTGAAGAATCAAAGAAAAGAAGTTCTATCTAATCAAACAAACAAGCAAGGGGTAATTCCTTATCTGATTTTTAAATTCATGTTCTTAGTTTTCCATTAATGTATGTTTTAAAAGCTCTCTGTAATTGACATTAATGAATGATTGTTAATTATATTGGTGTATATATGTTAATATATGATCATATCATTTTTTATATCGTTTATTCATGTTTTAAAGTAATCAAAACCATGTAATTATGTTTTAATTAGAGATTTGAAAGTTACAGAGTATGAACACATGTATATGGCCCTTATATACAAAATATCATGCTTTAATTGTTTATTAAACTTTAAATTGATAGTTGATTATGATTATGCATGTTAAAACGAAGAGAACTAACTTTAAACTGACAAATTCGGAGTTATAACAAATCTGTAATGATAAAATTCATGATTTTTGTAAAAACATTGAAAAATACCAAAAACAGTAAATTTATGTGTTCTAATTTGAGTGATTATGAAATCTAAAGTGTTAAAAATATGCTAGAAGCGTTGTATGATGTTTCTGTTAAGATTATAAATCCTGGGTAACAGTAAATTTGTTGTGTTAGTTTAATTTAGCATTTATTTGGCTTTTTATGTGTTCTTCACAAACACTGTCAGACTTCACTGTGACTCGGCGCCGCAGTGTCAATTTTGTGAAGGAACCGGGTGCTGCAGCGCCAGGCAGGTAGTGGCTGACTGTTGCTCGTTTTACCGATCAATATATGCGTGGAAGTATACACGGTCAACAACTAATAAAGAGTAAATAGAGTATCGTTCTCACGGAGAATGAGCTAATAAATCTCACCAAGCACTAACCCATAACCATTTCAGTCTTATCTAAACGAAAGATTTAGTGTTTTGAATAAAACTATGTAATTAAACTAAAACTAATTAACCCTAGAATAAACTAGATAATGAAGATATGAGATCCCAATTTCCCCTATTGAGTCATCTACATCAACACACTTCCTGTTAAGCCAAATTAATTATCACAGATTGTTAGTCGAGAACACGAAAGTGAGACAAGGCCATCTTTCAATGTACCTAATCCATATTACATATAATCCACAATTAATAGAATAAATATGAACACCCACATTACCTAAACCACTATATATCTATGTGATTTACAAATAATTAGGATTTAAGCCCAAGTCCTCAATTGACTACAAGTGGTGCTTCGGTATATGTCTATCTTAAGCACGAATCATACATTCCAACACCATATAGAACATACAAACACAAGCTATTATGATCAAATCTAAACTCATACTTCGTCTTTCAAGTTCATATGAATTATCACAGTAATTGATAGCTAGGCAATTAAGTAATTGAATACAAACCATAATAGACAATTCAATAATGATTAACAAGACCAACAATGAAGTGTATCAACATAAACTACTCAATAGGATCCATTGTAATCTCAAAATAGAGTTTAAGTCATGATTGAATCAAATCTACCATCCATAAGTTGAAAATACATCATAAAATTACAAATATGAATCCAAGAGAAAATAAAGATAGAAAATGCAAATCTGATTTCTCAAGCTCCAAGATTGAGTCTTTAATGCTCTTCACTCGCTTCAACCCTCCGATCTAATCAAATCAAGAAACTAACTATTTTAATATACTCTAATCTAATATTGAAAATAAAGAGAAGAAAAGAGAGAACAATATTAAGCTAAGTGGTCTCCAAGGAGAGATATATGAATAATAACAAAATTGGTCTAACATATCGTTCCAAGTCTGTTTGCCTCCTTGCCCAAGCAATACTCTAATTGCCCTTTTAATAAAAGTCAAACTGCATAAATATTGACTGGCGCAGCTGCGCTCCTTGCTAGCTCAAAACTGGCGCAGCTGCGCTGCAGAGGATCCGGCCAAGTCTTCTGGCGCTGCTGCGCAGGGTATACACATGAAGCTGGCACAGCTGCGACATGCTTTTTTCTATCCAGCATCATGCCTCTTCTCTGCTATTGCTGCTCAGTGCTCCTTTTCCCATCATTGCATCTTTTTTAGCTCATATGTCACCAAGAAAGTTCCAAATCAAGAAAACTACAAAAGAAAGTAAAAATGTATGAAAAGCAACAATAATACTTGAGTTTAAGCAACAAAACAAGTTAGTTAATATCTAAATAAGTGGCTATAAAAACCACTTATCAAATACCCCCAAACTTAAACCGTTGCTTGCCCTCAAGTAACAAAAACAAAACCAAAAAAAAGTTGCAATGCAATAACTACTATGTATGCAACCTACACTAAAATGAAAGTGAATCTAGGAATCAGTCAGAATTGATATTCATATGAAATGCCTCAAAAAAACTACAAGATAATTAAACAGAAAAGCTACTCAAAATAAGATCGTCAAGCATATCCTCTGCAAATCCAAAACTGTCAGTACTGATGTATTGTGTGTGTCTGAAGCAACCATTAAACATGCTTTTGAACAAATATATCACATACTATACTTCTTAGGGGAAAAACGAGTTTCAACTCAAGAAAAGCAATAAATCAGATAAGTTCTAACCAAGACCATGCATCACTTAAACTAAGAGTCCACAAGGGCTTTAATATGCTTTTTATTTACTCACGAGGGCAATTTTGCCCTTTCCCGTGTACACACTCGACTGTGCAAAGCCTAGTCCTCTTAGGCTTTTCAATAATACCCGTGTAACGAGCTTTCGATCAACGACTCCCAGACCAAAAGACCTTAGGGCGCCGGGTGTAAAGACACCCCTAAGGCTTACTTGTTGGAGTATCAAATGCCACAGGACTCGACGTAGCCGAAGTGTTTGTTCACAATCTATTTTTTTCTTCTTTTTCTTTTCTTTTTCACTTTTTCTCTTCTTATATTATTTTTCCACATATAACATGCATACCCCTTGTTTCTCCCAAACTTAAGCTTTTTACAGTTCTAATTATTGCCACTTAATTACTAAAACTATTTATTAAAACACAGATTTCCCACCAGAAGACAAGTATGTGAGAATTTAAACTAAGCAAATCATGGTGGTTACTCTAGAGTGCTATCCGGTGACATCAGTATCCGACAGACAAGGATTTACACTATGATATTGTGACCCCCCCAAATTCGGATCGCCACTGGTCTCTCAAATTTGGTTCGTCACGTTCTCACGATAATAATACAATAACTAAAATCACACAATCACAGCGGATAATCCAAAATAATATACAATGATTTATTATAATTATTCCCCCAAGTCTCACAACCTACAGTACTTAATAGATTACATAAGAATATCAAATACAGACTTATTACATAACCTTACTTAAGCTTAAACATAGTTTCGAAATAGTCTTAACACAACAGCAGAGGTTTTTTAAAACATTAAAAGGAACAAGCTAGTCGGTAGCCTTGCCCTTGCCCTTATCGACGCCAGAAGGTCCACCCTGTTCTGCCATAACTGAAAGGTTTTAAATAAGCAAGAATGAGCACAAATTGCCCAGCAAGTAATATACGATAAGGGTAAAGAGTTTTATGAGTTTGAGATACCAAGGTATAATCTCAATGATAATCCAGAAGAATAATGTCATGAATAACGAGTATCAATAATTCTCAAATCAAATCCTTGGAATATAAAATGATAGCTCAATATAGATCAACAGATATATATGAATTCAAAGGCAATCAACGTATCCAACTGGATAAAATAATTTATACTGAGCAGTCATTAAGGACTATTGAACATCTACTAGAATTATCAACGTTAAACCGATAACCCAAAGAAATAAGTATAATAGATGATCAGTCTGCAATACTCTATGTTATGCATAACGGCACAATAATTTTTATGCGTGTGTTGGGGATTCCAACAATATACACTCCCCTTACCATAAGGGTTATTCAACTCAGTTTTTAAGATTTTTGCACCAGTCAATTGGTTTGAATAGTTTTCTAAACAAGCATATAGTCTAGCCGAATCAAATGGCATAGACTACTTTCACGATATTCAAGAACAATACCAAGTTCAACATGAATAATAGCTTTCATAAGGCTCAATGGAATAAGAGTTATTTAACAAGCATACTATCTCAATTTAAACGAGTAAGTTTAAAAATTGGCTTGCAATACTCCTTCAATGAAGTAAATACAAGGATAGGATACTTGCACCGTAAAAGTGTAAGTTAGAGAACTTGCCTTAAGCGTAGTCTATCCACGTTAAATAATTCAACACTTTCGAATCCTATTTATAGTATATAATATGTATAGGATGTGCATTAGCTAAACACATTTGGTACACAAGCTTGATACCCAAGTTAAATATACACACATGTTGCTACCTTAGTCACATGTCATTACATTCTTATACGCACATGGTATGAAATCAAATTATAAGTTACCACGAAATCAAATAACATTCGTATAACATTATGTTATTTTTAGTCAATTAGGTTTTCATTAGCTATGGAATTCTTTTTCTCAATTGAAACATCTTCATGGTATGCTATTATCATATATCAGTAACAATTAGACTTATTTAGCGCTATAGCATTAATATGAGTTAACCGTCAAAATCAGATTAACAAAACTGTCCAGATTTTATTTTGGCATGGCGCAGCTGCGCAATGGTTAGGCCTAGGGACGGCGCAACTGCGCTGTCCCCTGGCCTGACCAGAGTTGAGCTTTTGCTCTTCCTAGATCCGTCTCATGATAACAACACATAGTATATTAGCATGTAAAGGGTCTTACATGCTTTTACAGTGATCTTACATTTATTCTTGGTATGTTATGGTTTTAACTTAGGATTTCAAATGAGCTAAGGCAAATCAAGATCATGAAATTACAAAGGCTAACATGCTCTCCTTTTAAACACATAAGGTATTCATATAACTTATATTAGGCATACTTATGAGTATTCACATCACATACATGTAACTAGCACCGTTATTAGTTTGAAAATATGCTTCATTCGTGCTTAACTTGTTTTCACGACATCTAACATGGTAGGCATACATGTATGATACATTAGTGAGGTTAAGAGCTCTATTGAACATGTCCATAAATATCAGAATCTAAATCTCAATATAACATGCCAAGGTTCACGTTCAACACTTATACTTCCGTTAGTATCGTTCACTAATAAGGTCTAACATGTTCATGATATATATATATATATATATATGTTAACATGTCCGTCATGCATTTCTAGGCCATATAAATATGCTTGCAAAATTAGTACACCAAGATGATACACACATGTCAAAGTTCCCTTTTTAAAGTTCTAAGTTCCTTTTGAAAATTACGCTTCTCATCAATCATTCATCCAAACATAATAGAACATGCTCATTTTAGTTCTATGTACTCATATATACAGGTTACTCATGCTAGCATGCTTGTCTAAGTTGTAGTAATCAATTAACACTTAGCAGATTTCTAACAGAATTGAGAAGCTGACTTCAGAGGCTGGCGCAGCTGTGCTGCGCCCCAGTAATAAACCGGCGCAGCTGCGCCGTGTCTGGTTTGCACCAGAGAGTTCCCTGCTTCGGCAGTTTCCAATCCCAACATCAAAATTACTTCACCAATTCGATTATAATCATGCCACATTGTATACCAACATGTTATTAACTTAGATAATAGCTAACAAACATATCCTAATCAACTTATCACAATAATCAAGCTTAATTTAAGAATTAATATTTTGACAGAAAATAAGAATTGAAGGACATGGAAATGTAGTATACCTCTGCTACTAGTGAATTGAGCTTGTTGCAATATTATACTCTACTATGCTGTTATACTTCCCTCTCTTAACACAATAGAACTCTCAGCAAAAGAAATTAGAAGGGGGGAAGCTCAATTTATAGAATTTTGAAAACCCAGTTAATGAAATTCTACAAAATCTTAATCCATTGGTATGAACAAGAATATGAAGGTTAAGAGGGAGTTGTTGAGTAGTTGGTGATAATCATCATGAAGGCCACTCCCCATTGATGATTTGCTAGCTAGTTTGCTGAGTTTGAGGATGTAGGGAGTAGACTATCATTGGAGTATTTCACGTGGAGAGAATGAGGGGTTATGGGACAAGAGAATGCAACTCAGCCATTGGACAATATGGGTATATACAACACTTATGTTATACATTTATACATAATATATACACTTAGGTTATAATTTAATGTCACAATGTAATTCACATAAATAACTTACTTGTTTGTTTTATTATTCACAATGTCAGATAAATCAATAATAATTAATTATCCATCTCATCAATTAATTAACAATAATATTAATTAATTAATCTGTTCTTTTAATTACGTAGCATTATACGATAAATTATAATATTCCTCAATAGTTTAATAAATATAAATCTTATTATATTTATAAACAATTTACTTACTATTACTTGCAATAAATCAACATACTATTATTATATTTCTTATAATAATAATTAATATAGATTACTTATTCACTTAATAATTTCTTCGTCCATGAACTAATTAATTCATCATCGAATCTATTATCGTCCCACATAAGGCACTTTAACGAGCTTATCATAAACTCCATACTTTCCTCAATTATTATATATATTCAATTCGAATTCACTTGAATTAACTCATCTCATAACACACAAATATTTATATTCAAATAAATATTTATTTCCATTAATATATTCATTTAATAATATTCAAAAATTCTCGGGTATTACAGATATGACATTATAATCAAGCTTAAGTCTCAAATCAGTTCAAAAGGCAAGTAATTTCAGTTTCCTTATAGGCCAAATGACTAACAAACCAACTGACAACTAGATTCATGCAATGTGTCCTAACACAATTAACTAAAACAAAACAAAAAAAATGAAAATTTAACCAAAATACTTCCTAACATGCACTATATGAACTAAACAATATGCAATATGATATAAATTAAACTAAATGCAAAATAAACCTAATACCCCCAAACTTAAAAATTGCAATGTCCTCATTGGAGGTAAAAGGAAAAGGGAACTCCCCTAGGTGTCCTCGTCGTTGTCCTCCTCATTAGCTTGCTCAGGTGGTGTGTCCGGAGGAGGGTACTGGCTGCCTGTTCCAAAGGTAGGGAACTCTGCATGCACACCAAACATCCCGAAAGCACGAGATAAAGCCTGGGAGAACTCGGATGTGTAAGCCTGGAAGTCCACGTACATCGTGTCCATCCGTCTCCTCAACTGGCATAACTCTCTCTACTGAGTAGCATATTCTGCAGAGGTTGGCCCTGCTGCCTGCACTGAAGCACCTTCTTCTTCTTCTTCCTCTTCATCATCATCAGCATCTCCCCGCACAAATCCAAGCCCTCGAGGGTGAGACTCTGCACCCTTCTAAATGGTGTACTGTTGGATAGCTGTATGATCAATGTCCCTCATCGGGAGCTGCAGAGGCTCATTATCCCAGACTACTCCCACAGCTAAGCATAGGCGTGTAATCACTAAAGCATACGGGATTCCTCCTGAAGTGCTACCCCTCATGAATCTGAGCATGGACTGATTAAGGATGTGGCCTATGTCAATTACTTTGTCCTTCACGATGCCATAAAGCAGGGTAGCTCGATCAACAGTGACTTCAGCATGATGACTGGATGGGAGTATGCTCGCGCATATGAAACTATACCAAGCCTTTGCATAGCGACTCAAGGAAGTCTGGAGGAAGCTAACTTTTCTGTCTGTGCCTGCGTAAGTCGTCCACTTAGTGCCTGGCTTGGACAGTTCTTTGATAAGCTTGTCAAGGTCAGTCTCCATACGCTGGGACTCTGCCCAATTTGTTGGACTAGAAGGAAAAGTGTCCACTTTAAATATTTCATTGATCGCCTGTTTTGTGTAAGGAACCTGCTTCCCCTTCACATATGATATCCCATTATACGTCTCATGCACGTTGGCATAGAATTCTTTGATGAGGGGTATAGGGGCTGACAGGGGCTTGGCCACAACTAGTGCCAAGCCATGTTCGATAATCTGTTTCTTCATCAGCCCGTCATTATTACTCGGTTTCAGCCCCCTTTCCTTCACACAATTTTTTCTGTCCAACACATCCACAAAGTATTTCTGAGCTGCCAGGTTGATAAATCTGACACTGTCTAATGCATCACGGGAACTGCCTTCGCCGTGATCACTGCTAGGAGGAGGAGAAGGCGGAGAAGGAGTACGAATCCGTTTAGGCATGTTGATTGGATGGACTTGCAGATGACTGATAACTGGTGACTGATAACTTAGATGCCTCTGCAATCTCAGTGAACAAATGTACCCCCAAACTCTAAGCAATCTACCCAACTCTGTCAAGTTGTATGCCCCCAACTTCTATCAATTGTTCTACACCCAATACTCTGTCAGAGCTTGTATCAAACAGTTAATGAGCACTCAATCATTAATCAAAGCCCTCTGTTTTGCACTGTTTCTTTCGAATTATGCTTTAGGCTTGATTACTGGTAAGTGACAACTTAGAGATGATTTGATGATGATGACTGAGAATGAGATGATGACTGATTAAACCCTCACTTTCTGGAACAACACAAATCCTCACTGCACTCCCATTGTCTTGAACATTGAACAAATAAACACCACTGAATTTTCCCCACTGTGTAAAAGTGAATTTCTGATTGAACAAATGAAGGAATGCAAACCCTAAGTCTCTCTGAACATTCAATCAAACAGGTTGTGTGCAACTTCCTTGAATGCTTAGGATGTCTGTTGTGAACAAATAGAAGTTAGGGTGATGGAGGGGAAGTGAAGTTAGGGTTTCATTGGGGGAGTGGGGGTTTTGTAGAAGTAGATGAAGAGATGGGTTAAGGGTGTTGTTCGGTGGTTAGGGCTTGATTAGGAGAGGCTTGAGTGAGGGAGAGAGTTATAGAGTTTCTGTAGGAGTTCTATGGGTTGAGAATGCAGGTTGCCAAAAGTTACGTGGGGAAATGATTTAAGTTATCGGGTTAGGTTATTTTTAAAAACTGATTGGAGAGCCTGGCGCAGTTGCTCCATGTTAGCCTTTAAAAGTGGCGCAGTTGCGCTTCCTTGTGAATTTCAGCTTCTGGTTTGGGTATTGGCGCGGGCGCTCTGAATAATAGGCATGCTCTGGCGCGGCCGCGCCAATACTCAAGAAATCTTTTTCTGCAGCTTCTTATTTGCAATTGACCATATATCCTTGCACCAAATGAATTGTTCCTGAGTAAGGCACACAAACTTTATTAACTAATAAACTACCAAACATTATTAAGAATTATTTACAACTATGAAGAATTAAACATATAGGGGGAAATGATAGAAAGTGAAATGAAGGATTAAACACATAGGGGGAGAGATTTGATGGGGTGCCTCCCATTGAGCGCTCGGTTTAACGTCGTTAGCTGGACTTTTTACTTGACACCGCTATCCGATTCCTCTACAATAAGCGAGAAACCCTCCATCCATTAGAACCGCAGTGTGTGTTGGGAGGTTCCCCTTCGCGAGAGTCTTCGAAATGAAGCTACCTAACATATTTCTTGTATATGAATTTCCCATTTTGAAGTTCGGACAACTAGGCACTTCTTCCGTTGTATTTATAAATAGATTTTGGCATTGGGGCATGCAAAGTACAATGTGCTCTTCTTCAATTTTCTCTTCCTGGGACCACCATGGCTTCAAAAATGTGGAATCTCTCATATTATCAAGATCCTTGCCTTCGATGTGACTACTAAGGGGGCTTGGGTGTGCAAAACGGACTGGACTATTCAACTTTATCAGAGAAGGCATTTGGGGTAGTATCACGGTTGGCTCAAATTCATTATTTCCCATGTCCCTATTTGTCTTCTCGATGTCCACTTCTTTCAGTTCATCCAGTTGCGTATACGCTTCGGGCTCTCCATCATTTTCAACATCCAGGTCATAGCACCAATTATTCTGAGGACAACTGTTCATAGCTTCAAACATTTAAGATAATTGATTCTGAAGATTTTGAATTTTTATCCCTTGCTCAATCAATTCCTCCTTTATTAAAGCTATGCTAATTTGATTCGTCCAATTCTAAAGATTCTTAATTGACTTTGCTTGCTCCATCAAGGTCTCCTTTGTTGATGCTATGAAATTGACCCCCACATATTCCAATCTTGCCTTCTCTGTTTCAGCCTCGGAATCCATGTATTGAGGTTCATTGGTTGGAGTATAGATTAGTTGATCCATTTGATTCTAATAATTTTATTCGATATTTCCTGACTCCTCATCATTTCCTCTTGGTTTGCTAAGAGCTTATACATGACTCCCTTTGTTGACTGTTCATCTTGTAAACACGGAGATTGATATATGGATTCTGGTGCATATATTGGACTTTGAGCAAAGTATTGGTTGTGACGCCCCCAAATTCGGGTTCCCAAAACCTCGGACCTGGTACGTTACGATACATCATTTCTATAACTATTGCGGAAGATATAAACATAAATTGTTTATACAATAACTTTTACACATAATTCCCAAGGTCTGTAACCTTAACTTAATACCTGCATTCAATATCCTACACGGTATATAATGTCATTTGTATCCTATACTATTACCATTTTAACCGTATAATAATTCCATCCTGGAACTTGTCTTTGCCTTTGACTGTGTTCGAAGTTTCTTCTTTAATCTAAAATGTTTATCATTATATAGCAAGGGTGAGCAACAAGTTTGCCCAGCAAGTTTAAGTTCAAATGAAGATATATCATGATTGAAAAGAATAATAAGCTGACAAACTTTTAACAATATAAGAATTGTTAAAGAACATGAATCAATAATGTTGAATAGCCAACAATGAACATGAATAAATTCAACTGAACCCTATGGTAATGAAGGTGACCAGCCTTTCATACCTGATGAACATATGCAACATGCACTAAGTGCGAATCAATAATCAGTATAGATGTGAATAATTAACAATAATTATTCACGAACATACTTTGAAATATAACTCAAAGTTGAGTTAGAGAAAACTTGCTCAATAAAAGAGTATAGGAACTTACCTGATTCGTTGATTACCACTAAGCAATCTAATTTAATCGCTTTATTGGAAAGACCTATCAGTTATAAGATTGATCTTTCAATTAGTATAACATATTTTATCTTATCAGTCTATTACTTTAAAAGTAAACCATCTAACACTTAACCACATAGTTAAATATTAGATAACCTTAACACTATACATATACGCAAGTCTAAACCTAGCACACATCAAGTCTTTAATAATATTTAATATAGTACAGTGAGTGGTTTCCCACAAAAAACTAACAAATTAGTTTTCGTCTAGTCTACACTATTTTCACAGTGAGTTAGATCAGTTACTAATTTATAGATCCCTTCCCCGGATGAAGAAGTCGTTTAGCCCAGCTACTATACATCAACAATTAAAGTGTACGATTGTACTACCTTAGACTTAACACTACTGTAACATATAACTTGTGAATTAACACTTAATCTTTCATTTTATAAGTCCTTTATAATTTAGTAAGTCGAATTTCTAATCCAGCAACCTGGATTCACACAATCCCACAATCCAGCAACCTAGATTCAAACTGACATCCAATCCAGTAACCTGAATTATCCAAACAGACCAATCCAGCATCTTGGATTGTCTAAACATCTCATCCAGCAAATTGATGGCCAATCCAGCAAACCAGATTGCAACCCAGCAAGCTGGATTCTACTTTTTTAACCAAATCATCTTATTATTTTTTTATCTTTTGTCCATATATAAATACATGTATTTCATACACAAAAATAATTTTTCAGAAATTTTTCAATTTCCTTTATTATTTTTCAAAAATACATTTCTAGTTAGTTTCTTAAGAAAATAACTACCTCACGCTTAACTCCAAAAATTCCCAACTCTTGGTGGGATCTTATACATGTTATCGTGAGCCTCCAGTTTAAATTTCATGGCCATCAAAGTTATACAACTCCAGTTATAGCAATTTTTGTCAAAACAACGCAAATATTGAAATAGTCATAACTTGCTCATTTTAAGTCGGAATGAGCTCATTTTTGGACACAAGCTACTTCATTCCATATATTTACATGTCCCAAAAGGCTTGATTTTATTTCACAAGTTAAGTGGACAAAACAGTCCCTTAAAGTTTTGAACAGTCTACTTTTTGTCATTTTCAGTTTTGGTGTCCTTTGCTAAAAACAGTCCACACGGAAATTTACATGGAATTTTTTAGTGATTCTACTTGGATCTGTTAGAAAACTTATAGATCTAACTCCAGAAATTAACCACACTCAAAAATTCAAAATACACTAGGAGATATGATCGTTTGAATTTCATGTTACATTTTTCCCAAAAATAATTTTTCTAATATTTGTGTTTTCTAAGAAATCTTCCTAGATCTCTTGATTAACCCAATATTAAACATCATAAACCATTACAATACATACTAATACACCTTAAGATCATATATCTACCATGATCTATGATCTATTACACCCAACATACACTAAATCCTAGCAAAACATAATTTATACTAAGAAAATTAAGATTTTTAACCTTTTGAAACATAGTTTCATACTTCTTACTTTTTATCCAATTTTTGACCATCAAAAATAATAAATATACACATAACACACTTATATACATATAGATCCAAGGTTTTAAAGTTTTGAACCATAGATCCATGTTTTGATTAAACAACTAAAAAGAACTTAAATAAAAAGTGTTTATACCTTTGCTTGGTGGATATTCTTCCTTGATCTATCAAAGGGGATGATGATTTTGGGTAAAAGGAAGATCAAAGCCCCTTATTTTCTTCCTTGTTCCAGCCGAATGGCTCTCCTCTCTCTTTCTCACTTTAGTTTTCTTTTACTAGCAAAATAAGATGTGAGAGGAAAGAGAGAAAAATAGATTTTGTGTGAGTTAGTAAATAGATATATTATCTATATCTTCCAATCTCTTGCCCCTTCTCTCCCTTACAAAATTCGGCCAAGTGGCCTCTCCAATCTCCACTATATCTTATCTCTCCTTCTCTCCTATATCTTTAGCAAATCTAACATATCTCACCAAATCTTTCCATATCTTTACAAAATCCATCCAACATCTTACCATATCTATCCAATATATTTTCATATCTATCAAATATCTTACCATATCTATCCAATATCTTACCATATCTAACCAATATATTACCATATCTCAATAATATTAATTAACTTACATAACCCAAGTAGACTTGCTATAATCAAATTAATTAATTGAGATAATAAACTTAATCTCTTAGTGTTAGTAAAAAAATTTAAATACTAACATCCTTACATATTATAACCCTTAGGTTATTAAATTTTCATACCTAATATATATATTAGGCTATAAGACTTTATTCTTAATTCTCTTTATGTGCTAAATAAATATATAAACAATACACAGAAACATATAAGTCCTTCACAAAATTTTTAAATCCATACTCTATTTCCATCTAGGTTTTATTATTTAACATTTATTTAATTATTTAAAATCTTATAAATTCTCGGGTTGTCACATTCACCCCTTCTTCTAAGAATTTCGTCTTCGAAATTACAGCCTACTAATCCCTACTCCTTCTATTCACCAAAATTAGGTTTTCAACTTAATATTTATCTAATTTCATTCTCATTTAATGAGTACACACGGCTTCCTTCTATGAGAAATTATTCTATCATCACATTCTACCCAGAATTCTCCCCAAGGAGTTAAAAACTTTTCAAATAATGCTGAGTGACCATGAACTTTCATCTTTCAATTTTGAAAAGGTTTAAACAGAAATTCATCTGTAAACCGCTCTGTTCTTACTGACACATTGGGTGATCAGCCTGTATGCCCTGCATTGATCAGATGCTACATTACTGCCATTCGACACAATTTGAACGACATTCACGCTCATCATCACCGTCATTGGCGCAAAAATATTTCTCAATTTAGGGATGTTCATACTCAGCCTGGAGTCCGAATCAAAACAATATGGTTCGGGATAAGTTCTCAAAAAGATACTTGAATTTTCATAAATATTGTCTAGCTGAATCAAATAGCTTTAGACATATACCAATAATTTCAATATCAAGCAAAACATGTGTCAGGCCAAATTTAATTGACACTTGACTTTTCTTTAAAATTCTGAAAATAATTTTATGACGTCATTATACCGCATTGTATTTACAGTCCATTGAAGATTTTGTCATTTTGTGACTTTGCCATACAACAATATAACATAGCGTGCTGACGATCTTTAGATCACATCCAATACTAGGCAATACTGCATTAATGACTCCATCATTTTTATCATTCTTGCACCAGGTTCCATGATGCATTGATGATAAATAAAATATGTTTTGATATTTCAAGTAATTTTTGTCTAGCCGAAATAATTAGCATAGACTTTTTTTTAAAACGGTTCAAAAATCTTTGAAAATCAATTTTAGTGTTATTATACCTCAACAGGTAATGATGTGTCAGGATCCCGAAGTCCACACATACACACTTGTCACCATGTTTTGAGGATAACAACAATTCATTTTTGGTGTTATCATGCCACAAGTGGTAACGATGTGTTAGTGGTACAAAGCCCACTTCTACACAATTGTAACCATGTGTTGCTGATAACAAAAATTCGTTTATATTTTTAAAGGCACATCAGTGCGAATTTAGCTTGATGTAAAAAATTTCAAAGTCTAGCGCAACTAGAAGATTTGGAATACCTATGCTTCCACCATCAACATCAATTTTTCTAATGATCAATTGCTTAATAATTCTATCTATTTCTATTATCCTCAGTCCTTCATTCATAATTTTTCGATATCCCCGTATAGTTCATCAAACATACCACACGTTATAAGTTCAGGAACTTACCACAATCATATGGGTTTAAGAACTTGTCCTAGACAGACCATTGGCGTCCATTCGCTGAGGGGTTCAAAATATTTCATATAATTATGAGTCACGAACTTACCATAAGTATGAGTTTTAAGAACTCGCAACTAATCTTATATTCTCTACATATCCGTTAGACACATGTGAAAAGAATCACCTTCTCATCATACATATAGCGAATAGCGCGACACCGATATTTCAATGATTATCAATGTGATAAACTAAGTAGTTGTTAGACCAAGCACAAAAGCCCCGTCCATACAACGGTTTGTACAACTCAGCTATCACATGAGTCCTCAATTAAAATCCCACATATTTCTAGTTCCCTCAATACTCGATACGAATTTCATTTAATCTGTATCTACAATTCACAATTCTTTTCTGAGTTTAACTCGTACTATTTCATAGTACCATATTCGTATAGAAATTTTACTATAAGGTTTTCAATCATTTGATTGATCATCTGTCCTTTTTATGACCTAATCAGATCACGTTGTAATCTGATATTATAATCGTATTATATTACGATTCTTTCCTATCTTATGATCATTTTATTTTACGATCTTCTTTTCCTTTATACTTTTAGTCTTTTAGACTCTATCTATTCTTTACTACTGTTTATCTTTATTATCAGAGTTAGGTAACTCTGGATCTTTATTACTTGTCATGATTCTTCTTTGAATCTTATTGACTTATTAATACCTTGCCCAAATTCATCGCTTAGAACTTAAACTCTATTTGAGTTTATTCCTATTCCTTAATCTCTGTGGTTATAGCCTAAGGTACCCCTACCTAAGGTTTGTAACCTACAGCTCTGATACCAACCTATGACGCCCCCAAATGCGGGTCCCCAGAACCTCGGACCTGGTACGTTACGATACATCATTTCTATAACTATTGCGAAAGATATAAACATAAATTATTTATACAATAACTTTTACACATAATTCCCAAGGTCTGTAACCTTAACTTAATACCTGCATTCAATATCCTACACGGCATACAACGTCATTTGTATCCTATACTATTACCATTTTAACAGTATAATAATTCCATCCTGGAACTTGTCTTTGCCTTTGACTGTGTCCGAAGTTTCTTCTTTAATCTGAAATGTTTATCATGATATAGCAAGGGTGAGCAACAAGTTTGTCCAGTAAGTTTAAGTTCAAATCAAGATATATCATGATTGAAAAGAATAATAAGCTGACAAACTTTCAACAATATAAGAATTGTTAAAGAACATGAATCAATAATGTTGAATAGCCAACAATGAACATGAATAAATTCAACTGAACCTTATGGTAATGAAGGTGATCAGCCTTTCATTCCTGATGAACATATGAAATATGCACTAAGTGCGAATCAATAATCAGTATAGATGTGAATAATTAACAATAATTATTTACGAACATGCTTTAAAATATAACTCAAAGTTGAGTTAGAGAAAACTTGCTCAATAAAAAAGTATAAGAACTTGCCTGATTCATTGATTACCACTAAGCAATCTAATTTAATCGCTTTATTGGAAAGATCTATTTGTTATAAGATTGATCTTTCAATTAGTATAACATACTTTATCTCATCAGTCTATTACTTTAAAAGTAAACCATCTAACACTTAACCACATAGTTAAATATTAGATAACCTTAACATTATACATATACACAAGTCTAAACCTAGCACACATCGAGTCTTTAATAATACTCAATATAGTATACTGAGTGGTTTCCCACAAACAACTAACAAATTAGTTTCCGTCTAGTCTACACTATTTTCACAGTGAGTTAGATCAGTTACTAATTCGTAGATCCCTTCCCCATATGAAGGAGTCGTTTAGCCCAACTACTATACATCAACCATTAAAGAGTACGATTGTACTACCTTAGACTTAACACTACTGTATCATATAACTTGTGAATTAACACTTAATCTTTCATTTTATAAGTCCTTTATAATTTAGTAAGCCGAATTCCTAATCCAGCAACCTGGATTCACATAATCCCACAATCCAGCAACCTGGATTCCAACTGACATCCAATCTAGTAACCTGGATTATCCAAACAAACCAATCCAGCATCTTGGATTGTCTAAACATCTCATCCAGCAAATTGATGGCCAATCCAGCAAACCAGATTGCAATCTAGCAACCTGATGGCCAATCCAGCAAGCTGGATTCCCCTTTTTTAACCAAATCATCTTATTATTTTTTTATCTTTTGTCTATACATAAATACATGTATTTCATACACAAAAATAATTTTTTAGAAATTTTTCAATTTCCTTTAGTATTTTTTAAAAATCTATTTCTAGTTAATTCCTTAAAAAAATAACTACTCCGGACAGCCTACTTTTTGTCATTTTCAATTTTGGTGTCCTTTGCTAAAAATAGTCCACATAGAAATCTAAATGGAATTTTTCAGTGATTCCACTTGGAACTATTAGAAAACTTATAGATCTAACTCTAGAAATTAACCACACTCAAAAATTCAAAATACACTAGAAGATATGATTGTTTGAATTTTATGTTACGTTTTCCCCAAAAATAGTTTTTCTAATCTTTGTGTTTTCTAAGAAATCTTCCTAGATCTCTTGATTAACCCAACATTAAAAATCATAAACCATTATAATACATACTAATAAACCTTAAGATCATATATCTACCATGATCTATGATCTATTACACCCAACATACACTAAATCCAAGCAAAACATAATTTATACTAAGAAAATTAAGATTTTCAACCTTTTGAAACATAGTTTCATTCTTCTTGCTTTTGATCCAATTTTTGACCATCAAAAGTAATAAATCTACACATAACACACTTATATACATATAGATCCAAGATTTTGGAGTTTTGAACCTATAGATCCATGTTTTGATTCAAATAACTAAAGAGAACTTAGATAAAAAGTGTTTATACCTTTGCTTGGTGGATATTCTTCCTTGATCTATCAAAGGGGATAATGATTTTGGGTAAAAGGAAGATCCAAGCCACTTCTTTTCTTCCTTGTTCCAGCCAAATGGCTCTCTTCTCTCTTTCTCACTTTAGTTTTCTTTTACCAGCAAAATAGGATGTGAGAGGAAAGAGAGAAAAATAGATTTTGTGTGAATTAGTAATTGGATATATTATCTATATCTTCCAATCTCATGCCCATTCTATCCCTTACAAAATTCGGCCAAGTGGCCTTTCCAATCTCCACCATATCTTATCTCTCCTTCTCTCTCATATCTTTAGCAAATCTAACAAATCTCACCAAATCTTTCCATATCTTTACAAAATCCATCCAAGATCTTACCATATCTATCCAATATATTTTCATATCTATCAAATATCTTACCATATCTATCCAATATCTTATCATATCTAACCAATATATTACCATATCTCAATAATATTAATTAACTTACATAACCCAATTAGACTTGCTATAATCAAATTAATTAATTGAGATAATATACTTAATCTCTTAGTGTTAGTAAAAAAATTTAAATACTAACATTCTTACATATTATAACCCTTAAGTTATTAAATTTTCATACCTAATATATATATTAGGTTACAAGACTTTATTCTTATTTCTCTTTATGTGCTAAATAAATATATAAACAATACACAAAACCATATAAGTCCTTCACAAAATTTTTTAATCCATACTCTATTTCCATCTAGGTTTTATTATTTAACATTTATTTAATCATTTAAAATCTTATAAATTCTTGGGTTGTCACATTGGTCTTGATAATCATAATTCCATGAAGAATCTGGGTGATACCCCAAATCTTTATGATAATTGGAATAATCATCATGGTCGAAGTAATCACCCCCATACTACACAGGTCCAAAAGTGATGGTGCACTAATGACTCGGATGATTACCAGCACAATAATCACAAGTAATTACTGTATCTCGACTCCGTTGGGCTGCAACAAAGTCCAACTTCCTCGAGAGTGTCTCTTGTGCTGATAATGCAGCAATTGTGTTGAGTCCATCATTCCCTGTTTCCCTTGGTTGATCTTTCCTCGTGTAAAACCATGGATAAGCACTAAAATCCATGGTACCTGAAAAGAGAGAATATAGGAAGAGAATTAAAACAAGATAAAAATGTTTAAATTAAAACTAATTTGATTGAAGCTAATGTTGGCAAAAATTTATCAAATTAAATCCCCGGCAATGGCGCCAAAAACTTGTTGGTCGTTTTACCGATCAATATATGCGTGGAAGTATACACGGTCAACAACTAATAAAGAGTAAATAGAGTATCGTTCTCACGGAGAATGAGCTAATAAATCTCACCAAGCACTAACCCATAACCATTTCAGTCTTATCTAAACGAAAGATTTAGTGTTTTGAATAAAACTATGTAATTAAACTAAAACTAATTAACCCTAGAATAAACTAGATAATGAAGATATGAGATCCCAATTTCCCCTATTGAGTCATCTACATCAACACACTTCCTGTTAAGCCAAATTAATTATCACAGATTGTTAGTCGAGAACACGAAAGTGAGACAAGGCCATCTTTCAATGTACCTAATCCATATTACATATAATCCACAATTAATAGAATAAATATGAACACCCACATTACCTAAACCACTATATATCTATGTGATTTACAAATAATTAGGATTTAAGCCCAAGTCCTCAATTGACTACAAGTGGTGCTTCGGTATATGTCTATCTTAAGCACGAATCATACATTCCAACACCATATAGAACATACAAACACAAGCTATTATGATCAAATCTAAACTCATACTTCGTCTTTCAAGTTCATATGAATTATCACAGTAATTGATAGCTAGGCAATTAAGTAATTGAATACAAACCATAATAGACAATTCAATAATGATTAACAAGACCAACAATGAAGTGTATCAACATAAACTACTCAATAGGATCCATTGTAATCTCAAAATAGAGTTTAAGTCATGATTGAATCAAATCTACCATCCATAAGTTGAAAATACATCATAAAATTACAAATATGAATCCAAGAGAAAATAAAGATAGAAAATGCAAATCTGATTTCTCAAGCTCCAAGATTGAGTCTTTAATGCTCTTCACTCGCTTCAACCCTCCGATCTAATCAAATCAAGAAACTAACTATTTTAATATACTCTAATCTAATATTGAAAATAAAGAGAAGAAAAGAGAGAACAATATTAAGCTAAGTGATCTCCAAGGAGAGATATATGAATAATAACAAAAATAGGTCTAATATATCGTTCCAAGTCTGTTTGCCTCCTAGCCCAAGCAATACTCTAATTGGCCTTTTAATAAAAGTCAAACTGCGTAAATATTGACTGGCGTAGCTGCGCTCCTTGCTAGCTCAAAACTGGCGCAGCTGCGCTGCAGGGGATCCGGCCAAGTCTTTTAAAGCAGTTGCGCAGGGTGTACACATGAAACTGGCACAGCTGCGTCGTGCTTTGTTCTGTCCAGCATCATGCCTCTTCTCTGCTATTGCTACTCAGTGCTCCTTTTGCCATCGTTGCATCTCTTTTAGCTCATATGCCACCAAGAAAGTTCTCAATCAAGAAAACTACAAAAGAAAGTAAAAATGCATAAAAAGTAACAATAATACTTGAGTTTAAGCAACAAAACAAGTTAGTTAATATCTAAATAAGTGGCTATAAAAACCACTTATCAATGACGTAGTCGTGGCGCGGCAGCGACGGTTCTAAAAAGGAACCCAGCGCTGCAGCACGAGGTCACATACTTGAGTGACGTAAGCATGGCGCGACCCAGCGCTGCAGCGCTAGGCCAGGTAGTTTGCTGACGTGGGCTCAGCGCTGCAGCGCTGGTCCCCAGTACAAACTGGGCGCTGCAGCGCCAACCAGGAAAATGAAACAATAAATTTTATTAAAGTGTTCAAAGTTCAGAAAGGTGTTTTAAAATCTAATGTAATGAACATGATGACATGTTAAGCATATATTGAAATGTTAAAATAAATTATTAACTTGTTTTATGAGATTAATTGATAAATTAAATATGAGGTTTGAACTCGTTATTCGTAAAGTCTAATAACGTGTTCAAAGACTGGTGTTTGTGATTCGATGTGGATATCAGACTTAGAATTAATTTGTATTGTGAATGTAATGATATGTAGGATTAAGTGAGGAACGAGAATTATAATTATAGCTTGTGCACGAGGCAAGTGTTCTATTCCTAACTCGTTATCGTTATGCAAGTTTTCTAACTATACTCTTTAACTTAAGCAAGTTTCTAAATTCAAAGTTATTCATTGAGCAAGTTCTAAACTTATGTTTCTATATCAATCAAGTTCTTATTCTTGTTTATTCAAGTCAAGATTTTGTATGAGATATTATAATCTTTGTAAAGCATTACTTCAGTATACAATACTTATTCAATTGTATACTCTCGAGATTCATTATTCAATTTGATTATCAATTATTGTTGAACCTTGTAAGACTAGCGAACCCTTATTGATTCGACTAGTCCATAGTTGATGAGCGTTCTAAATTCTAGAACTATTATTGAGCTTATCCAAACCAAACATCCTTTGGTGCGAACTCTGATGTAAAACTGAGATGAACAACCCTTTATAGGGGATTTTATACTCGTTAGCGTTGAGATGATGTGCACATTCATGGTACTAAGAGCTGATCCCCCTACGTACGAGTAGTAGAGTCCATAAAGTCTTATGACTATTAAAGGTTTAGAGTAGAAATACTTGACAACCTAAGACATAGTTCTTGGTCTTATGACCCTCAGATGTACTTTTGATTCTTGTTATTCATTCTTGATTCAAAAGCCGAGCTTTCTATTATTCAGATCCCTTTGATTTCTTGCATGTTATTATTGCTGTTATATTATTATACTTGTGGGTAATCATGCTCACACTTGCAAAATAACATTCCAGCTAAGATTGAAAGGACCAACGAGCCTTCAACTAACAAGGGCAAGGGAAAGGTTAAAAAATGATGAAGACTTGTTATTTCATTTGAGATTATTATGTTTAAAAACTATGATGTTGTTAAGACTTATTTATTTGTTTAGGTTTCCGCACTGTTGTTTAAGGTTAGTTCAACCTAGGATTTATTTATTATTCAGACGTTGTAACCCTTAAGGGGAAGATTTCTATTTATTTCATGAATTGCTTTCATTATGGGAAGTTTGATATGTGATATTTGTATAGTGAACACCAAATCCTGTGGAAATGAAGTACACTGGATTTGGGGGTGTCACACCATCTCCCCCCACTTGCCTACCATGTCTTCCCATGTGCTAGCACATGGCCCCATATGATATCATGTGCTCATGGGTTGGCCCATGGGTTGCCCCATGGGTTTACCCACTCGTTTACCTGCCGGTTCGACCCATGGGTTTAATTCTTAATTTTAATTCAACTTAAATCTATTTACTTCGTATAAAATTCATATTATACGTCGTATTAAGTCTCGTATCCTCCTCATATTATACTTTTATAATAATTAGTATTATACGCATATTCATTATGTATAATAATCATTTATTATTACACATAATCATTTAGTTCTTTGAGTTCACTTTCCCTAACCCTTAGGGTTTTAAGTCCGCAAGCAAAAAACTTCACGAGCCATAAATGAAATATTATTAAATATTTCATCTCGTCTTAAAATCCTATCATTACGCATATCTCAGAATTTCAATAATAATTCTCGAGCAGAAACGGATAAATAGTGATTTCAAACTTTTCTCGACTAACTTAACTTTTCACGACATATTACCGTCAAATCTTTCGACGGAATGTCATTCCAACATTACAATCTCCCAGAAAGGATTAGGGTTCAAACCCTAACCTCAAACCCTAACCCTTAGGGTTTCACATATAAATAGTGCCTATTTTGACTTTTTCTCAGAAATATTTTTATTCCCGGAAATCTTTTATTTTCGTCTTGAAAATTCTTACTCGTTCATTCTAGCTCGTAGACAGAATCCTCCCCATTTCTAATCATCCTATGTCATAGAATGATTAATAAACACATAACACAAAATATAATAATAAAAATTTATTTTATTAATTAATAATTCTTTAAACCTAATTTCTGGACAATCCAATTTTTTGGGTTGTCACATTCTTCCCTCCTTATAAAAATTTCGTCCTCGGAATTTCTCAAACCACATCCATACCCGGATGCTTTATACTTATAACCTTTCACGAAGGTTTAATCTCACTTCTTCTTATTTTTGTTGAAAAATCTCAACATACTAATTTAATTAGGTATTTACCTAATTATTCCTTCTCATAATCTCGTATACATCCTTCCCCCAAGGATCATTATATGTTATAATTGTCAGATGTTAAACATCATGACAACTATACTTCTAATATCTTGGGATATCACATTCACCCCTTCTTCTAAAAATTTTGCCCTCGAAATTGTTACCATAACCTTTTCCTCAACTTCTCATTATAGAAGTTATCATCCTTCGTCCATTCAAGAACATTTCATTCATAAAGGAACATTCCGACAGCAAGGTCGTATGCTCGAAATTGTTAACACACTCTTCTTCTCAACTTCTATTCCAAGAAGTTCTCATCTTCCCACATTCAATAATCTTCACAATTTACACACTAATTATGAAGTTTGAATGAATTACTAGGAATATAAAGATTCCTTTAAAACATTTTGTTGAGGGGTCCTAGAAACCATGAACCATTGAACTTGATTTATCGGTATTTACCGCAAACCAATTCTCTGGTCAGCCTGTTTACAATCACAAAGAAAGTAAACTACCTATTCCGGTACGTTAGGTGATCAACCTATTGTACAATCCCAAAACATTGGGTTTGTTCACCCTAGACTTATTTATCAGATTCCGCACCAAAACAATTTGGCTTGGTACAACTTTTAAAAGAAAGCTTGATTTTTTTTAAATATGACATACCATTTGTCTAGCCAAATCAAATAGCTCAGACCTCCAATAAATTGGACACCAACTTTAAACAGTCGTCTAGTCAAATCAATTGACATCGACTCCTCTTTTTAAATTCTTTCACAATAATTCAAAACGTATAATGACGTCATGATACCGTAATGATTTACAGTACGTTAAGGACTTCATCATTTTTTGACTTCATTATACTATATACTGTCATACTCTTCAAGGTATGCTTAAATGTAATAATAACTCCGTCTTTTTATCATCTATGCATCTAATGCATAGATGACATAAAATTCATTTTGATATTTCAAATCAAATTCTGTCTAGCCGAAACGATTATCATAGACATACAAATAATAGATCTTTTCAAAATCCATTGGTTTCCAAAAGTTGAAACCAATATTTTTAATTCAAAGACATACACATCCGCACGATGTCAATAAATTTTGAAATGTAGCATAGCTAGAAGACTTGGAACTTTCTACTTCCTTATTCTTCCTTCATTGTCATACTTACGACAATATTAACCTCTTCTAGCACCTTAAGTGCTACTAATACTGAGAATAACTTCTTTCCAGTCTAAACTTCCTATACCTTAGTATAGTTCATTAAACCTGCCACACTTTATGTGTTCAGGAACTTTCCACAACCATATGTGTTTAAGAACTTATCTTCGCAGTACGTAATCCAAGAACAAGTCAAGGACTATCCATACGCTCAGGGCTCTGAAACATAGCATACAACTATGAGTCACAAACTTTTCATAAGTATGAGTTTCAAGAACTCGTACCTAACTTAATACATTCTACTATCTAATACACACATAAGAAAAGATTCACCTTCTCGTCATATACATATTGATAGCGCAACATTACTATTCCAATGATTATCACTGTAATAGACTAAGTGGTTGTTACACCAAAGCACAAACCTTCGCCCATAACAAAAGTTCATACAACTCAACTATCACATGTGTTCTAAATTAAAATTTATAACCTTCTAACTCTCTCTTGAATTACTTTGAATTTTCTTTAATTAGTACACCTAACCACTCTTATGAGTCCTTCTTCCCGTACTATTCACAGTACCCATCCTATATAGCACTTAGCTATAACTCATACATCGTTTAACAGGAAACCTATTATTACGATTTAACGAGATCACGTAGGGATCTTTTTCCTTAATCGTTTATCTCAACGATTTCCTTTCCCTTCTCTCTCAGGCTATAGTCTTAGGTAATCATACCTAATGTTTATAACCTATTGGCTCTGATGCCAACTGTGACGCCCTGAAATTTGGTCTATCTTTACACCCAAATCCCGTACGTTACGAGTACTTATCATTCCATACATACATCATTATATCCTGAAGATTAATGATATATCCATTCCATTCCTAGGTTCTATTACCTTAAAATCTTCATTCATTAAAAATAATGGTAATTACATTATTCTTATCATCTTACAATTATGACTTAACTAGTCACCATATCTACATAATAGTTTTCACTAACTATTCTACAAGTCTTAGCTTGATCTTCATGCGTGTTCATAACATGAACAACACTTCATCTTGTGATGCTGATGGTATTCGCAACCATAGCATCTCACCATAGCAGGACATCGATCATCTTGATCTTCACAGAGTCCTTTAATACATACTATCGTCTTTCGCCGAAATTATTTTTATTTCAAGCAAGTGTGATCATTCAATTGCTCAGCAAGTCAAAGTAGTTAAATAACAACCAAAGCAAGAATCAAAATTCTTTTAAGACTTCAATAACCGAACAATGGTTATGAAGCAGCTTGAATAATAGGAATACGTTCCGATTCCTATCATTTTAACACATACATCACATATACTTTGTCATCCTTTCATCCTTCTACCTCTTTCATATACATTATGTCTGGCTAGAATCATTAGCACATACTTAACAATATCAGTTCCTGAATAAATCGAACCTCCTAACATGAAACAGTTCAATCACAGAACAGTTTGTTTCATAGAAACACCGAAGTGTTAACATTGTTGCACAAGACCTCATACATATTACCATTTCGTACAAATATCACACATTTGCACATACGAAATACTTTCTCATGTTCAACATCTGAGAAAGTTAAGAAACTAACATTTATAGTAAAGTATGAATGAAGTTAGAAAACTTTCATTCATCATAAAGTATGAACGAAGTTTAGAAACTTGCATCAATCAGAATTTGAGTAAGGTAAGGAAACTTGCCTTCGCTCTGCATACCGCTTACGCTATTCCGTTCATCATAATCCCTATATAACATATAAGGAATTTATATATCCATTAGTCATATACTTAACTTAAGCATTAGCTTAACTTCCATTTACTTCTTATGGTTCGCGTTCTTGTAAACTACATTTACGCGACCAACTTTACTTCTATTGTTCTATTCTTTCATTAACATTACACTTAGCACACATCGAGTCTCTAACAGTAGTCAAATATAGTACACTTAGTGGTTTCCCACAAGCAACCAGCAAACTAGGTTCCTGTCTTGTCTACACTGTCTTTCACAGTGAGTTAGATCGGTTGCTAGTTCGTATATACCATCGCTCTATGACGGAATCGTTTAGCCCAGATACTATATCTGGATCATTATAAACTACAACTGCATTACCATTTTAGACTTAACTTATCCGAACCATTATAACTATAATGTTCGTTAAGTTAACCTTTATTACATTTCTTACTACGTCCGGTCCATACGACTCAGAACGTTTATTTAAGTTATTACCATTAACTTGGCTTTTCAACGTCATACGTTATTCTTCATTCTCTTATTACCGTTCGTTATGGCTTATTACATCTTACTATGCCAACATTCATTAACATCTAAGCCATACAACCAATGTATACTAAGAACAGTTCACTCAACGCCGATACGATTCATGAGAATCGTTCACGTATCATGCGTTCATGTTACTCATCTCTTAATCTCATTCAACCTTTACTTAAGGTTTAAATCACTTATTTAAGTGTTACATTATGTGAATTATATGTTCACTATCATTCATGTGTCATCAAACGAATCTCATCGATCGTCGTTAGACCCCATGACAAGCAAAACCCTAATCGATTCGCTAGGTCGCACACATTTCCACTGGATACCCGTTATCGGACTACGTATAGAAATTACATAAGTTTTATCTTCATTTCTTAACATTCTCTCATGCTACACCTCTGTTACATATCATGTAATCATGAGGCGCACATTAAACTCAACCACGATCCCCGGTTCACATTTTAGGGTTTTGAGTTTAAAATTTAAATACGTTTATTCAACGTTTAATTCTTAAACACGTTGTTTAAGTGATTTATTTTCATGAATATTAATCATATACTTCCCCCATAATTACCAAAAAGTTGGGACATAAAATAACCGTGTTGGAAAAATTTCCATTAAGGGCTCTACAGCGCCGGCTAAGGCTTATTCTTGGCACTGAGGCGCCAGGCCTGCAGAATCCAAAAATACTATTTTGATGCTACGGCGCTAGCTATAAAGGATTGGGCGGCGCTGCGGCGCCAGCCTTGTTGCGTTGAAAAGTTTTCTAAGTTTTCAAATTCTGAAATTCTCGAGCTCATAACGCGATCGTTATAACTCGGAATTGGCTCGTTCCAAAGCCAATAGTTCATATATCTTACGTTCTACGGTTCCATCTAGTTGGAATTCATTTCTGAATACGTTGACGAAAAATTCACCGCTTCGCCCATTTTTACATTTTTGTTAAACGTTCGTGAACGTTTGATGCTCAATTCTTCGTTTTAACTCTGAATTGATTCGTTCTTGCTCTCGCAAGTCTTGTTTACCTAATTATACGTGTTGTAATTGAAAACGATCATTTTTGAATCACACGGCGACTTTTGACTTCTTTTTCGGGAAAATTTACGATTCGACGCTTAACGTCTAATCGCGTAACTTCCGCCGAATCTTCGTTACTCGTTATTTTTACGTCAAACCAAATGGAATCAATCCATTGGTCATTCATCTACGATTCTAACCATTCTAAACATCTAAGTTTTAATGGCTTTCTTCATTAAGTTCCTTAACAATTACATTACGGCTTTTAACTCATTTCTTCATTACATGTTTAACCATTCACTTATAGTTTTACTTGCTCTTGAGTTTTAGTGTTCTAATGTCCACTAATATCAACCTTATTACTTCATACCCTTCATGCACCTCCAATTTTTACTTCTCTATCAATTTAAGAATTGAAAGAAAGATGAACTCAAGGTTTAACACTTATACCTTATAAGTGTTCTTGAACTCTTCACTTTTTGTTCTTGACAAAGTCTTAGTTAGCTTGTTTGGCTTCCTTGAATTGCTCATCATAAGCTCTTCCCTTCTCTTCTCTTCCTCACCCACATGATTTGGTGAATTTCCAAAATTCTCAAATGAGCTCTTAAGCTCTCCTTTTATAGGCAAAGCAAGATCAATGGTGGAATGGTCATTAGACCAAACCTCCTCAACCCCCATCTCGCCCCACTTGCCTACCATGTCCTCGCATGTGCTAGCACATGGCCCCCTCATGCTATCATGTGCTCATCAATGGGTTTACCCACCCATTTACCCGCCGGTTCGACCCACGGATTTAATTCTTAATTTTAATTCAAATTAAATATATTTACTTCGTATAAAATTCGTATTATACGCCGTACTAACTCTCGTATCCTCCTCGTATTATATTAGTATAATAATTAGTATTATATGCGTATTCATTATGTATAATAATCATTTATTATTACACATAACCATTTAGTTCTTTGATTTCATTTTCCCTAACCCTTAGGGTTTTAAGTCCGCAAGCGAAAACTTCGTGAGCCATAATTACATATTTCATCTCGTCTTAACATCCTATCATTACGCGTTTCTCGGAGTTTCAATAATAATTTTCGAGCAGAAATGGATGAATAGTGATTTCCTCCGAGAAAAACGTTTCTCGGCTAACTTAACTTTTCACGACATATTACCGTCAAATCTTTCGACATAATGTCATTCTGACATTCCAATCTCCCGAAAAGACTTAGGGTTCAAACCATGCCTTAGGGTCAAACCCTAATCCTTAAGGGTTCACATGTTAATAGTGCCTATTTTATCTTTTTCTCAAAAATATTTTTATCCTCAAAAATCTTTTATTTTCGTCATGAAAATTCTTACTCGTTCATTCTAGCTCGTAGCCAGAATCCTCCCCATTTCTAATCATCCTATGTCATAGAATGATTAATAAACACATAACATAGAATATAATTAATAAAAATTCATTTTTTTATTTAATAATTCTTTAAACCAAATTTCTGGATAATTCGATTTTTCGGGTTGTCAAATTTAATGGTATTCATACCGAAAAACGGTAAATTACTATGTATGTTTACAATCACGAAGAAGGTAAACTACCTAGTCGGGTATGTTAGGTGATTAACCTATTGCACCTTAGTTTTCGGAACGACTATATGCGTTCTTAGATTGGAATATTTTATTCCATTAGTATATCCCCATTTTTAGGAGTTGTTCACCTCAGACTTAGCATAAGAATCTGTGACGCCCCCAAATTCGGGTTCCTCTCTTTCCTCGAATCCGGTGCAGTCGCGATACTACTATCGTCAAACTATTACATCTTTTAATCATAACTTAAAAATATATAACTTTGCTTATTATATTTTAGAATATAAATTCTTTTCATTATCAGGATCTCGTATAATGACTCCAAACTTTTACAAGTTACAATCTTGGTCATTTACCATTTCTGTCTTATATCATGTTCGATATTATAAAAATGCGAAATAACTTAAACTTTTTCAATCTTCTTTGAATAAAATCTTTTATTGATTTCACCATCTTAAATCAATTACACTTCTTGAATCAACTATATAATATGATTCACTATATTCGAATTATCGTATAAAGGTTTACAACTCAACTCGATATCCTCTATGTATTAACTAATACATCTTTACAATACAACAAGTATTAAACACCATAAGCATATATCGTGTACATTCCTAGAACCTAAACAGGGATCAACCGATAATCTAAATAGTATTCTTTGTTGCGATAATATCTATCTTTATCAATCAAGGAGCACGAAGCCTTTATCGTGAATCCTTAACCTGCAAAAGTGGTTATTTGCAAGAGTGAGCTCGACAGCTCAGCAATTCTAACAGTTTTCAAGCATCACATAGCATACAACATCATACTCAGTTCATGCATTTATAAACAAATTATATTTACTACGCATGTTACTTTCACATAACAAGTATATCATCAAAGATCAACTTTCAATCTCATTTATATCTCATTTACATTTCATAAATAAGTTCACATTATCACAGCATAATATAATTCAACTAACAGTTATCGAATTCATATATCAAATAGGAACTGAAAGACTTGCCTGATTCGTAGTTTAACAACTACTACTTAACTGCTTAAGAATATCTGCACTTCATATAATCCTACACAGTTATATTAATCATAGAGATCACACTCATCAGTTATATGTATCCACACATTCTCAATGTAATAATAAAGGTTACATTGTTGTCTAACTTGGTTCTTAGAACCTTCGTCTTATTTATCGTATTCTTAGAATAACTATGTACGTATAAGTATACGTTAACCATACGTACTTACTACCATTCTCTACATACACATGCTCGTGTACCACTAATCTATTTACATTAGCTAGTGTAGTCCATATTTTGAGTTAATCATTCTCATATATCATTACTAACACATGAGGGCATAACAAAGCAAATATACTCTAGTAACTGTCGAAGTCGGATTCAAGTATTAACATATGGTACTACATAGCATGTATACACATTAAAGGATACTTTCATGCTCGTTTAACCTTTTCACGTTTAATTTACATGATATAGGTTCTCAGTTAATACCCGTAAAAACTTAAGTCCATTCAAGGCTATAAAGTCATAAAGTCTAACATGCTCGCCTTTAAACACCTAAGGTAATCATATAACCCATGTTAGGCATGCTCATGAATATTCATATTTCATACATGTAACTATCATAGTTATTAGTTTGAAAACATGCTTCGTTTATGCCTCACTTGAATCACAACACCTAATCATGGTATATATACATTTAGGATACATGATCGAGTCTACGAGTATTATCAAACATGTTTACAATTATCAGAATTCAAATCTCAATATACATGTCAAGACTCACGTGCAAAAATGTATACTTTCACTAGTAAATTTCACTAATAGGGTCTAATACGTCCATGCTATCTAGATTCATGTGTTAACATGTTCGACACGCATTTCTAAGTCATCTAAACATGCTCGCAAAATCAGAATGTATTCATGACATTTACGTGCCAAGGTTCACCTTTGAAACTTACATTTTCGTTGGAAATGTTCACTAACGAGGTCCCGCATGCTCATGTTATACTATGAAACATATGTATGCAAATCAACATGCCTTTCATGCATTCTTAAACCATACTAATGTGTCTCCAAAGTCAGACTATAAATATGACTTATATGCGCCAAAATTCGTTTATAAAACCTTAAGTTTATTTTCAAAACTATAACTTCATCGTTCACGTAAGCGATCTGAATATAATATGCACATACTAGTTTAACAAGTCCATATATATGTATTAATCATACCAGCATGCTTGTCCTAATTCCTTTCAATATCTATCACTTAGCAAACATCAATTAGGAACAAAATCTACATAAACTGGGATCAGGGACCGGCGCAGCTGCGCAGCTCCCTAGTTCAAAACTGGCGCAGCTGCGCAGGGCCTTAGCCAACACATGATTGGTACCGGCGCAGTTGCGCCGCTGGCTAGTACAAAACTGGCGCAGCTGCGCAGGTGGCCGGCCAAAAACAGAGCTGACTGAATCGGCAGTACTGTAATCCCATTTCAAAATTACTACAGTAAATTGATTCTGAGCAACTATATAATAGTTCTAATAACTCATAAAACACTTAACAAATTTATTCTTACTCAATAATTAATCCATCCATGCTCAATTTCAAGAATTGGAACTTGACAGTAAACTTAAATGAAGAACAAGAAAAGTATATTATACCTTTGCTATAAGTTAATTGGACTTGCTGCTAAATCAAACCTCTCCCTCTACTGATATATGTACATTGCTCTCACTCAACACTTAAGTAAAAAAATCTCAGCAAATGAAAAGAGAGGAAAAGAGCTTGCATTTATAGCACAATTAATACACAGACAAAGTTATTGTTCTTCAAATTAAACCAACGGGAATAAGAATTGCATGAAGGGTAATTGAGAGTAGTTGGTGAGGAGTTGGTGATTTTCATCATGAATCTCACTCCCCTAGAAATCATATGCTAGACTTTGATGAATTTGAGAGAAGAGTAGTGTAGGCTAGGCTTCACGTGAGAAGAAGTTGAGCACTCAGCAACTTGCAATTGTAATACACTATACTAATGTAATATAAATATATATATATATATATATATATATCATGCTTACTAAGGCTACATCATGTATGCACATTTTATTTCCTATACCCTTAGGTTTTAAATTGTAACGCCCCCAAAATAGGTCCAATCCACCCAACCCATTTTGGGTCGCCACGAAATACACTCAACAAAAATTCTAAATATAAATCTTCAAATTCTAACTTTTAAAATGTCGTACAAAATACGACCACAATTAAACTGTGAGTTTCAATACAAATACATTGCCCATACTTCAAATCAATGATACGTTACAGAAAGGTATAGTCAATAACTGTTTTAGGAATTAAAATCTTTGGAAAATGCTCAAGAAAACCTTCGTACATGGGAGGCCATGCGTCTAAGTTATAATAGATATTATATGACTTGAGAATTATCCTTGATTGACCCAATAGACCCCAAAGAAAAACGAGAAGATTACTATCATGTTCTTTCCAACGGTGGGTCTTCTCTTGCCATATAATTATCTCCATTGTCTCCAATTGAGAATTATATTTCAACCAAACTCCAATATTATATAGGTAGTGCTCATAGATATAATCAGCAAGTGGATGTGCACAACCCTATCTTATGATAACACGAAGTCATATGTCATTAGACATCTTGTACGATAGTGGTAAAACACCCTTCCAAAGTTGGGTTCACCTCAGCCTATTTGGTTCACCAAAATCAACTGTTAAAATGACGTATAAAATACGACACACACATTTTAAATTCTCAATATAATTCCTCTCATACTATTTTATGGAAAACCTCAACAGCTATAGACTATCGTTCTATTCCCCTGTTATCCCTGCTCGACCCCGTTATACTCTTATTACCTGAAAGGAATTGTGAAGCAAAAGGGTGAGCACAAATAGCCCAGTAAAGAATATCATGACTAAAGATAATTAAATTATCAATAATCTTCATTAGTAATAAATCAGAGATTTATAATATATGGTAGATGATAAAACTTTTCAACCATAGTTGCAGCGGAACAAGCAATCCATTAGAAGAGTCAAATAGACCATAATGTCTACTATCTTCTCCATGTTAAAAGTCCACCACAATATTTTTTTCCCGGTAACATCAATCAATAGTTTCTGCCCACAATCATGTAAATAGTTCATGATCATAATTATGTTGATAAATTCCTCTTCGCACTCAGGACGAAGATAATTCTCATCACCTGTCTTTACCTGAAACACCAAAGATCATGATTATACCAAATCACAGTTCATGTTCATAATCGTGCTAATCAATTCATCTTTGCATTACAAGCCAAAGATATTCAACAAGTAATCATTCATCTTTGCACTACAGACCAAAGATATTCACAAATCAACCGCTCATCTTTGCACTACAGGCCAAAGATATTCATCAATAGTTCATCTTTGCACTACGGGCCAAAGATATTCAACAACAAGTCATCTTTGCACTACATGCCAAATATATTCATATCTCAAAAAAATATCTAATCATTTCAGAATTTATATAAACAATAATTATAACCATGTTGATCAATTCACCTTTGCCCTTAAGCTAAAGATATTCAATTGTAAATTCAATGGTCATGAACATACTAGTCAACAATCCATCTCTGCACTACTGGCCAAAGAGAATCTATAGTCATGATCATACCAATAATTTACCCATCTTTACACTCAAGTCAAAGAGAAATTTCATCACCAGGATTATAAAAATGTTATATATGATAATAAAAATAATATGATCAAAACATCGATCTAATTTCAAAAGTAAGATTCATAAATCAACAATAATTTGGTTAGAAAAAAAAAACCAATTTAGTCGTGAATACTACCCTGTGAATAGTAACCCGTGCATAGTACCCCGTGCATAGTACCACGTATTCGTAAGTAGTACCGTATACGTAAATAGTGTCGTATACGTAAATAGTGCCATATACATTAATAGTGTCGTATACGTGAATAGTACCCCCGACACGAAAAAGTAAGAATTTCATAATACAATCCATGCCAATATCTTGGTATAATGATATTGAAAAAAATAACATCATTTACAAAAGAAAACAACATCCCTTACAAATACGATAGAAATAATACCCCTTACCTTAGTAGAAGTTTGGATACTGCAATAGTGTAGTAGCAGAATACGCTTCTTCTTTCTCTCTTATTCTCTCTCTAAAGCTTCTCTCTATATAACTCTGTGAATTGGTGGTGAGAAATAATGAAGAATTGAACTTCTATTTATAGAAGAACTGAAAGTAGCCCTTGGCTTTAACGAATGTCCAAAATGACTCCTAGTAATATTGAAGAGGCAACTACTATTTGCGAAGAGGCAAATAACTCTTGAAAAAACGAAGAGGCAAGTAACTCTTGGAAAAACAAAAAGGTAAGTTACTATTTGAGTTACTATTTACGAAAATGACTCTTAGATGATGACCTATGGGTCCCAACTTACAAAATGCCACATATCACCATAACTTCCTCTAATGGTTATGTTACTCATCATACAATTAATCAACACTTTTTAATCCTTTCAAATTCTCAATCGAAAATGGCCGAAATCCACAAACGGATGATTTTCCACACAAAAATACTGATAAAAATACATCAGCACTAATTCTTTCTTTTATATCCACAAAATAAATATTTCCTTATCATATAAATCAATAATTAATTATTCACAAATAATATTACAGAACTACCATATTAACAACCAGGTCATTCCCAGGAAATAGGGGGCCTTCCGATAAGGATTTCTCCTTACTGGCACGCAATTAAATAACCCCTCCTAGACAGAACTTCATTAGACATTGTCAATAATGCTATCTAATAATATTATTCAAATAATATGAATTATTGAGTTGATAATATAAAATACTGTGCAGTGACAATTATTAAATCAATAATACAAAATATCAACGGTAGCAATTATTGAATCAATAAAATATCATGCAATTATTGAATCAATAATATAAAATATTGAACAGTAATTAATGTAACAATTATTGAGTAAGTGACTTCTTACATAAGAATCAATAATTCGAAATACTGTGCAATACCGTGTGCTACTGTGCACAACGCGTATTACTTGTATTTTTATCACCGGGTATTTCAACAGTTTAACCATAACAGTTTTACCGTTATTTATAAAAAAGTTATTTCTGTCGCTTTCTATATCCGACAGTTATTCCGTTGTAGGGCCCACAAATAACTGCGCCGTCGTACGAATATTCCCCGACAACAAGAATATTCCACAACCAAACGAATATTTCCCGACAACAATGAATATTTTATAACCACTTGCTTATTTTGAAAAATTTACATATATCACCCTTAACTTTAAACTTTTATCAATTTAACCATTTACTAAATAAAAAAATTGAATACTTTTATTTCATAAAATTCGGGGTCTTATATAAATGGTGTTACCATGTAATCCTAATAAATAAATACTACTATTATGTAGTAAATTTTAACTCACACATGTAAAATCCATGTACAGTTCATCCCACCGTATATAATTCTTTCGGATACCATCATAGTGTATTGTCTCCTTTATTATTAAATTTCATTAATTAAATAATTGTTTACCATATATTCATGATATATTATTTTATTGTATACTTAATATACACATTGTCACACCCACATTTCATGTAACTCACATAATTTAATTAGTCTTGATACATGGTCCCTATATATAGTATAGTCACATAATTGTTGCACCACACTATATAATATAGTTGCACTACACTTCACACTTCATATAATATATAGTTAGTTACTATACGCTATACATTTTATTCGCATGCTTGCATATAGAAGTAAATAATTTACTTATCTCATCAATTAATTACTAATAATATTAATTAATCCCTTCCTCGTAAATCAATTATTAACCTCTATAACAATTGATTATAATTTATTATCACCTTAAATAAATATAAATCTTATTATATTTATAAACAAATTTGCTTATTATTATTCTATTATTTGCAATAATAATAATCAACACATCATCATTTAATTCTCATTGGTATTCTATTTCTCATAATAGCAATAACGATTAATATTTGATTAATCGTTCACGTAGGAATTCCTTCATTAATTTAACCTTATCAATATTATTAGGCGAGAAATAACCACATTCTTCAATAATTTAATAAGTACAATTCTTATTATATTTATAAACAATATACTTATTATCATGCTATCGCTTTGCAATAATAATTCAACACACCATTAATCAATCAATATAGATTAATTGTTTAATTAATAATTCTTTCATCCTTAAATTAATCAATTCATTACCGAATCTATTATCGTGCCACATAAGGCATTTCTCACAAGCTTAATCTCAAGCTTATTATTATTCTCATCACTTATTACTTATAACATGTTCAATATAATTAGAACTATTAATCACAAGGTTCACATATATAAATATATCGTGAATGGAAATATTCAAATATTCTATATAACCTTTACGGTAATATAATAACTCAAGCTATTAAAAAGTTAAACTACCTCAATTAATTATACTTATAATAAGTATAACTTTTACGCTTATAATAATTAATATATACTCTATTAATTATTCAAATAATAATATTCACGATCAAATAATAACTTAAATTATTTAATATATTAAAATAACTTAGTTTCCTTTCATTAATTAAACTCCTTTTGAAAATACATTAGAAATTATGTATTTAGCCCTAACATAAAATATTATGTTTTCTCCAAATAAAGATATTCATTATTAGAAAATACTTTATTTATTAACTCAAGATATTATAATATAATATAATATCGAATAATTACATGTACAACACATGTACATATATTATATATAGAAAATAGATAGTGAGTTTATTTTCTATTATAATAAATTATTTCTATCAATTTATTTACATATAGCAAATATGTTTGAATATATTTACCATATTAATTAATCATACCTATTACCTCATACAAAAACATATAAGGAAATATTATTATTCAAAAATAACATTTCCTTCTTTTATTAAAATAATTCAATATTAGAAATTATTCTAATATCCTTTATTAGAAATATATAATAATTATTTCTCTTTCTTTTCTATAAATTGTTCCCAAAATAATTTCTTCAAATATTCATTTAAAGATATAATGATTTCTATTTCTCTTTAATAACGTATATATATATATATATATATATATATATATATATATATATATATTAACGTTATTCGTACATTAGACTTTCTCACGTATTACTATTCTAAGTAATATATATAAAAGTATCAACTATAATTACATATTCAACACACATGTTAATTCACTCATTTACTTAAGTAAATTAAACCCTATACTATATCACCTTAGTTAATTAAAGTTCAACACTCACATTATATTATTCCTTAATATAACTCCCAACTTAAATTAACTAATATTTATTCTTATTAGTTAATTCCTTAACTAACTCATGCTTCACTATCCAAACCTATTCACGGATAGCTTAAGTGCTATCAATAACCTATATTACAAACATACTAGTTATTAATACACATACACAAGAATATGGTGATTATACATTAAGGATATTTAATGTCACCAACTTACTATGATAAAATAATTCTATAAATTATTTAATATAGATAGAAGTTTTATCCACTTCCTTTATCTCAACTGAATCGTCTCTACGCTAAGTAACAAATATATATTAATAATATATTTAGAAATCACAAAAACACATATTACATAGTCCATATTACCCTATGTAATATAATATCACATACCTCACATCACATATATATATTCTTATTCGAACCCATCTCACAGTTCAAGAATTTTATTTATTAAATCCTTATTTAATAATATATGAAAATTCGGGTTCTTACATCCTCTCCCCCTTATAAGGATTCCGTTCCTCGGAATCACTGAAACTTCCTCTACTCGGTGCTATTTCGATTATTACATATTCTCTTAAATAATTTTATTTTCAGAAGTTTTATTATTGTGACCTTCTTAATCGCATTCTACCATTTTCTCCTTTCTAAGGAACATTCTACTTACTACATTCATCCTTTAGAAGAATAAGAATCTTTCCACGATTTTTCAATAATCGGGAAGTAGTATGAATAACTAAGATTTCAAATTATGCTGAGGGGTCACAAGACCGTGAACTTTTCTCCAGATTTACTAATGCTTCAACACAATTCTTCACACCGCAAACCAGAGTGTTTATCAATCACAAAGATTGAAAACACCCTCTACGCGTATTCTAGGTGGCCAACCTATTGTACCACTACGTTGGGCTGCAATGTAGTGTTTTGTATCGACTATATGTGTTACGCTCGAAACCATTGTCCCCGAAAACATGTTCCCTTATAGGGTTGTTCACCTCAGCTTTTCAACATCTGAATCTGCACCAGAGCAATCTGGATTGGCATAAATACACAAGAATGCTCTAATTCCATAATTATTCTTTAATAGTCGTCTAGCCAAAACTCTTATCAACAATTCGGACATCGATTGAATTCAATCTACTTAATTGATCCTTTTCATAGTTCAAACGAAAACCAAAAATCCTTTTATGACATCATGATACCGTACCACCTCAGTCGTACGTTGAAGATTCCGTCATTTTATGACTTTATCCTACTACATCATTCCATAACGTACGGACGATCTTACGATCGCACCGGACACTAGGTTCGATTGCATTGAAGACTCCATCGTTTACCATTCTACACCATATCAAATGAGGCATATGATAAAAATACATTTTGAAAGATTTTTAAATCGTTTTTGTCTTAGCCGAAACAAATAGCATAGACATACGAATAACGATATTATTTTTAAAACTCATTGGTTCAGTCATCTGACCCAATGTTTTTCTCAAGAAAATCGAAGTGCAAACACTAGCACGAAGTCAATAAATTTTGAAAATCTAGCGTAGCTAGAAGATTTAGGAAAATCCAATTTCTCCATCACTTCAATCACTTACCACCATCAATGCTCACTATTCCAAAACTCTTATATAATATATCTATTCTCAGTACAGTTCACCAACTTACCACACCATGGAAGTTCAGGAACTTACCACAATCATATGGGTGTAGGAACTTATTCTAGTCAGACCAAAGTCGTCCATTCGCTGAGGGGTCCCACCATACGATTATGAGTCACGAACTCGTCATAGGCATGAGTCTTAAGAACTCGCACCTAATCTTAATATTATCTAATTACATCTTAGAAATCTCTATTTATCAAAATAAATATGAGAAAAGAATCACCTTTTCGCCATATGTATAATGATACCGCGACACTAACATTCCAACGATTATCAATGTGATGCACTCAGCGTAAGCACAAAACCTCTGCCCATAAAAAAGTTTGTACAACTAAGTCATCACATGAGTCCTCAATGGCAGTCCAACACTTAACTCTATCTTACTCTATCACTTGCTGTAATACCCGAGAATTTCCATATATTATTAAATAAATATATTAATAGAAATGAGAATTTATTTGAATATAAATAATTTTGTGTTATGAGATGAATTAATTCAATTATATATAATTGAATAATTATAATAATTGAGAAATTGGTGGAGTTTGTGATAAACTCGTTGATTGCCTTGTGTGGCACAGTGACGTAATATAAGAATGATTATATTAATTTAAGCGAACAATTAATCTATATTAATTGTTAATCGAAGAATATTAATTAACTGTTATAAAATACTAATGAGGATTGATTAATAATATGTGATTATTATTATTGCAAGAAACATAATAATAATGAGCAACGTGTTTATAAATATAATAAGATTTATATCAAAGTGATAGTTAATCATATAAAGGTTAATTAAATTGTTATGGAGGTTAACAATTATATTGATTGATGTAGGATATGTGTATATTATTAATTAATATTCAATTTATAAGATGAGAAATTATATGTGCAAGCATGCGAATTAAATGTACAGTAACTATATGTTATGATATGTGTAGGTGACAAATGATGTGTGGATATACATTAAAATAATGTATCATGGATCTATTATAAATAATTGTTGAGTAATACAATTTAATAATATATGATATAATGTAATGTGGTAGTATCCGATTGTATTATATCGGTAAGATAAAATGTACATAGATTATATGTATTCAAATTGCATTTATTACATTATGGGGAGAACATTGTAATTATAACCTAAGAGTACATATAATATATAACATAAGTGTAGCATATAGTCCATTTGTAAGAATGCTGAGATTTGCTTGGCTTGTCCCAATATAATAGTCACTCTCCTTTCCCTCATTCACGTGCACAGCCATTATGGCCTAAGCCTATTGCTTCTCCTTAAACTCAGTAAATTTCCATAGCCTTGTAGCAATGATGAGCAAGGGAGTGGTTTTAATGATGGATTCTAACAACTAAATACCTACCATTCTATAACCTTCATGAAATTTGTCAATCCGTTAGTTTGATTTGGGAGTTAGAAGCTTGGACTGTGTATTCATTCTTCTATATAAAGGAACTCCCTGCACCTTCATTTCATTGCTGAAATATTTCTAAGAGAAGAGAGTATACTGTGATTATCTATTTAGTTCAGAAGGAATTTCTATAGTAGCATCAGCAAGCTTACTCCATAACAGAGGTATAAATCCTCTTCGTGTCTTCATTTTCATTTTCTGTCAAAAGAACTCCATTGTTGTTCTCTGAGTTTTGTTGAAATTCTTGATTATGCCAAATTGGTTCATGATTGGTTTGTAGAACCCTTATATTGTTGTTATATGAACATACACACATGATGGAACCACTGAATAGTCTTTCATTTCCATTGTTCCTCTTCAATTTCTGTAAATACATGAAATTCGTAAATTAGTTAGAGTTCATGAAATTGGGAATTGATAATTGCTATTGACTGTTATATAAGCATATATGTATGTGTTAGTAAGTTAAACAAGTCTAATATCTGGGTATGTTGAAATCGATGAAATGGGAGGTTTTGGGTCGGTTTTCGCTGCAGTCTGAACCGCAGAAAACTGCCTCGACGCCGCAGCCCGCGCCGCAGCGCCGCACGCAGCGCCACTCGCGCCGCAGCGCCAGTATTAAGCTACTGTTGTCGCGCCGCAGCGCCAGCCTCTGTGTTCAGTTTTCTGCATTCTGCAACAAAACTGTTATGTACCAATTGTTTGATTTTTGTTTAAACAAGCATGGGAGCATGATTAATACATATATATAAACCTAATGAGGCAATGTAAGCATGTTTTAGTATATTAGCATGCATGGTTAACCAAACGACATATAGTTTGAAAACAAACTTAAAGTTTCATTAACGAACGTTAACATATATAAAGCATGTTAATATTCTGATTTTTCAAGGCATGTCAGTATGAGGTAGAGATGTATGAAAGACATATTAAGTTATGTATATATGGTTCATAGTATGACAAGAGCCTGTTAGACCTCACTATTGAACATATCTAACAAAAATACAAGTTTTGAAGGTTGATATTGACATGTAAAGACCATGTATACATTCTGACTTTTCGAGCATATTTATAGGGCCTTGAAATGCATGAAAAGCATGTTAACTTGTGTATATGGGTTTCATAAGGAAGCATGAACATGATAGACCTTATTAATGAACTATACTAACAAAGTATCAGCTTTGAACGTGAATGTTGGTATGTTATGACGAGAATTAGAATCTAACATTTATGGACACATGTGATAGTACTCTTAGACTCATTCATATGTCATGCATGTATATATACCATGGTTAGTTGCCGTGATTAAAGTTTAGCATGAACAAAGCATGTTTTCAAGATAATAACAATGCTAGCTACATATATGCAATACGAGTACTCATGAGCATGACTAATACAAGTTATATGAATATCTTATGTGTTTAAAAGCAATCATGTTAGACCATATGAGTTCGTGTCCTTGAATGGCTTTAAGTATTAACTTAAGAACCTATACCATGTACGATTGGATTTGGAAAAGTTATACAAGCATGAAAGTATCCTTTAAATATGAATACATGCTACGTGATATTATATGATGTTACTTGAACCCGATTTTGACGGTTAACTTAAGGAGATGTCGTAACTTGCTAAAATGAAATATATTTAGTATTGATTGTGGTCTTATGTGATATTAATAATATGCAAGCATGTTTGCAAATTGTTGCGATCTTTTATAATATGAGAATGCGTTTAAACTCTAAAGGAGGAACGTTAAGGATAGAAATTATATTCTATATAACTGTGTAGCTAGGTAAAACTTAGCTTATGTGTTGATCGTATATTCGAAGAGAAAATGTGAAGTTAAATTATATGACTAATGAATATCATATATATACGTAACTGTATTACGATAGGAATTCGAAAGTGTTGATTTGCTTTTCGTGGATAAACTACGCTAAAGGCAAGTTCTCTTACTTACACTCTTTTAAAGTGCAAGTATCCTAACCGACGCATTTACTTTATGCAAGGAAATCTATGATTGTGAAAGTTTCCTAACTTATACTCTTTTACTATGCAAGTATCCTATCTTGTGTATTGCGAACTAGTTTCCTATTTAATCGGTTGAATCGAATTAGCATACTTGAACTCTTATTTCATTAAAGCTATTATTCATGTTGAACTTAGTATTGTTCTTGAATATTGTGAAAGTGTCTATGCCATTTGATTCGGCTGGACTTATGTTATTGAAAAGCAACCCAAACTAATTGATTGGTGCGGGATCTTGTATTTGACTGAGAAGAACAACCTTCTTTGAAGGGAATATATAATTGTCGAAGAACCGACGTGCACACTTGAGTATGGTTGATTGTTATGCATAACAAGGGTACTTTAGGCTGATCACCTGTTGTACCTGTTTTTGTTGGATTTTCAGTTTATTACTGTCAATTCTAGTAGAAGTTCATAGTCCGTAGTGACTACTCAGTATTCAATTATTTGAAATCTTGAATTGACTTATTATTGAATCATATTGATATTATCCTGTCCTTAGCGACTGATATTGAGAACTGTTGATATTCTTGTTATTCTTGAACTATCAAATCTTGTTATACCCTTTCGAGAATTGAGAATCTTATTACTCACCCTTATTGTATATTACTTGCTGGGCAATATGTGCTCATTCTTGCTTTCCCTAAAACATTTCAGTTAAGGCAGAGCATGGGGAACCTTCGGGCGTTGATAAGGGCAAGGGCAAAGCTACCAACTAGCTTATGTCTGTTATGTTTTAAATATATTAATATTGTATGAAGATGATGTAGTAAGACTGGATTTGATTATGTTTAAGCTTAAGTTAGATTATGTAATAAGTCGTTAACTGATATTATTATGTAATCTATTAAGTACTGTAGGTTGCGAGACTTGGGGGAATAATTATAATAAATCATTGTAAATTATTCTAGAATAGATTTTCCGCTGTGGTTGTGTGATATTTAGTTATCATTATTGCGATGTATTACCATGAGCACGTGATGAACCGAATTCGAGAGACCAAGTGGCGGTCCTGGAATTTGGGGGCGTCACACTTGCTCTTTACGAAGTTTCTATGTTTTACCACATACAACTCCTCATGAGTTCATCTCGTACTTTTTATAGTACATTCTCTCATAGCATCAAGCTATACACACTTAGTCGTTACAGACTATCTATCATTTCACAGTTCAATATGATCACGTCGTGATCATCGATTTATCTTAGGGTTCTTTCCCTACTATCAACTAAACTCTATCTGAGTTTTATTCTCACTATCTTTGTCATATACATCTTATAGACATCGTCTTAACATTTTTATTACCGGAGTTAGGAAACTCCTGATTCTCATTCTCTAGATATTTCAAGATTCGTCTTTGAATCTTCACGTATATATTTTAATCTTTATCTTTCCCTCTCTCAGGTTATAGTCTAAGGTACACTTACCTAAGGTTTATAACCTACAGCTTTGATACCAACCTGTGACGCCCCCAAATCCGGGTTCCTCTCTTTCCTCGGATCCGGTGCAGTCACGATACTACTATCGTCAAACTATTACATCTTTTTATCATAACTTAAAAAAATATAACTTTGCTTATTACATTTTAGAATATAAATTCTTTTCATTATCAGGATCTCGTATAATGACTCCAAACTTTTACAAGTTACAATCTTGGTCATTTACCATTTCTGTCTTATATCATGTTCGATATTATAAAAATGCGGAATAACTTAAACTTTTTCAATCTTCTTTGAATAAAATCTTTTATTGATTTCACCATCTTAAATCATTACACTTCTTGAATCAACTATATAATATGATTCACTATATTCGAATTACCGTATAAAGGTTTACAACTCAACTCGATATCCTCTTTGTATTAACTAATACATCTTTACAATACAACAAGTATTAAACATCATAAGCATATATCGAGTACATTCTTAAAACCTAAACAGGGTTCAACCGATAATCTAAATAGTATTCTTCGTTGCGATAATATCTATCTTTATCAATCAAGGAGCACAAGCCTTTATCGTGAATCCTTAACCTGCAAAAGTGGTTATTTGCAAGAGTGAGCTCGACAGCTCAGCAATTCTAACAGCTTTCATGCATCACATAGCATACAACATCATACTCAGTTCATGCATTTATAAACAATTTATATTTACTACGCATATTACTTTCACATGACAAGTATATCATCAAAGATCAACTTTCAATCTCATTTATATCTCATATACATTTCATAAATAAGTTCACATTCTCACAGCATAATATAATTCAACTAACAATTATCGAATTCATATATCAAATAGGAACTGAAAGACTTGCCTGATTCGTAGTTTAACAACTACTACTTAACTGCTTAAGAATATCTGCACTTCATATAATCCTACACAGTTATATTAATCATAGAGATCACACTCATCAGTTATATGTATCCACACATTCTCAATGTAATAATAAAGGTTACATTGTTGTCTAACTTGGTTCTTAGAACCTTCGTCTTATTTATCGTATTCTTAGAATAACTATGTACGTATAAGTATACGTTAACCATACGTACTTACTACCATTCTCTACATACACATGCTCGTGTACCACTAATCTATTTACATTAGCTAGTGTAGTCCATATTTTGAGTTAATCATTCTCATATATCATTACTAACACATGAGGGCATAACAAAGCAAATATACTCTAGTAACTGTCGAAGTCGGATTCAAGTATTAACATATGGTCCTACATAGCATGTATACACATTAAAGGATACTTTCATGCTCGTTTAACCTTTTCACATTCAATTTACATGATATAGGTTCTAAGTTAATACCCGTACAAACTTAAGTCCATTCAAGGCTATAAAGTCATAAAGTCTAACATGCTCGCCTTTAAACACCTAAGGTAATCATATAACCCATGTTAGGCATGCTCATGAATATTCATATTTCATACATGTAGCTATCATAGTTATTTGTTTGAAAACATGCTTCGTTTATGCCTCACTTGAATCACAACACCTAATCATGGTAATATACATGTAGGATACATGATCGAGTCTACGAGTATTATCAAACATGTTTGCAATTATCAGAATTCAAATCTCAATATACATGTCAAGACTCACGTGCAAAAATGTATACTTTCACTAGTAAATTTCACTAAATATGGTCTAATACGTCCATGCTATCTAGATTTATGTGTTAACATGTTCGACACGTATTTCTAAGTCATCTAAACATGCTTGCAAAATCAGAATGTATTCATGACATTTACGTGCCAAGGTTCACCTTTGAAACTTACATTTTCGTTGGAAATGTTCACTAACGAGGTCCCGCATGCTCATGTTATACTATGAAACATATGTATGCAAATCAATATGCCTTTCAAGCATTCTTAAACCATACTAATGTGTCTCCAAAGTCAGAATATAAACATGACTTATATACGCCAAAATTCGTTTATAAGACCTTAAGTTTATTTTCAAAACTATAACTTCATCGTTCACGTAAGCGATCCGAATATAATATGCACATACTAGTTTAACAAGTCCATATATATGTATTAATCATAGCAGCATGCTTGTCCTAATTCCTTTCAATATCTATCACTTAGCAAACATGCAGCAGGAACAAAATCTGCAAAAACTGGGATCAGGGACCGGCGCAGCTGCGCAGCTCCCCAGTTCAAAACTGGCGTAGCTGCGCAGGGCCTTGGCCAACACATGACTGGTACTGGCGCAGCTGCGCAGGTGGCCTGCCAAAAATAGAGCAGACTGCATCGGCAGTACTGTAATCCCATTTCAAAATTACTACAGCAAATTAATTCTGAGCAACTATATAATAGTTCTAATAACTCATAAAACACTTATCAAATTTATTCTTACTCAACAATTAATCCATCCATGCTCAATTTCAAGAATTGGAACTTGACAGTAAACTTAAATGAAGAACAAGAAAAGTATATTATACCTTTGCTATAAGTTAATTGGACTTGCTACTAAATCAAACCTCTCCCTCTACTGATATATGTACATTGCTCTCACTCAACACTTGAGTAAAAAAATCTCAACAAGTGAAAAGAGAGGAGAAGAGCTTGCATTTATAGCACAATTAATACACAGACAAAGTCATTGCTCTTCAAATTAAACCAACGTGAATAAGAATTGCATGAAGGGTAATTGAGAGTAGTTGGTGAGGAGTTGGTGATTTTCATCATGAATCCCACTCCCCTTGAAATCATATGCTAGACTTTGATGAATTTGAGAGAAGAGTAGTGTAGGCTAGGCTTCACGTGAGAATAAGTTGAGCACTCAGCAACTTGCAATTGTAATACACTATACTAATGTAATTTATATATATATATATATATATATATATATATATATCATGCTTACTAAGGCTACATCATGTATGCACATTTTATTTTCTATACCCTTAGGTTATAAATGGTGTTACCATATAATCCTAATAAATAAATACTACTATTATGTAGTAAATTTTAACTCACACATGTAAAATCCATGTACAGTTCATCCCACCAGATATAATTCTTTCGGATGCCATCACAGTGTATTGTCTCCTTTATTATTAAATTTCATTAATTCAATAATTGTTTACCATATATTCATGATATATTATTTTATTGTATACTTAATATACACATTGTCACACCCATATTTCATGTAACTCACATAGTTTAATTAGTCTTGATACATGGTCCCTGATTGGGTATAATCCACCGACCCCTACATGTACAGAAGGCTTGGGCCGAGGGGAGCTTACCGGGCCCAATGGGACGAAGCCCAGATTGGGATAGCAGGGTTCGAGATCGGGTATCTAAGCTCTTTGGGCCAGAACCCAGACCCAGCTGGTATCATCAGGATCGGGCATCTTAGTCCACGAGACCGGGCCCAGACCAACATAATGATGAACGGGATCGGATTACCGAGCCCTTTGGGCCGGAGTCTAGACCGAATAGGTAATGATCGGGATCAGACTACCAAGCCCTTCGGGATGGGGTTCAGACCACTTTGTAAGGTCCATACCGAATGATATTTCTCGGATGGAGCCCGGAGCAATAAGGAGTCTAAAGGATTAAGGGTCTTAACCCTAATCCTATCTCCATACTAATTCTTATAAGGCAAATGGTTGGATGACCACCAACTTGTACTTTTAAGAGAGATTGAGTTGGACCCAAACAATGGTAACTGCCATGTTTAGGAGTCCTAACTTGACTGGGACATGGACTCTAGAGGTGGTGAGAATGACTATAAATACAAGGCTTAACCTAATGGTAACAGGTAATTATTATTATTATTCACTTGAGCATTATACATTACTGCCTCCATTGTTAACCTTGTGACCAGCCTGTACTTATTCTCACACCGGAGCTATCACCCGGCGGCCCCAGCCGTCAAGCTTCGTTGGTGACGTGTTATTGTGCAGGTTTGAGCGCGTGGATTTGGTGATTGGACGCGCCGACAAAACTTGGCGTTAACATTGGCGCTAGAAGGAGGGGCCCTTAGTGCTTTAGTCAATCACGTTTGTACTTTTCCGGTAGAAAGGACATGGCTAGTAAGGACGGTGGAGCCTCAAACCAGGAAAAGTCCAAAACCCACCCGACGACCCTAGTTAGGGCATCGGTCAAAGATAGACTGGGACCCAGCAACCAGGAAGGCAATTCGGTGCAGGTCCAGTCGACACGAAGACAGCTGTTCGTCCCCAGTCAACGTACTCCGATCCCTCAGCACACCCGCGTGGGAGACAACCAGTCTCAGGCCTATGAACGACGGGAGGAGGATCGGGTGGAGAACAGCAAGGACCAGCGTCAGTTTATTCTGTTGACCAGAATACAACAGAACAAAGACGCCATGCTGGCCTTGCGTCTCCAGCAAGAAGAATTGGAGTTGCAGATGGCTAAGGTGGCTGGAGAACAGGAGGCTTCTTCGAAGAAGCACAGACATCGAAGCCAATCTAGATCTCCACGACAACGTGAGACAGGAAGGAACAGAAGCCGATACAGAAGCCATTCTCGGGAAAGGAGGAGCCAAAGAAGGAGTCGTTCCCCCGAAAGAAGATCTAAACGCCTGGGCCGATCGGGACAGAGGGCGAAAATCGGATCTCTCGAATATGAGGAGGACAGGCGCAGACCTTCCTCCCGTAAGGAAGATACCGACCACCTTGCTCGAAGAGTCGCGGAGTTGGAGAAGCTTCTGGCCGTGAAAAATCAAGTGGGAACACCCTCGAGCTGCCACAGTTCGCCCTTCTCGCCCGAGATTAATCAAGTCACTGCTGACCCAAAGAAGAAAATGCCCCTGATGGAGACATACGACGGAATGGGAGACCCGTATGACCATTCGGATGGATATGATAGGTTGCTGACATATTATGGGCATTCGGACGCAGCAAAGTGTCATATGTTTGCAACCACCTTGAAGAAGAGTGCCAGAGAGTGGATGGGAACTTTGGCACCGGGAACGGTTAGTTCTTGGAAAGACCTTCGGGAAAAATTCCACGCTAGGTTCGGAAGCAACAGGAGAAGGGGAAAGATCACAGCTTCCCTCATGCAAGTGAAACAACGTTTGGACGAGACTCTTGGCACCTACGTCAAAAGGTTTCGGGAAGCTGTGGGATCGGTGGCAGAATTGAATTCACCACAGGCTTTGGGATTCTTCACAACGGGTTTGGATATGGGGAGGTCAAAGAAGTTGATGAAAGACCTGGTGATCAACCCACCCTCGGACTTGACTGAAGCCTTTCATCGGGCCGAAGGGTTCATTGCCATTGAAGAGGCAATGGGAAATTTCAAGCCACCATCACACGACAAGTCTAGGGACAGAGACAAGCCGAACAACCAGCGATCGGACAACAGTCAGGGGAGATCGGATAATCAAGGGAAAAGAAACTATAACAGTGGGGGATCGGGCAATGCCCGTCCACCCTTCTCGGGCAGAAGCATCAACAGGGTATTCACTCCCCTCAACACCGACCGTGCAAGAATATTGGAAGATATCAAGGACAAACCCTTCTATGAGCCCTGCAGGACGAGGCCGAAACCGGGGAAGCGCAGCAAAAATAGGTACTGCAATTACCATCAGAACGTGGGCCATACGACAGAGGAATGCCTTGATCTAGGGGATCTCATCGAGAAAAACATTCAGAATGGGACGTTGGTTCAGTATGTGGCCGGCCAGGAAAATGCCAGGACTCAACCAATAGAAGAAGACAGGACTCAGGCCCGAGAAACCCAGCCAAATCAGAACTAGCCCGCTCGGGGGGTGATTGATGTTATATCCGGGGGTTCCGTAGGGCGCGTGACAGGACGAAAAAGAAGTGAACATCTAGACGTTGTCTTATCGGTTGCAGGGTCCTCAGTAAAAAAGGAAAGGGTTTTCTCGGGGACAGTTATTTCCTTCTCAGATGAAGACTACCCTTCGAATACCATAGAGTCGCATGATGGGGCATTGGTGATAACGGCTCAGGTCGGACCAGTGGACATGAGAAGGATGATGGTGGACAACGGATCATCGGTCGATATACTGTATACACATGCTTATCAGAGGATGGACCTAGGCGGAAAGAAGATGGAACTGGGAGGGGAAGGGCCATTGTACGGATTCAGTGGCGACCCGGTGCATGTGTCGGGCACCATCGAATTGCAGGTTAAGTTTGGCACAGCTCCCCAACAACTAGAGATTATGGTCAGATTCTTCGTTGTTCAGGTAGATTCGGCTTACAACGCCATATTGGGAAGACCGACCCTGGCAGCCTTACATGCAGCCACCTCCATACCTCATTTCAAGATCAAGTTCCCCACAACGAACAGAATCGGAGAGGTAAAAGGCGACCTAGATATCGCTCGTAGGTGTTATCGGAATACTTTGATCTCTTCAGGAACCGGGATAAGCAAGCAGAAGCAGACGATGGCTATTGAGATAGAACCCTTTACAGAAGGTAGTACAGAGCCACTTGCATTACCAGCCGAAGAAACAGAGGATATACAACTGATCTTGGGGAACGAGAAAAAAATGATAAAGATCGGTTCAGGATTGACAGAACCCTTCCGGACCGGGTTGATCGATCTGCTTCGGGCGTACGCGGATATTTTTGCATGGATACCCAGTGATATGCCCGGGGTGGACAAATCAGTAGCACTACACCGACTGGAAGTAGATCCCAATAAGAGACCGGTCATACAGAAGAGAAGAATTTTCGCCCCGGAGAGGCAGAAAATTATCGATGAAGAGGACGCTAAATTACTAGAGGCAGGGTTTATCTTCGAAATTGATTATCCGGAGTGGCTGGCAAACGTGGTGCTGGTTCAGAAACAGAATGGGAAATGGAGAATCTGCATTGATTACACAGACCTGAACAAGGCGTGCCTGAAAGATTTCTACCCCTTGCCCAACATTGATCAATTGATTGACGCCACCTCAGGGTACGGCATGCTGAGTTTCATGGATGCTTTTTCGGGATATCATCAAATCTCAATGGCTAAGGAGGACATCCTGAAGACAAGCTTCATCACGCATCAGGCCATTTATGCATATCGAAAGATGACCTTTGGACTGCTGAACGCAAGGGCCACTTATCAGCGAATGATGAACTATGTGTTTACAAAGCAGCTAGGCCGAAGCATGGAGGTCTACGTAGACGATATGATTGTAAAAAGCATGTCAGTTCGAGATCATCTGGTGGACCTGGAAAACTGCTTTGAAACGGTTCGGAAATATAAGCTTCGTCTGAACCCAACAAAGTGTACCTTCGGATTAGGATCAGGGAAGTTCCTGGGTTATCTAGTTAGCAAAAGGGGTATCGAGGCAAACTCGGAGAAGATCCAAGAGATACTGGATATGAAATCCCCGAAGTCTTACAAAGATATGCAAAGGCTGACAGGTCGGATAGCGGCTCTTAGAAGGTTCGTATCAAAATCAGCCGAAAGGTGTTTGCCATTCTTCGACACTTTAAAGGGGCCAAAAAATGAGAAGAGTTTCCAGTGGACCTCCGAGTGCGAAGACTCCTTCCAGGGGATCAAGCAATACTTGTCCTCGGCACCTTTGCTGATGAAACCGATCCCCTCGGAGCCACTATATCTATACCTAGCCGCAAGCACGATGGCGGTGGGGGGGGCACTGGTACGAGAAAGAGCAGGAAAGCAGTTCCCGGTCTACTATGTCAGCCACGTCCTTCGAGATGCAGAAACCAGATACCCTAACCTGGAGAAGTTCGCCTACGCTCTGATCATCGCAAGTCGGAAGCTTCGGCACTATTTTCAGGGTCGGCTAATAATAGTCTACACAGATCAACCTTTGAAAAAAGTACTGCACAGGCCTGAAGTCTCGGGGAGGATAGCCGCATGGGCAATGGAACTAACTCAATTCGCCTTAGAATACCATCCACGGACGGCAATTAAGGGGCAGGCCTTGGCGGATTTTGTGGTGGAGTGTTCTTTCAACGAACCAGATGTGGCTTCGGTCACCAAAACTCGATCACTACAAACTTCCTGGACCCTATACGTGGACGGGTCATCTACCTCGGACATCAGTGGAGCGGGGGTCATTCTGACTAGTCCTGAAGGGTTCCGGGTCCAACAGGCCATTAGGTTTCGATTCAAGGCCACCAACAACGAGGCCGAGTACGAAGCCATTTTGGCCGAACTTAGATTAGCCCAATGCCTGGAGGTGAGAAAGATAGTGGTGTACAGTGATTCCCAGCTGGTGGTTAAGCAGATATCGGGAGAGTATGAGACCCGAGGGGCCCGAATGGCAAAATACTTGGCGGAGGTAAAGAACGAACTCTCATACTTCGAGTCGTACAGCTGTCTGGGGATCGATCGGACAGACAATACAGTAGCAGATTCCTTAGCCAAACTAGCCACAACCGAAGCAAGTTCATTCACCAGATCAGTATACTTGGAAATATTAGACAAACCTAGTATTCAAAGGACAGACGTACTGACCCTGGATCGGCTCGACTGTTGGCTTACACCTTACATTACTTACCTGGCCGAGGGGATTCTACCTTCGGATCGTTTGTACGCTAGAAAAATCAAACACAGGAGTTCTAACTTCGTTCTTATTGATGGGGATCTGTACCGTAGGGCATTCACCTCTCCTTTACTGAAGTGCCTGACGCCTTCGGAGGCCGAGTATACACTGAGGGAAGTACATGAAGGAATCTGTGGGGATCACCTAGGAGCCAAGTCATTGGCTTACAAAATTATGAGGCAGGGATACTATTGGCCGACCATCTTCCAAGAAGCAAAGGACTACGTCAGAAAATGTCCAAAGTGTCAGTTATATAGCTCCATCCCACATAGACCTCCCGAAGAGTTGTGTTCCGTCTTATCCCCAATTCCATTTGCTATGTGGGGGATTGATATCTTGGGACCATTACCGAAGGCCAAAGGGCAGGTCACTTTTGTAATCGTCGCAATCGACTACATGACAAAGTGGGTGGAAGCCAAACCATTACATAAGATTACTGAGCAAGAATGCCTCAAGTTCTTTAAGGAGTATGTTGTTTACCGGTTCGGCATTCCGATGGTCTTGGTCTCGGATAATGGCAGACAATTTGTGGGGTCTAAATTCGAAATTTTCCTAAAAGAGTTAGGAGTCCAACACAGAAAGACTTCCGTGGCCCACCCCCAATCCAATGGACAGGTAGAGGTCACCAACAGGATCCTGCTCACAGGAATAAAAAGAAGATTGGATGAACTAAAGGGACGATGGCCCGAAGAGTTGCTCAGTGTCCTTTGGGCATATCGGACTACCCCGAAGACCACTACAGGGGACTCACCGTTCAGACTAGCCTATGGAACCGATGCACTGATACCCGTTGAAATCGGATCACCAACACTTTGAATCAGTCAGTACCAAGAATTATACAATGATGATGGTTTACGATTGAATTTGGATCTATTGGATGAGGTTCGAGATTCCGCATCGATAAGACTAGCTATATACCAGAAGAAAACGGCCCGACATTACAATCAGAATGTGAAGCAAAGGAGGTTTGAGGTCGGGGACCTTGTTCTTCGGGAAGCAGAGGCATCAACCCCCCAGAACACATGCAAGTTAATGCCTAACTGGGAGGGACCTTATGAAGTAACTGAAGTTCCGAAGCCGGGAACTTATCGGCTTTGGACGTTAGATGGTACAGAGGTAAAAAATACATGGCATGCTGGAAGACTTAGAAAATATTATCAGTAATAGTCATGTAATTTACTTTCGCTTATGTAAGCTGCTTTACACATTAATAAAATAAAGTAGATTTCTCTTCGAAAAATTTCTTGATCTTCATTCAAATTCTAAAAGTCTACAAAACCCCTCGGACTGGCAATAAACAGATTCGATTAGAACAGTTACAAAACAACTTGAACTGATTGAACAAAGTTACACGCAGATCCGATCGAGCAAAGTTACAAAAGAAATAAAGACAAAAATTACATGTGTAATCCTAAACTATGGATCCGGAGCCTCGCCATCAGCATCCTCTCCGGAATCAGACTCTCCTTCGGAAGAATCGAGAACAGCAGCATCCAAACCAGCGATATACATCTTACCCCGAGCACTCTTTCGATGAGCGTCATAGCCTTTAGCAAACTGGGCCATGACCATTTCACAGAGTTCATGAGACTCTCGGTATTGTTAAACAGCTCGCTGTATGGCTTCGGCACGATCTGACTCCAGAGACGAATTCTCCCTCATCAACACCATCTGTTGGGCGTGCATTTCGGAAATTTGACTCTGGAGGATCAGAAGGGCGTTCTGCTGATCCAGGTCCTTCTCTTTTAGAAGGGTCCTCTCCTCGAGGAGCTGTTTATTATAACTACCAAGGGCAACGAACTCCTCCTGCAGATTATGATGTAGCCTCTGCTGTTCGTTGGCTTGACGTTTGGCTAACGTCAACTTATTTCGGGTAGCGGCATGACTTTCCTTCTCCTTAGCCAAATCAGCCGATAAACCCCGAATACCGGCCTCGAGTAGCTCCACATCGGCCCGAAGCTGAATCTCCTTCCGGGTAGCCTTAACGACCGGGGGGATAGCTCGGGCCAGAATAGCGTTAGCCTACATCGGGGAAAAAGAAACAGGCCAGTAATGGATAGGCAGATATTCAAAGAACACAGAGTCCAAAGCCTTCGAATTTACCTGACACTGGGCCTTAATGTAAGAGACCAAGAGGCCCTCGGAAGAATGCCCCTTGAACCGAGCATCATCCCCGGGAAGTTTGAAATGATCCAAGGCATCAAAGGGGAATGCTTCAGAGGGGCTCTTAGGCCAAAAGCTTGTTGGAGGAGAACCCCCAGACGAGCCGGATGCAGAGGATGGACCGGCCTTAGGAGTGGGATCGACCTCAGCATCAGGTGTAGGAACCGGGATGACCTGGGGATCGGGCCCATCCACCAACTTCGGCTTCAATCGCTTGGGGAGAGGTTCGACAGCTTCGTCTTCAGTCTCCTCGGGATCCACAAGGACTTCCACTTCACGAGTTGGTGGAGGAGCCGACTCCAACACCTTCCGCTTCTGAGAAGATGGCTTGGGGGGGGCCTTCGTCAGAACCCTCTTCTTTCCCTTTTTCAGCAAAGCCACCTTCTCAGCCTGAGACATCTGCGTGACATCCTTCGGGGGAGCGGGAGAGGAATCCACGGAGAGCTCAGAGATTGGCATTGTCTCCCCTTCGGCGACACCGTCCCCAAGCGGTAGGTGGATCGGGCAGGAATGAACGGGGAGAGGGGAGATAGACTCATCGATGCCCTTCGGCTTGAAGATGGTCACTACAAAAGGAAATTATACGTCAAAAATTAGGACAAAAGAGAAGAAAAAGACAAGAGTGATCGAAAGTGAAAGCTTACATCCATGCTTGTACAACCAGACCTCATTGGCCAGAGTGTCCAGACTCCACATAGTATTTTTCACCTTCTGGTAGAAGGTTCGGAATTCATCTCTTCGGGCAGTCGGAAAGGTCGTTACTTTCACAATGGTGTCATCGGGAGACGACCAGTTCGGAAGTAACTGCAGATCGGTCCCCTTGACGAACATCCACTGGTTGTGCCACCCCTTGTTGCTAGAGGGGGTTTTTGCGAACGTAGCTCGGCCGGAAATCCGGTTCAACTGACGAAAGCCAAGCTCCTTGGACTTGCCGACCGAAAATAGTACGAAGAAAAAATCGAGACTGGGGGGAACCCCTAGTTCTTGACAGATGGCGATGAAGCTTACTAAGTGGATATACGAGTTCGGAACAAGCTGTGCGAACTCGATCCCCACAAAGCAGAGAAATGATGCAATAAACTCATGAAGTGGGAAGCGGACCCCATACTTCAGAGCGTATGTCGGAACGGCCACCCACTTGCCTTCGGGGCGCCAGAACATCCTCTCATCGGGTCTTGGCACCCGAAGCTTGTATTCTCGGGGAAGGTTGAAAAGTTCCCGAGCGTCAGAAAGTTGGGTGGGGGTGATGGTGGATTTGGTGTTGATATGGGAGAAGTCCGTCTCAGAACGATAGACGGACCGGATCCACGCCTCGGTTCCATCAGTAGAGTCTCCGGTGGGAGCTTCTGGTAAGTCGACCGGCACCAAATCGGTGCTGGCGATGGTGATAGTGGCGGCCATTTCGGCGGAATCAGGGGTGACCTCAATAGGAGGGGTCGAGTCGGGGATGGAAGCAGCTGGAAGAATGCCGAAATCAGCCATTAGAACAAAAACTCGGCGAAAGAGAGGTAATTTGGGTGGTAAAAGGACTGATCGGAGTAAAAGAAGCCTCTTACCGAAAATCGTGCTCGCCGAAAAATACTTTGAAAGGGGCTTAGAAAAAAGGGAGTTCGTAAAGAATGGTTGTCGTGGGGTGAGGAGGTATTTATACGGATGCTGCACGAATCTCAACTGGCGGCTAATAATGACGTTGGGCCGTTCATTTCTTGTGTATCGTGTACCGCATTAATTAGGTCGGTTGGATTACCTAGGCATCTCTTTAAATCTCTCATCAAATATCCCATTAAAGGCTTGTTATAATGAGAGACTGGGGGGCAATGATCGGGTATAATCCACCGACCCCTACATGTACAGAAGGCTTGGGCCGAGGGGAGCTTACCGGGCCCAATGGGACGAAGCCCTGATTGGGATAGCAGGGTTAGGGATCGGGTATCTGAGCTCTTTGGGCCAGAACCCAGACCCAGCTGGTATCATCAGGATCGGGCATCTTAGTCCACGAGACCGGGGCCCAGACCAACATAATGATGAACGGGATCGGATTACCGAGCCCTTCGGGCCGGAGTCTAGACCGAATAGGTAATGATCGGGATCGGACTACCAAGCCCTTCGGGATGGGGTTCAGACCACTTTGTAAGGTCCATACCGAAGGATATTTCTCGGATGGAGCCCGGAACAATAAGGAGTCTAAAGGATTAAGGGTCTTAACCCTAATCCTATCTCCATACTAATTCTCATAAGGCAAATGGTTGGATGACCACCAACTTGTACTTTTAAGAGAGATTGAGTTGGACCCAAACAATGGTAACTGCCATGTTTAGGAGTCCTAACTTGACTGGGACATGGACTCTAGAGGTGGTGAGAATGACTATAAATACAAGGCTTAACCTAATGGTAACAGGTAATTATTATTATTATTCACTTGAGCACTATACATTACTGCCTCCATTGTTAACCTTGTGACCAGCCTGTACTTATTCTCACACCGGAGCTATCACCCGGCGGCCCCAGCCGTCAAGCTTCGTTGGTGACGTGTTATTGTGCAGGTTTGAGCGCGTGGATTTGGTGATTGGACGCGCCGACAAAACTTGGCGTTAACAGTCCCTATATATAGTATAGTCACATAATTGTTGCACCACACTATATAATATAGTTGCACTACAATTCACACTTCATATAATATATAATTAGTTACTATACGCTATACATTTTATTCGCATGCTTGCATCTAGAAGTAAATAATTTACTTATCTCATCAATTAATTACTAATAATATTAATTAATCCCTTCCTCGTAAATCAATTATTAACCTCTATAACAATTGATTATAATTTATTATCACCTTAAATAAATATAAATCTTATTATATTTATAAACAAGTTTGCTTATTATTATTCTATTATTTGCAATAATAATAATCAACACATCATCATTTAATTCTCATTAGTATTCTATTTCTCATAATAGCAATAACGATTAATATTTGATTAATCGTTCACGTAGGAATTCCTTCATTAATTTACCCTTATCAATATTATTAGGCGAGAAATAACCACATTCTTCAATAATTTAATAAGTACAATTCTTATTATATTTATAAACAATATACTTATTATCATGCTATCGCTTCGCAATAATAATTCAACACACCATTAATCAATCAATATAGATTAATTGTTTAATTAATAATTCTTTCATCCTTGAATTAATCAATTCATTACCGAATCTATTATCGTGCCACACAAGGCATTTCTCACAAGCTTAATCTCAAGCTTATTATTATTCCCATCACTTATTACTTATAACATGTTCAATATAATTAGAACTATTAAATCACAAGGTTCACATATATAAATATATCGTGAATGAAAATATTCAAATATTCTATATAACCTTTACGGTAATATAATAACTCAAGCTATTAAAATGCTAAACTACCTCAATTAATTATACTTATAATAAGTATAACTTTTACGCTTATAATAATTAATATATACTCTATTAATTATTCAAATAATAATATTCACGATCAAATAATAACTTAAATTATTTAATATATTAAAATAACTTAGTTTCCTTTCATTAATTAAACTCCTTTTGAAAATACATTAGAAATTATGTATTTACCCCTAACATAAAATATTATGTTTTCTCCAAATAAAGATATTCATTATTAGAAAATACTTTATTTATTAACTCAAGATATTATAATATAATATAATATCGAATAATTACATGTACAACACATGTACATATATTATATATAGAAAATAGATATTGAGTTTATTTTCTATTATAATAAATTATTTCTATCAATTTATTTACATATAGCAAATATGTTTGAATATATTTACCATATTAATTAATCATACCTATTACCTCATACAAAAACATATAAGGAAATATTATTATTCAAAAATAACATTTCCTCCTTTTATTAAAATAATTCAATATTAGAAATTATTCTAATATCATTTATTAGAAATATATAATAATTATTTCTCTTTCTTTTCTATAAATTGTTCCCAAAATAATTTCTTCAAATATTCATTTAAAGATATAATTATTTCTATTTCTCTTTAATAACATATATATATATATATATATATATATATATATTATTTATTAACGTTATTCGTACATTAGACTTTCTCACGTATTACTATTCTAAGTAATATATATAAAAGTATCAACTATAATTACATATTCAACACACATGTTAATTCACTCATTTACTTAAGTAAATTAAACCCTATACTATATCACCTTAGTTAATTAAGGTTCAATACTCACATTATATTATTCCCTAATATAACTCCCAACTTAAATTAACTAATATTTATTCTTATTAGTTAATTCCTTAACTAACTCATACTTCACTATCCAAACCTATTCACAGATAGCTTAAGTGCTATCAATAACCTATATTACAAACATACTAGTTATTAATATACATACATAAGAATATGGTGATTATACATTAAGGATATTTAATGTCACCAACTTACTATGATAAAATAATTCTATAAATTATTTAATATAGATAGAAATTTTATCCACTTCCTTTATCTCAACTGAATCGTCTCTACACTAAGTAACAAATATATATTAATAATATATTTATAAATCACAAAAACACATATTACATAGTCCATATTACCCTATGTAATATAATATCACATACCTCACATCACACACACACACACACACACACACACATATATATATATATATATATATATATATATTCTTATTCAAACCCATCTCACAGTTTAAGAATTTTATTTATTAAATCCTTATTTAATAATATATGAAATTTTGGGTTCTTACAGAATCTATACCAAAATAATTAGGTTTGGGATAAATTCTCAAAGAGATACTTGAATTTTCATAAATATTTGTCTAGCTGAATCAATTAGCTTAGACGTATACCAATAATGTGACGAATGAGTTTTTTTTTTTTGTGATTCTGAGAACAGAATCCCTTTATGGAGGGAAGACTGTAACAAACGAGAATTTTGTATTTTAATTTTAAATATTTAATAAATTAAATAAATATTTTAATTTATTTATTTATTGAGTTGAATAAATAATTGATGTGATTATGTTGTGGAGTAATTTAATTAAGTGCAATATATTAATTAAATTGATGTTTAATATTAAATTAATGTTTAAGTAATTTTGTGGGTGAAGTTCTAATTTAATTCAGATAATTAAATTAGATGAATTGTTATGTGGTAATTTGGTAGTAATGATTTAATGAATAATTATAATAATGTTTAATTTAATTTAAATAATTAAATTAGAGATTTATTAATTTATTACATGAAATTATGATTAATGAGTAAATTATAATTGTGTATCAATTTAATTTATGTGATAATTTTATTTAATTAATTGATGTTAGTTTTAATTTAATTACATTGGAATAGTGAGATTTAATTAAATAAAGTGTGACATTTAAACTATGTAGCAAAAGAGATTGAAATAAATTTAAAAGGGTTTTAATTCTGTTTTACCAAACAAGGCCCTTAAGTATATTTTAATTTTGTTTTACCAAATAAGACCTTAGTTTCTAAAAATCTATTAATTAGGTTTTGCCAAACAAGTCTTATGGTTTTTGCTGTTCAAAATAAAAAGTAACTGATAAAATAGTAAATATAGATATTATGTTATATAAGTTATTATATTATATATCTATTAGTTCTATGTATATTATATAATACGTTAAGTAAGGGGAGTAGAATATCAAAGTAAAAAAAGAGAAAGAGCAGAGAAAGAAAACTAGAGAGAAAAGAGAGAAGAAAGAAGAAGGAGGAAGCTTGAGAATTCAAATACCCATCAGCACCATCTTCATCTTCTTCCTCTAGCATCAAATCTATAATTAATTTTTAAATTATGTTCTTCATAGTTTCTTCATAGTTTACTTCTCTATAATTTGGTTTTTCATGATAATTGTGAGTATATGATATATGTATGTTAAATTATGTATATAAACTATTATATATGAGTTATATGATCATTTAAGCAGTTCAATTCATGTAAATATGATGAACATGAAGAAATCATGTTCATAGCAATTTACAGTGAACTATTTTGGGGAAAAAAATGGTGTTTTCTTCAAAATCACAAAATTAAAGGTTTTTAATTATGTGTTGTGATGTATATATGTGTTAAAACATGTTAGAAGCATAAAGTTATCATTTTATAAAGCTTTATATGCATTATGTGAGTTAAATTCTGAGTTTGGTGCGAGAAAATAAGCCAAATAGGATTTTTCCTGCAAAGTTCGCGAGGCTGCCTGCGTCTGATTGTGACGTGGCGCCGCAGCGCCAGCCCTGTGAGTAAACTGGGCGCTGGAGCGCCACTACAGAGTCAAGTGACGTGTCACGGCGCCGCAGCGCCAGTTATGTTTGTTAACTGAAACGCTGTAGTGCCAAGACCGGATTTCAGAGAGTGCTGACGTGGCAGCACGGCAACGCCAGTTCTGAGTATAACTGGAGCGCTGCAACGCAAGGCCTGCAGAGCCCCTGATGATGTGGCACTTCGCTGCAGCGTCGGATACAGTTTATTGTGTGGCGCTACAGCGCCACCTATGCAGATTGGCTAGAAAATTATAATTTTATGAGAATGTTAATGTAATAAATAGAAAAATATGTTAATAAAATTATATGCTAATTGGACAGTATCAAATCATATTTTAATATGAAATGTATGAATTTAAATTATAATTTGATTAATGTGAATGTATGATTTAATATTATAAGTTGATTATAACTTGATTGATTATTAAGTTTAATGTGAATGTGTGGGTTGATCATGTTATGTAATAATTAGCTATTGAACTTAATAACTAAAGAATGATGAGTTAGTTAATGATATGATATAGCTATATAGTAACTAATTTATGTTACTATTGTGAATTACGTGTACATAGGATAATTGTGGAACTAGTTGTTATTTGCTAGCTTACGCCCGAGGCAAGTTTCTTAACTCCACTTTTAATTACGCAAGCTTTCTAACTATACTCTTTAATTGAGAAAATCCTTTTATTCTGCATTGGATAAGTATTCTTACCGAATTTTATTATTGAAAAATAATGTAACCTTGACTTAATTAATCAAGCAATGTTTTATTATATCTTTCAAATGCTTTAAGTTTATTTCTAAAGCATGACTATTAAATATGGCGTCTATTGTTATGACTCATAGTTATTTCATAATCCTTTTATTATTGAACTCTTATATTATTGTAAGTTGATTCAACTACTCCTTAGATGATGATAGTTTAACTCTAAATTACCCTTTTAGCTTATCCAAACCAAACTTTCTTTGGTGCGGACTCGTTAATTAAACTGAGATGAACAACCCTATTAATAGGGGATTACCATGCGAAAGCGTTAAGATGTTTGTGCACAATACATGGTACGAAGGGCTGATTCCCCTAAGTACGAGTTAAGGTCCATATAGTCTAACGACTGTTAAAGGTTTAAATAGAAATGTTTATAACCTAGGACATAGTTCAAGATCTTATGACCCACAGATGAATTCTAAATTTAATATTCAATTCTTGATTATCGAAGATAGAAATATTATTCAATTCAACTTAAGTTATTCAATAATATGTCATCATTATTGATTGTTATTTCAAATGAGCTTTTGTTTGCTCACTCTTGCATTTTATATAACCATTGCAACCAAAGTTGAGAAAGTTGACGAATCGTCAACTAGCAAAGGAAAAAGCAAGATGAGCAAGTGAAGACGTGTTCATATTTGATATGATTTTTGTAATAAGACTTTAATTATGTTATGATATTTTATTTTTTGCATTGACGATATTTTAAGGTTAGAAACCCTGGGAACGTTTTGATAAGTTATAATCCTTTTTGAAGGAAGATTTTATTGATTAAGGTTGTAATTTATTTGCATTCCTTATTTATGGGCGATTAGTTATGTTTTATTTAGATAGTGAACACCAAATCCTGTGAAAATGAAGTACCCGGATTTGGGGTTGTCACAAGTTGGTATCAAAGCTTTAGGTTATGAACCTTGGGTGGGGAACCTTAGGTAGTAGCCTTATAGGAGATCGAAAAGATAGTGATGATAGTTAAAGATAATAAACTATCTTATGTGCTATGTGGTTATGTTTATGTACTCGAAGAGTATCGACCGATGTCACGTAATAATTAAACCTTAAAATTTTGTTGTCAAGATAACGATTGTTGGAGAGTCCAGTCAGGCTAGGGAAGAGTTACCCCAAATGCCTAGTGATGAGAAGCCTCGGGACATCCATACTGTCTAGGTGCAGTTGGTTCAGAGAGAGTCATCTCCATTGATCACAGTAGTGGGTCAGGAGCATGAGCCAGTCTTTGATCGAGACGATGAGGATGAGTCAGAGGAAGAGGATGAAGATCCTGAAGAAGAATTTCCACCTAACTCTATCAGCGTTGTTGTGACGCCCCCAAATCCGGGTCCCAAGAATCTCGGACCTGGTACGTTACGGTACTACATCTTCATAAATATTATATCATCTAATGCGGAATATATAAACATATATTATTTATTTCACAATATTCTATAACATATCCCAAGGTCTGTTAACCTTAACTGAATACATACTTTAAGTAAATAAATAAAAATTACAACATTACTTGCATATAATAACTAAATAGTTATGAATGCATAATAATCTATTCTTGTAGTTTTTCTTTGCCTCTGTCTTTCTTTGAGCCTTCGTCTTAATCTAAAATTTGTTATCATGATATAGTATGGGTGAGCAACGACTTTGCTCAGCAAGTTAAAATATAACAAGGATATATCATGACTGAAAGAAAGAATAAGCTTTTCAAATTTTCAACAATATAATAATTGTGAAAAAGCATAAATCAGAGTTTCAATAAATGAATGACTGAACCAATAATGTTTAATGTCAACAAGGACCATGGACAACTTTAACTTAACCTTAGGGTAATGAGGGTGATCAGCTTTTCATACCTGATGAACATATACAACATGCACTAAGTGCGAATCAATAATCAGTATAGATGTGAATAATCAACAATAATTATTCACTACCATACTTTGAAAATATAACTCAAGTTTGAGTTAGAGAAAACTTGCATGTACCGTCGATTACTGCTACGCAATCTAACTTAATCGCTTTATTAAAAAGACCTATTAGTTATAAGATTGATATTTCAATTAGTATAACATACTTATCTCCTAATACTATTACTTTAAAAGTAAACTATCTAAAACTTAATCACATAGTCAAATATTAGATAATCTTAACAGCATACGTATTCACAAGTCTAAACCTAGCACACATCGAGTCTTTAATAGTATTCAATATAGTATACTGAGTGATTTTTCACAAACAACTAACAAATTAGTTTACGTCTCGTCTACACTGTTTTCACAGTGAGTTAGATCGGTTACTAATTCGTATATACCTCCGCTCCCTAAAGGAATCATTTAGCCCAGCTACTATATATCAACCAATAATGGGTACGATTGCACTACCATATAATTAACATTTACTCGTCCATTTATAAATTCTTATTATAACTCGGTAAACTATTTATGAATTCAGGAGACTTAATATATCATTTCAGCAAACTGAAACCAAACTGCCTTCCCTTCTTAACCTTTTCAGTCTCCATTTCAGCAAACTGAAACAAAACTGACTTCTCTTCCTGACATTTTAATTTCCATTTCAGCACCCTGAATTGTTCATTTCAGGAAGCTGAAATACCTTTTTCCCAAAAATACCAAATCAGTTTATTATTTTTCTATCTTTTGGCCAAACATATATATATATATATATATATATATATATATTCCATACACAAAAAAAAAATTCAGGAATTTTTCAACTCCTTTAAGTATTTTTCAAAAATTCATTTCTAGTTCAAACCTTAAGAAATTAGCTATATCACGCTTAACTCCAGAAATTTCCAACTCTTGGCAGGATCTTACACATATTAACGTGAGCTTCCAGTTTAAATTTTGTGGTCATCGGAGTTATAGAACTCCGGTTATAGCGGTTTTCTTCAGAAAAACCCAAATATTGTAATGGTCATAACTTGGTCAATTTAAGTCAGAATGAGCTCATTTTTGTACACAAGCTATTTTATCTCATACATTTTCATGTTCAAAAAGATTGGAATTTTTTTCAATAATTAAGTGGACGAAACTGCCCTTGGAAAATTGGGGCAGCAAGCTTTTTTCAATTTCCAGATTTGACATCCTATGCTAAAATCAGTCCACATAAAAATCTATAACTCTTTTTTCAGTGATTTTACTTGAAAAAGTTAGAAGACTTATAGATAAAACTCTAGAAATCGACCACACTCAAAAATGTAAAATAGAATGAGAGATATGGTCGTTTCCATTTCATACTTCGTTTTCACAAAAATCTGATTTTCAATCTTTGATTATTTCTAAGAAAACTTCTAGATCTCTTGATTAATCAAATATTGTCCATCATCAATCATCATAATACATACTAATATCTCATATACTCGTGGATCTACTATGATCCATGATCTATTTCATCAAATAATCAACAAACACAATATTAAACACAACACTATTAAACACATAGATCCAAGATTTTTGAGCTTCAAAATCATAACTTTTTTGAAATCAAAACTCAAATCAAACCAAAAAAGAATTAGACTATATAGGTAGAGATTTTTGTTATACCTTAGCTTCTCTTCCTTCTTCTTTGTTAGGAAGCTATGGAACACCAAAACCGTCCTACTCTCCTCTCCCTCTCTTGGCCGAATTCTCCCCCTTGCTCTCTCTCTCTCTCTCTCTCTCTTGCTCTTGCTAGATTATGAGATGAAAGAGAAAAAATGAAATGAAAGAGAAAAAATGAAATGAAATGAAAAGTAATGATATACTTGATTTGTTTGTTCCAATTAAAAATGTATAGATACATAGATTATATCTATACTCTTTACCCCCATGCTTGCACCTCTCTCTCTCTCTCTCCCTCTCTTCATTATAGTTGTTTCTTGCAAGACTAAGCAAACTTGCAAGTGTAGCTAAAGTGGTGGCCAAAGGAAAAAGTGACACCTAAGGTGTTAGTACGCCAACTAAAGCTACTATCATGATTACATGCCTCCCCCTTATTCTTCCCTCATAATTTCGGCCACAAGGCCTTCTTGGGCCCAAATTGGTTTTCTTTTTAAGGCCCACTGTTGCTTACTTAATGTTCAATATTTCCCTTCCAACTTGGGTTAAAAGTTGGGTCACTCTTTTAATTCTTTGGGCTAGCAATTTTAATTGTTTGGGCTTGCAATTCAACATAGTTTCATACTTTTTAGTTTTTATCCTCTTCTAATCATTTAGTTAGAGTTTCATTACACAAATTTGTAAGTTAATTCCTTACATATATATCTTTAATTTTATAACCCAATTAGACTTGCTTTACTTATGTTATAAAATTAATTCATTGAGATGTACAAAATAAATCTCTTAGAGTTAGTATATAGTTTTAAATACTAACATTCTCTCATATTATAATCCCTTAGGTTTTTAATTACCATACCTAATATATGTATTAGGTTACATAACTTTATTCTTAATTCTCTTTTTATACAAAATAAATGTATACACATTATATAATGTATATTTATTTAATCATATACATAATTCACATAAGTCATAACATACTCCACTAAGTGTATTAACTTAATAGCCCTAATTGACTTGATAATTTATAAACACTCACATAATTATACAAGATAATCTAATAGGTTGATACATATTTCATAAATCTCTTAGATTAGGTCACTAGTATATAGTTAAAATACTAGAACAATTAAATAGAGATAACACTTGAGGTTATTTAATTCAAATACCTAATTTATATATTAGGTCACCAAACTTTATAGGTATCGTAGTACCTTATCTTTAATATTCCTTCAAGTACATATAGATTCATTTCTATGGTTTTAAAATTTTGTAACCCATATATTTTCTATTCTCATTCGAATAGTAAACCATATAGGTTCTTCTATAAAAAATTTAAATTTTTCCTCAAATTCTCATCTAGGTTTTATCCTTTAAGCTTTATTTTAATCATTCAAGATCTTATAAATTTTCGGTTTGTCACATTCATGCCTTCTTCTAAGAATTTCATCCTCGAAATTACAGCCTGCTATTCCCTACTCCTTTTATTCATCAAAACTAAGTTTTTAACTTAACCTTAATCTAATTTCATTCTCATTTAATGAGTACATACGACTTCCTTCTATGAGAACTATTCTATCATCACATTCTACCCAGACATCTCTCTGAGGAGTTAACAAAACTTTTTATATAATGCTGAGTGGCTATATAGACCATGAACTTTCATTTTTTAATTTTGAAAAGGTTTGAACAGAAATTTATCCGTAAACCGTCATACTTACGGGCACGGTGGGTGATCAGCCAAATATACCATACATTGATCAAATGCTACATGCTGGAACGACATTCGCGTTCATCATAACCGCCTTTGACGCATAAATATTTCCCAATTTAGGGATGTTCATACTCAGTCTGGAGTCCGAACTAAAATAATTTGACTAGGGATAAATTCTCAAAGAGATACTTCGATTTTCATAAACATTTATCTAGCTGAATCAAAAAGCTTAGACATATAATAATAATTCGAATATCAATCGCAACATGTGTCTGGCCTAATTCAATTGACACTTGTCTTTTCTTTAAAATTCTAAAAATTATTTTATGACGTCATGATACAGCACTGTATTTACAGTCCGTTTGAGGATTCCGTCATTTTTGTGACTTTGTCATACTATAATATACCATAGTGGGTTGACGATCTTTAGATCACAATCAACACTAGGTAAGACTGTATGAATAACTCCATCGTTTTTATCATCTTTGCATTTTTATCATCTTTGCACCAGGTACCATGATGCATTGAAGATATATAAAATACATTTTGATATTTCAAATAATTTTTGTCTAGCCGAAACAATTAGCATAAACTCTTTTTAAACATTTCAAAACCATTGAAAAATCATTTTTGGTGTTATCATGCCGCAACAGGTAATGATGTGTTAGTGGTTCAAAGTCCACTTCTACACAATTGTAACCATGTGTTGCTGATAACAAAAAATTATTTATATTTTTAAAGGCACATCAGTGCGAATTTAGCTTGATGTCAAAAAATAAAATTGAAGTCTAGCATAGCTAGAAGATTTGGAATACCTATTCTTACACTATCAACTTCAATTCCTCTAATGATCAATTGCTTAATAATTCTATCTGTTCTATCACCATTGAAACTTTCTATACTAAAAATCCTCAATTCTTAATCCACAACTTTCCTATACCCTAGTATAGTTTATCAAGCATACCACACGTTAGGAGTTCAGGAACTTTCCATAATAATATGAGTTTAGGAACTTATCCTAGCAATACGTAGTTCAAGAACCAATCAGGAACAGTCTATACGCTTAGGGGTTCAAAAACATACCATACGATTATGAGTCACAAACTTACCATAAGTATGAGTTTTAAGAACTCGTACCTAATCTTATATTCTCTACCTATCCGTCATACACATGAGAAAAGAATCACCTTCTCAACATACATATAGCGAATAGCGCGACACCAATATTTTAATGATTATCAATGTGATAAACTAAGTAGTCGTTAGACCAGGCATAAAACCCCCGCCCATACAAAGGTTTGTACAACTCAGCTATCACATGAGTCCTCAACTGAAATTCCACATAATCCTAGCTCCCTCTGTGCTCAATACGAATTTCATTAAATCCGTATCTATAATTCTACAACTCTTTCCTGAGTTTTCATAGTACAATTGTCGTACAACAATTCTGCTATAAAGTTTTCAATCAAACGATTGATCATCTGTCCTCCTACGACCTCATCAGATCACGTTGTGACCTTTTCTTATAATCGTGTTATATTACGATTCTTTTCTATCTTATGATCGTTTTATTTTACGATCTTCCTATCTTTCCCTTTAATCATATATTATGATTTTATTTAAGATTTTCATCTTTATTACTAAAGTTAGGTAACTCTAGATTCTTATATTTATAACTTTTTCAAGATTCTTCTTTGAATCTTATTTATCTTATTCTTATCTTTAATGATGAATTTTCTGAATTCATCTATTATTATTTAAACTCGATTTGAGTTTATTCCTTTTCCTCATCTCTGCGGTTATAGCCTAAGGTACCCTACCTAAGGTTTATAACCTATAGCTCTGATATAAACATGTGACACCCACAAATCTGGGTCCCTAGAACCTCGGACATGGTGCGTCACGATACATCATCTTCATACATATTCTATCATCTAATGCGGAATATATAAATATATATTATTTATTTCACAAGATTCTATAACATATCCCAAGGTCTATTAACCTTAACTGAATACATACCTTAAGTAAATAAAAAAAATAGAACATTACTTGCATATGATAACTAAATAGTTATGAATGCGTAATAATCTATTCTTGTAGTTTGCCTTTGTCTTTCTTTGAGCCTTCGTCTTAATCTGAAATTTGTTATCATGATATAGCAAGGGTGAGCAACGACTTTGCTCAGCAAGTTTAAATACAACAAGGAATATCATGATTGAAAGAAAGAATAAGCTTTTCTAATTTTCAACAATATAATAATTGTGAAAGAGCATAAATCAGAGTTTTAATAAATGAATGACTGAACCAATAATGTTTAATGTCAACAAGGACCATGAACAACTTTAACTTAACCTTAGGGTAATGAACGTGATTAGCCTTTCATACTTGATGAACATATGCAACATGCACTAAGTGCCAATCAATAATCAGTATAGATGTGAATAATTAACAATAATTATTCACTATCATGCTTTGAAAATATAACTCAAGTTTGAGTTAGAGAAAACTTGTCTGTACCATCGATTATTGCTACACAATCTAATTTAATCGCTTTATTGAAAATATCTATCAGTTATAAGATTGATCTTTCAATTAGTATAACATACTTATCTCATAATACTATTACTTTAAAAGTAAACTATCTAATACTTAACCACATAGTCAAACATTAGATAACCTTAACACCATACGTATTCACAAGTCTAAACCTAGCACACATCGAGTCTTTAATAGTATTCAATATAGTATACTGAGTGGTTTCCCACAAACAACCAACAAATTAGTTTCCGTCTCGTCTACACTGTTTTCACAGTGAGTTAGATCGGATACTAATTCGTATATACCTCCGCTCCCTGAAGGAATCGTTTAGCCCAGCTACTATATATCAACCATTAATGTGAAACCAAACTGTCTTCCCTTCCTAACCTTTTCAGTTTCCATTTCAGCAAACTGAAACAAAACTGACTTCTCTTCCTGACATTTCAGTTTTCATTTCAGAACCCTAAATTTGTCATTTTAGGAAGCTGAAATACCCTTTTCCCGAAAATACCAAATCAGTTTATTATTTTTCTATCCTTTGGCCAAACATATATACATATATTTCATACACAAAAAGAATTTTTCTGAAATTTTTCAACTCCCTTAAGTATTTTTCAAAAATCCATTTCTAGTTCAAACCTTAAGAAATTGGCTATATCACGCTTAACTCTAGAAATTTCCAACTCTTGGCGGGATCTTACACGTTTTAATGTGAGCATCCAATTTAATTTCGTAGCCATCAGAGTTATAGAACTCCGGTTATAGCGGTTTTTGTCGGAAAAAATCCAAATATTGTAATGGTCATAACTTAGTCAATTTAAGTAGGAATGAGTTTATTTTTGGACACAAGCTACTTTATCTCATATATTTTTATGTCCCAAAAGATTTGAATTTTTTTCAATAATTAAGTGGACAAAATTGCCCTTGGAAAATACTGGTAGCAAGCTTTTCTTCAATTTTCAGATTTGACATCCCATGCTAAAATCAGTCCACACAAACATCTATAACTCTTTTTTCAGTGATTCCACTTGAAAAAGTTAGAAGACTTATATTTAAAACTCCAAAAACTGGCCACACTCAAAAATTCAAAATAGAATGAGAGATATGGTTATTTCCATTTCATACTTTGTTTTCACAAAAATCTTATTTTCAATCTCTGATGATTTCTAAGAAAACTTCTAAATCTCTTGATTAATCAAATATTACCCATCATCAATCATCATAATACATACTAATATCTTATATACTCTTGTATCTACCATGATTTATGATCTATTTCATCAAATAATTACCAAACACAAGATTAAACATAACCAAGGCTAAGAAAATTAGTTTTTCTAACTTTTGAGAAATCTAATTTCCATTTCTTAGTTTAGATCCAATTTTTGATCCATAAAGTGGCTAGATCTAAACATGTAACACTATTAAACACATAGATCCAAGGTTTTTGAGCCTCAAAATCATAACTTTACCAAAATCAAAAATCAAATTAAACCAAAAAAGGAATTAGACTATATAGGTAGAGATTTTTGTTATACCTTAACTTCTCTTCCTTCTTCTTCTCCATAAGCTTTGTTAGAAATCTATGGAACACCAAAACCCTCTTTCTCGCCTCTCCCTTTCTTGGCCGAATTCTCCCCCCTTTCTCTCTCTCTCTCTCTCTCTCTCTCTCTCTCTCTCTCTCTCTCTCTCTCTCTCTCTCTCTCTCTCTCTCTCTCTCTCTGTTTTGCTCTTGCTAGCTTATGAGATGAAAGAGAAAAAAGGAAATGAAAACTAATTATATACTTGATTTGTTTGTTCCAATTAAAAATGTATAGATACATAGATTATATCTATACTTTTTACCCACATGCTTGCACCTCTCTCTCTCTCTCTCTCTCTTCATTATAGTTGTTTCTTGCAAGACTAAGCTAACTTGCAAGTTTCGCTAAAGTGGTGGCCAAAGGAAAAAGTGACACCTAAGGTGTTAGTTCACCAACTAAAGCTACTATCATGATTACATGCTTCCCCCTTATTCTTCCATCATAATTTCAGCCACAAGGCCTTCTTGGGCCCAAATTGGTTTTCTTTTTAAGGCCCATGTTGCTTACTTAATGTCCAATATGTCCCTTCCCACTTGGGTTAAAAGTTGGGTCACTCTTTTAATTCTTTGGGTTTGTAATTTTAATTCTTTGGGCTTGCAATTCAACATAGTTCCATATTTTTTAGTTTTTATCCTCTCTTAATCATTTAGTTAGGGTTTCATTACACATAATTGTAAGTTAATTCCTTAGTCATATATCTTTAATTTTATAACTCAATTAGACTTGCTTTCCTTAGGTTGTAAAATTAATTAATTGAGATGTATAGAATAAATCTCTTAGGGTTAGTATATATTTTTAAATACTAACATTCTCTCATATTATAATCCCTTAGATTTTTAATTACCATACCTAATATATATATTAGGTTACATAACTTTATTCTTAATTCTCTTTTTATACAAATAAATGTATACACATTATATAATGTATATTTATTTAATCATACACATAATTCACATAAGTCATAATATACTCCACTAAGTATATTAACTTAATAGCCCTAATTAACTTAATAAGTTATAAACACTCAAATAATCATACAAGATAATCTAATAGGTTGATACATATTTCATAAATCTCTTAGATTAGGTCACTAGTATATAGTTAAAATACTAGGACAATTAAATAGAGATAACACTTGAGGTTATTTAATTCAAATACCTAATTTATATATTAGGTCACCAAACTTTATAGGTATCGTAGTACCTTATCCTTAATATTCCTTCAAGTACATATAGATTCATTTCTAGGGTTTTAAAATTTTGTAACCCATATATTCTCTATTCTCATTCGAATAGTAAACGATATAGGTTCTTCTTTAAAATTTTAAATTATTCCTCAAATTCTCATCTAAGTTTTGTCCTTTAACCTTTATTTTAATCATTAAAGATCTTATAATATTTTGGGTTGTCACATTCACGCCTTCTTCTAAGAATTTCGTCCTCAAAATTACAGCCTACTATTCCCTACTCCTTTTATTCATCAAAACTAAGTTTTTAACTTAACCTTAATCTAATTTCATTCTCATTTAAGGAGTACATACGACTTCCTTCTATGAGAAACTATTCTATCATCACATTCTACCCAGACTTCTCTCTAAGGAGTTAAAAACAACTTTTCATATAATGCTGAGTGGCCATATAGACCATGAACTTTTATTTTTTAATTTCAAAAAGGTTTGAACAAAAATTCATCTATAAACCGTCATACTTACGGGCTCGGTGGGTGATCAACCTGTTATACCATGCATTGATCAAATGCTACATACTGGAACGACATTCGCGTTCATCATAACCACCTTTGATGCATAAATATTTTCCAATTTAGGGATGTTCATACTAAGTCTGGAGTCCGAACTAAAATAATTTGGCTCGGGATAAATTCTCAAAAAGATACTTGGATTTTCATAAATACTTTTTTAGCTAAATCAAAAAGCTTAGACATATAATAATAATTCAAATATCAATCGCAACATGTGTCTGGCCTAATTCAATTGGCACTTGTCTTTTCTTTAAAATTCTGAAAATCATTTTATGACGTCATGATAATACACTATATTTACAATCCGTTTGAGGATTCTGTCATTTTTGTGACTTTGTCATACTATAATATACCATAGTGGGTTGACGATCTTTAGATAACATCCAACACTAGGTAAGACTGTATGAATAACTCCATAGCTTTTATCATCTTTGCACCAGGTTCTATGATGCATTGATGATATATAAAATATATTTTTATATTTCAAATAATTTTTGTCTAGCCGAAACAATTAGCATAGACTCTTCTTTAAACATTTCAAAATCATTGAAAAATCATTTTTGGTGTTATCATTCCGCAACAGGTAACGATGTGTTAGTGGTTCAATGTCCACTTCTACACAATTGTAACCATGTGTTGCTGATAACAAAAATTCATTTATATTTTTAAAGGCACATCAATGCGAATTTAGCTTGATGTCAAAAAAAAATTTCGAAGTCTAGTATAGCTAGAAGATTTAGAATACCTATTCTTCACCTATCAACTTCAATTCCTCTAATGATCAATTGCTTAATAATTCTATCTATTCTATCACCATTAACACTTTCTATACTAAAAATCCACAATTCTTCATCCTTAACTTTCCTATACCCTAGTATAGTTTATCAAACATACCACACGTTAGGAGTTCAGGAACTTTCCACAATAATATGAGTTTAGGAACTTATCCTAGCAATACGTAGTTCAAGAACCAATCAGGAACAGTCTATACGCTTAGGGGTTCAAAAACATACCATACGATTATGAGTCACAAACTTACCATAAGTATGAGTTTTAAGAACTCGTACCTAATCTTATATTCTCTACCTATCCGTCATACACATGAGAAAAGAATCACCTTCTCAACATACATATAGCGAATAGCGCGACACCAACATTTCAATGATTATCAATGTGATAAATTAAGTAGTCGTTAGACCAAGCACAAAACCCCCGCCCATACAAAGGTTTGTACAACTCAGCTATCACATGAGTCCTCAACTGAAATCCCACATAATCCTAGCTCCCTCTTTGCTCAATACGAATTTCATTTAATCTGTATCTACAATTCTACAACTCTTTCCTGAGTTTTCATAGTACAATTTAATAGTACAACTGTCGTATAGCAATTCTGCTATAACGTTTTCAATCAAACAATTGATCATCTGTCCTCCTATGACCCCATCAGATCACATTGTGACCTTTTCTTATAATCGTGTTATATTACGATTCTTTTCTATCTTATGATCGTTTTATTTTACGATCTTCCTATCTTTCCCTTTAATCATATATTATGATTTTATTTAAGATTTTCATCTTTATTACTAGAGTTAGGTAACTCTGGATTTTTATCTTTATAACTCTTTCAAGATTCTTCTTTGAATCTTATTTATCTTATTCTTATCTTTAATGATGAATTTCCTGAATTCATCTATTATTATTTAAACTCGATTTGAGTTTATTCCTTATCCTCATCTCTGCGGTTATAGCTTAAGGTACCCAACTAAGGTTTATAACCTACAGCTATGATACCAACATGTGACGCCCCCAAATCTGGGTTCCCAGAACCTCGGACATGGTGCATCACGATACATCATCTTCATACATATTCTATCATCTAATGCAGAATATAAAAACATATATTGTTTATTTCACAAGATTTTATAACATATCCCAAGGTCTATTAACATTAACTGTATACATAACTTAAGTAAATAAAAAAAATTACAACATTACTTGTATATGATAACTAAATAGTTATGAATGCGTAATAATCTATTCTTGTAGTTTGCCTTTGCCTCTGTCTTTCTTTGAGCCTTCGTCTTAATCTGAAATTTGTTATCATGATATAGCAATGGTGAGCAACGACTTTTCTCAGTAAGTTTAAATACAATAAGGATATATCATGATTGAAAGAAGGAATAAGCTTTTTGAATTTTTAATAATATAATAATTGTGAAAGAGCATAAATTAGAGTTTCAATAAATGAATGATTGAACCAATAATGTTTAATGTCAACAAGGACAATGAACAACTTCAACTTAACCTTAGGATAATGAAGGTGATCAGCTTTTTATAGTTGATGAACATATGTAATATGCACTAAGTGCGAATCAATAATCAGTATAGATGTGAATAATCAACAATAATTATTCACTACCATGCTTTGAAAATATAACTCAAGTTTGAGTTAGAGAAAACTTGTCTGTACCGTCGATTACTGCTACGCAATCTAATTTAATAGCTTTATTGAAAAGACCTATCAGTTATAAGATTGATCTTTCAATTAGTATAACATACTTATCTCATAATACTATTACTTTAAAAAGTAAACTATCTAACACTTAACCACATAGTCAAATATTAGATAACCTTAACAGCATACGTATTAACAAGTCTAAACCTAGCACACATCGAGTCTTTAATAGTATTCAATATAGTATACTGAGTGGTTTCCCACAAACAACCTACAAATTTGTTTCCGTCTCATCTACACTGTTTTCACAGTGAGTTAGATCGGTTACTAATTCGTATATACCTCCGCTCCCTGAAGGAATCATTTAGCCCAGCTACCATATATCAACCATTATTGTGTACGATTACACTACCTTAGATTTAACACTTACTCGTTCATTTATAAGTTCTTATTATAACTCGATAAACTATTTATGAATTCAAGAGACTTAATATATCATTTCAGCAAACTGAAACTAAGTTGTCTTCCCTTCCTAACCTTTTCAGTTTTCATTTCAGCAAACTGAAACAAAACTGACTTCTCTTCCTGACATTTCAGTTTCCCTTTCAGAACCATGAATTGTTCATTTTAGGAAGTTGAAATACCCTTTTCCTGAAAATACCAAATTAGTTTATTATTTTTCTATCCTTTGGGCAAACATATATACATATATTCCATACACAAAAAGAATTTTTATGGAATTTTTCAACTCCCTTAAGTATTTTTCAAAAATCCATTTCTAGTTCAAACCTTAAGAAATTAGCTATATCACGCTTAACTCCACAAATTCCCAACTCTTGGCGGGATCTTACACGTATTAACGTGAGCTTTCAATTTAAATTTTGTGGTCATCGGAGTTATAGAACTCCGATTATAGCGATTTTCGTCGAAAAAATCCAAATATTGTAATGGTCGTAACTTGGTCAATTTAAATTGGAATGAGCTCATTTTTGGACACAAGCTACTTTATCTCATATATTTTCATGTCCCAAAAGATTGGAATTTTTTTAATAATTAAGTGGATGAAACTACCCTTGGAAAATAGTGGCAACAAGCTTTTCTTCAATTTTCAGATTTGGCATCCTATGCTAAAATTAGTCCACACAAAAATCTATAACTCTTTTTTCAATGATTCCACTTGAAAAAGTTAGAAGACTTATAGATAAAACTCCAAAATTGACCACACTGAAAATTCGAAATAGAATGAGAGATATGATCATTTCCATTTTATACTTCGTTTTCACAAAAATTTAATTTTCAATCTTTGATGATTTCTAAGAAAACTTCTTGATCTCTTGATTAATCAAATATTACCCATCATCAATCATCATAATACATACTAATATTTCATATAGTCATGGATGTACCATGATCCATGATCTATTTCATCAAATAATCACCAAACACAAGATTAAACACAACCAAGGCTAAGAAAATTTATTTTTCTAACTTTTGAGAAATCTAATTTCCATTTCTTAGTTTAGATCCAACTTTTGATCCATAAAGTGGCAAGATCTAAATATGAAACACTATTAAACTCATAGATCCAAGGTTTTTGAGCCTCAAAATTTTAACTTTACCAAAATCAAAACTCAAATCAAACTAAAAAGGAATTAGACTATATAGGTAGAGATTTTTGTTATACCTTAACTTTTCTTCCTTCTTCATCTCCATAAGCTTTGTTAGGAAGATATGGAACACCAAAACCCTCTTTCTCGCCTCTCCCTCTCTTGGCCGAATTCTCCCCCCCCCCCCTCTCTCTCTCTCTCTCTCTCTCTCTCTCTCTCCTCTCTCTCATCCTCTCTCTCTCTCTCTCTCTCTCTCTCTCTCTCTCTCTCTCTCTCTCTCTGTGTGTCTTGCTCTTGCTAGCTTATGAGATGAAAGAGAAAAAAGGAAATGAAAAGTAATTATATACTTGATTTGTTTGTTCTAATTAAAAATGTATAGATACATAGATTATATCTATACTCTTTACCCACATGCTTGCACCTCTCTCTCTCTCTCTCTTCATTATGGAAGTTATTTCTTACAAGACTAAGCTAACTTGCAAGTTTAGCTAAAGTGGTGACCAAAGGAAAAAGTGACACCTAAGGTGTTAGTTCAGCAACTAAAGCTACTATCATAATTACATGCCTCTCCCTTATTCTTCCCTCATAATTTCGGCCACAAGGCCTTCTTGGGCCCAAATTGGTTTTCTTTTTAAGGCCCATATTGGTTACTTAATATCCAATATGTCCCTTCCCACTTGGGTTAAAAGGTGGGTCACTCTTTTAATTCTTTGGGTTAGCAATTTTAATTGTTTGGGCTTGCAATTCAACATAGTTTCATACTTTTTAGTTTTTATCCTCTCCTAATCATTTAGTTAGGGTTTCATTACACATATTTGTAAGTTAATTCCTTACTCATATATCTTTAATTTCATAACTCAATTAGACTTGCTTTACTTAGGTTATAAAACTAATTAATTGAGATGTACAAAATAAATCTCTTAGGGTTACTATATATTTTTAAATACTAACATTCTCTCATATTATAATCCCTTAGGTTTTTAATTACCATACCTAATATATGTATTAGGTTACATAACTTTATTCTTAATTCTTTTTTTATACAAATAAATGTATACACATTATATAATGTATATTTATTTAATCATGCACATAATTCATATAAGTCATAACATACTCCACTAAGTGTATTAACTTAATAGCCCAAATTGACTTAATAAGTTATAAACACTCACATAATCATACAAGATAATCTAATAGGTTGATACATATTTCATAAATCTCTTAGATCAGGTCACTAGTATATAGTTAAAATACTAGGACAATTAAATAGAGATAACACTTGAGGTTATTTAATTCAAACACCTAATTTATATATTAGGTCACCAAACTTTATACGTGTAATACCCGAAAAAAAAAAGAAAATAAATAAATGACTTTTTTAAAACTTTATTTTAAATATTTTAATTGGACTCTTATTGTGTTTGGGTCAAATTGTATTTAAGTATGTGGACTATACTAATTGAGCCTAATTTGTATTTGGATAATTTTAAATCCTATTAAAATTTGGAGAGTTAATAAAATATACTAATTAATTAATAAACAACTAAAACATAAAATTTCATTTGCCTAATTCGTAATTGGAAAAAAAGAGGAAGAAAGGCAGCGATGGAAGTTAGATCAGAAAAGCGAAAAGGTACTGTAATAATGTTATTAATAATAATAATTCTAACAATTGGTTGCACGGACCACGAAATAGAAATCACCAGGTTATGCATTCATGCTTTTGATCTATTATAATAATATATATATAATTCGGTTGCAGTATTAGTTTAGTTATACTATAATATATATATATATATATATATATATATATCAAGTTAGCATCAGCAATTTACGTTATTATATATATATATATATATATAATATATGAAGCAAATCATACTACTGCTATACTATATATATATATATATATATATATATGTACGTATCATTTAGATTTTTTTTAATAAAGAAATTTATTTGCTATAATAATTATTATGGTATTATATATAATTATTTGAAAGTTTAGATTGGGAATTATATTTGCAGGGAAATAATAATAATAGTAATTATAAATTGAGTTTATTTTAAGAATGTAAGAATATTTTTATAAGTGTACTTATATTTATTATTACTTTGTTTAATCAGTTCGAACGGAAGAAGTTTAACGAATAAATTTGGAATATAATTTTGGGTATTACATTGCTTAATCCAGGTACGGATTCCGTACTCCTTCAGCGATTCTCTTATTAAATTTAATTTGTTCGTTTTTTTTCTCGTTTCAAAATTTGTTATTATTTCCTATAATTGTTCATTCTCAAATTCTTGTGATAGTTTCGTCTTGGTACGATACTTAGAACTAGTGTTTGTACTCTTGATCCAGTGTATCATGTTTAGTATTTATTTTGATCTTTGTAGAAAGTACATGTTAATATATTTTGGAGACTTTGTGTTAATGATTCTTTTCAGTTTAACATGTACATATTAGAACCCATTTGTGTTGATATTGTGTCGCATGTGTTGTGACATTGTATCTTTGTTAGAATATACCGTAGGGTATACCTGAGCTATAACCACCTGTGGGGGTACCACAGGCATGTCCTCTTGGGACCGAGGCATGACACCTTCTGTGGCGGTGTGATCAGTCCACGGCGTCTCTGTTTTGTGCTCCAGTGGGAGTTGGCCATTTGGTGTTTTGTTGTGGGAGGCGTATATGTCGACCCTAGTTTTCTGTTCTGTTCTGTTCTGCGAAGTGGCGATGTTTGTGCCAAACACGCCTTCTGATTTTGTATACATTTGGATTCGCGGTCCAATGTGTGTGACTTGCCTGTGTGGCATTATTTGACCTTGCCTGTGGGGCAAGGTATATTTCCGTTTTGTTTTGAGCTCGGTATGAAATAACACCCAGCCATTTGATTCAACCTATTATTTCATTGTGTCAGTTCAGTTCAGTTCATTTAATGAGTTAGTTATTTCGTTTCATTATTCTTGTATTCTATATCCGTACTGTGTGTTTGGCTCATGCTGTATTTTTCCTCCGGCAGGTATTCAGGGGAATCAAGGGCAAGTGTGATGAGAGCTCCTTTCAATCCAATGGTCTAGGAATATTCTGTTTAGGCTGGACATATTAATTTCTTTGGAGTTATAATAATTATTTCAGATTATGGTTTTGGTCAATTTGGCATTTATTCTGGTTTGACCTTGTTGATATTTATTAGTTTTAAATACTATTTTTTTGTGGTTTAGAGCTTTAGTATTATTTTCTTTAGTTCTGTTGTGTTTTGAGTAACCTCTCTTTCTATTTCGGGAAGGGGGTGTTATAGAGTTGGTATCAGAACTTAGGTTATTTCTTGTAGAAAACCTATTTAGGTTTGACCTGTGAGTTATGGGTAGAATTCTGGGTTAGGTTTTGTTCAGTTTGATTTTCTGTTCAGGTATATTCAAATCTGTCTCTAATCTATTTTGCTGATATTCGTTGATCTCTTTCTTAGATGGCTCGTAGATCCGCTAGAGTTGCTGGAAGGCGAGGTAACAATAGGGGAAGAGGTGATGGTTAGCCCGATGAGCAACCTAATGACCAGATTAATGCTCAATTGGCTAACTTGGTGAATCAGGCGGTTAATCAGGCTTTACCGCAGTTGGTGGCACAGGTTGTACAGGCAATGCAGTAGCCGCCAAAAAATTTTGAGCAGTGGCACTCGAGAAATAATGGTCCACAAGCAAACGAAGAGGAAGGGAATGCAGATGGTCTTGATCAGCAGGTGGTACCAATGTATGTATGGTTGGAGAGGTTTCAGAAACAGAAGCCACAGTCTTTCAGTTCTGCTCCAACTCTAATTGATGCGGAGAATTGGATTGCACACCTAGAGAAGATTTTTGATGTGTTGGGGTGCTCAGATAATCAGAGAGTGTTTCTTGCTGCTTAGAAGCTGGAGGGGGATGCACAGAGGTGGTGGAAAGCGTTGAAAACAACAAAGGGTGATGGGTATGTGGAGACACTTCGTTGGGCAGAGTTTTGTGAGGTCTTTTATCAGCAGTACTTTTTAGCTGCTGATAAAGAGGCCTATGCTAGAGAGTATCTGTCTATTCGGCAGAAAGATGATGAGTCCATCACAGATTTTATGACGACGTTCACCAGCTTGGCAGGTTTTGCGGGAACCTCTGCAGGGACCGCAGCGAAACAGACGGAGAAGTTTAAGTGGCGGATTCATTATAGGTATCGACAACATCTCATTAACACCAAGTTTGTAGATGTGCCAGCTGTGGCTAATGCGGCCAAGAACATTGAGATGGAGCAGCAGGACTTTCGGTCTTCTAAACCGGAAGGGAATCGAAAGAGGGACAGAGATGACCAGCAGGGTCAAGCTTCGGGTCAGCATGGGAGAAATTAAGGTGGTCAGTGGAACAGAAATCGTGGTGTCCAGCAAGAGCAGTGGCGTGGTCAGAATCAGAACAGGGGTAATCAGCAGATGCCTCAGCAAGGATAGAATCGTCAGCTTCAGCTACCTTGGTATGGATAGAATCTGCAGCAAGGGCAGAATCATCAGCTTCAGCTACCTTGGTATAGACAGAATCCTCAGCAAGGGCAGAATCGTCAGCAGGGGCAGAATCAGGGTCGTTATCCTGGACCAGCTGGTGGGGGTAACCTAAATCTTATTCCGATAGTTCCTTGTGCCATGTGTGGGGATAATCATCTAGGGAGACAGTGTCATAGAGTTACCGGTGCATGTTTTTTGTGTGGACAGATGGGTCACATGGCTAGAGATTGTACCGGGCCACGTGGTCATGGTGGAGGCGGTGATCATGGTGGCAATGAAGGTCAGCGTCAAGGTGGTCGAGTGTTTGCCTTGACACATAATCAGGCGGCAAGTGCGCCAGGTATTGTTTATGGCACTCTTTTAGTTGGTAGTCGTGAGGCTTCTATTTTATTTGATACGGGTTCTACTCATTCTGTTATGGCTCAGTCTTTTGTTCGGCATCTGAGTGTGCCATCTCAGTCTTTAGATTATGTTATGTCTATTGCTACCCCGATGGGGACTTCTGTTATTATTTCTGATTTATATCGAGGGTGTCCGATTTGTTTTGGGGATAAGATTCGTAGTGCTAATCTTCTTCCAATGTGTATGTATGATTTTGATGTTATTCTCGGGATGGACTAGTTGGATAAGCACCAGGCCACTATCGACTGCTAGGCAAAGAAGGTTATATTTCGAGATGTGAAGTCTCCAGAATTCGTATTTTAGGGTTCACAGCCGAGTAGAGTGGTGAAGTTGATTTCAGCTTTGAAGACTGGGAAGTTAGTGGGAAAGGGTTGTGAAGGGTATTTGGCAATTGTGAAAGATACCTCCAAGGGTGAGTCTCGTATTGAGGATATTTTAGTTGTTCATGACTTTCCCAATATATTTCCTGAGGAATTGTCAGGGTTGCCACCACAACGAGAAGTTGAGTTTACTATTGAGCTCGTTCCTGGTGTGGGACCTATTTCTAAAGCGCCGTATCGGATGGCACCATTGGAGTTGGAGGAGTTAAAAGAGCAGTTGCAAGATCTATTAGATCGTGGTGTGATTCGGTCTAGTGTTTCGCCGTGGGGTGCTCCGGTTTTGTTTGTGAAGAAGAAAGATGGGTCTATGAGGTTGTGCATAGACTACAAGGAGTTGAACAAGATTACCATCAGAAATCGGTATCCATTGCCGAGGATTGAAGACTTGTTTGACCAACTTCAGGGGGCAAAGTATTTTTCAAAAATAGACTTGAGGTCGAGTTATCATCAGTTGAGGGTGAGAGCTGAGGATGTCTCTAAAACAGCTTTTCGTACTCGCTATGGGTATTACGCGTTTCTGGTGATGCCATTCAGGTTGACTAACGCTCCGGCGGTGTTTATGAATTTGATGAATCGAGTATTCAAGGAGTACTTGGACCAATATGTTATTGTCTTTATTGATGATATTTTGGTTTACTCCAAGTCTAGGGAGGAGCATGAGGAGCATCTTTGAACAGTGTTGGGAATTTTGCAGAAAGAGAAATTGTATGCTAAATTCTCTAAATGCGAGTTTTGGTTGGAGCTGATTGTATTTTTGGGCTACGTTATTTCTGCTGAAGGCATTAAGGTGGATCCTGCGAAGGTTGAGGCTATCACTAAATGGCCGAGACCTACTACTGTGACAGAGATTAGGATTATTTTAGGTTTAGTAGGGTATTATAGGAGATTTATGGAAGGATTCTCTTTGCTTGCTTTGCCATTAACTCAGTTGATGAAAAAGGGCACAAAGTTTGTGTGGAATAAGGAATGTGAGAAGAGTTTTGAGGAGTTGAAGAAACGGCTTGTGACAGCTCCTATACTTGCATTGCCGTCAGGGACTGGAGGTTTCCAGATTTATAGTGATGCTTCTAAGAAGGGTTTAGGGTGTGTTTTGATGCAACACGGTACGGTGATTGCTTATGCTTCTAGGCAACTTAAACCTTATGAGGTGAATTCCCCCACATATGATTTGGAGTTGGCAGCGGTGATCTTTGCTCTAAAGATTTTGGAGGCACTATTTGTATGGAGAGACTTGCGATATCTTCACCGATCACAAAAGTCTTAAATACATTTTCACTCAAAAGGAGCTTAACATGAGGCAGAGGCGTTGGTTGGAGCTTCTAAAAGATTATAATGCGAGGATTCAGTATCACCCGGGGAAGGCAAATGTGGTTGCAGATGCTCTTAGTTGAAAAAGTTTAGGAAGTGTAGCAGCTCTTATTACACTACCTCAGCTTATTTTGGATATAAAGCGGCTAGGGTTGGAGTTGTATATCCAAGGTTCAGATGGGCATTTGGCAAGTATAAGAGCGGATCCCTCTCTTATCTCGCGGGTTAAAGAAGCTCAAAAGGAAGATGGGGAATTATGGAGTATGGCGCAGAATCTGGAGGAGGGCAAGCAGCCCGAGTTTCGTATTGATGACCATGGTGTGATTTAGTTGGGTGAGCGATTGTGTGTACCGTCAGACCCAATCATTCGGGAGGTGATTTTGGCGGAGGCTCATAGTTTGTCATTTTTTATTCATCCAGGTTCTACAAAAATGTACAGGGATTTGAAGGAAAATTTGTTGGTGGAATGGGATGAAGCGAGATGTGGCTGAATATGTTGGGAAGTGTAAAACTTGTCAACAAGTGAAGATAGAACATCAACGAGCTAGTGGTTTGCTGCAACAGTTAGACATTCCAGTGTGGAAGTGGGAAGATATCACGATGGATTTTGTGACTGGTTTGCGAAGACTTTAAGAAAGAATGATGCCATTTGGGTTGTGGTGGACCGGTTGACTAAATCGGCACACTTTTTGGCCATCCACGAGGGCTACTCGGTGGATAGGTTGGCACAGATATTTCAGCAGGAGATTGTTAGACTTCATGGTACTCCGATGTCTATTATTTCAGATCGGGACCCACAATTCACTTCACGGTTCTGGAAAAGGTTTCAACGAGCTTGGGGTACTCGGCTCAACTTTAGTACTGCTTTTCATCCGCAGACCGATGGGCAATTCGAAGGCACCATTCAAACGTTGGAGGACATGTTGAGGTCTTGTGCACTTGAGTGGTCTGGTAAATGGGATGATTATCTGAGCCTAGTTGAGTTTGCATATAACAATAGTTGGCATGCAAGTATTGGGATGGCTCTGTTTGAGGCGTTGTATAGTAGGAAATGTCGGGCACCAACTTGTTGGGATGAGGTTGGCGAGAGAGCCATAGAAGGGCCTGAGTTAGTTCAAATCACTACAGAGAAGGTAGCAGTGGCTAAAGAAAAATTGAAGTCGGCTTGATCACGGCAGAAGAGTTATGCTAATAAGCATAGGAGGACCTTAGAGTTTAAACCTGGTGAGCATGTGTTCCTAAAAGTTTCTCCTTGGAAGGGTATTCGGCGATTTGGTCTAAAAGGGAAGCTTAGTCCGCGTTATATTGGCCCATTCGAGATTTTGGAGAGGGTTGGTGAGGTTGCATATCAGTTAGCTTTGCCTCCACAGCTAGCTGTGCACAATGTGTTCCATGTGTCGGTATTGAGGAGTTATAAATATCATTCGTTGCATGTAGTGCAATATCCGTTCGATAAGATTCGTAATGATCTTACTTGTGAAAAGCAAGCCGAGGCGATTTTGGATCGTCAAGAGCGGGTTATGAGGAGGAAGACAATTCCGTTTGTTAAGGTTTTGTGGAGAAACCATTCGGAGTGAGAAGCTACATGGGAGATGGAGGAGTCTATTCGAGCGGAGTATCCGCATCTCTTTGATAATTAGGTACCTTTCATTCTTTTGATTCCAAGGACGGAATCCTTTTTAAGGGATAGGTGATGTAATACCCGAAAAAAAAGAAAAAAGAAAATAAATAAATGACTTTTTTAAAACTTTGTTTTAAATATTTTAATTGGACTCTTATTGTGTTTGGGTCAAAATTGTATTTAAGTATGTAGACTATACTAATTGAGCCTAATTTGTATTTGGGTAATTTTAAATCCTATTAAAATTTGGAGAGTTAATAAAATATACTAATTAATTAAGAAACAACTAAAACCTAAAATTTCATTTGCCTAATTCGTAATTGGAAGAAAAGAGGAAGAAAGGCAGCGGCGGAAGTTAGATCAGAAAAGCGAAAAGGTACTGTAATATTGTTATTAATAATAATAATTCTAACAATTGGCTGCACGGACCACGAAATAAAAATCATCAGGTTATGCATTCATGTTTTTGATCTATAATAATAATATATATATATAATTCGGTTGCAGTATTAGTTTAGTTATACTATAATATATATATATATATATATATCAAGTTAGTATCAGCAATTTACGTTATTATATATATATATATATATATATATATATAATATATGAAGCAAATCATACTACTGCTATACTATATATATATATATATATATATATATATATATATATGTACGTATCATTTAGATTTTTTTTAATAAAGAAATTTATTTGCTATAATAATTATTATGGTATTATATATAATTATTTGAAAGTTTAGATTGGGAATTATATTTGCAGGGAAATAATAATAATAGTAATTATAAATTGAGTTTATTTTAAAAATGTAAGAATATTTTTATAAGTGTACTTATATTTATTATTACTTTGTTTAATCAGTTCGAACGGAAGAAGTTTAACGAATAAATTTGGAATATAATTTTGGGTATTACATTGCTTAATCCAGGTACGGATTCCGTACTCCTTCAGCGATTCTCTTATTAAATTTAATTTGTTCGTTTTTTTTCTCGTTTCAAAATTTGTTAGTATTTCCTATAATTGTTCATTCTCAAATTCTTGTGATAGTTTCGTCTTGGTACGATACTTAGAACTAGTGTTTGTACTCTTGATCCAGTGTATCATGTTTAGTATTTATTTTGATCTTTGTAGAAAGTACATGTTAATATATTTTGGAGACTTTGTGTTAATGATTCTTTTCAGTTTAACATGTACATATTAGAACCCATTTGTGTTGATATTGTGTCGCATGTGTTGTGACATTGTATCTTTGTTAGAATATACCGTACGGTATACTTGAGCTATAACCACCTGTGGGGGTACCACAGGCATGTCCTCTTGGGACCGAGGCATGACACCTTCTGTGGCGGTGTGATCAGTCCACAGCGTCTCTGTTTTGTGCTCCGGTGGGAGTTGGCCATTTGGTGTTTTGTTGTGGGAGGCGTATATGTCGACCCTAGTTTTCTGTTCTGTTCTGTTCTGCGAAGTGGCGATGTTTGTGCCAAACACGCCTTCTGATTTTGTATACATTTGGATTCGCGGTCCAATGTGTGTGACTTGCCTGTGTGGCATTATTTGACCTTGCCTGTGTGGCAAGGTATATTTCCGTTTTGTTTTGAGCTCGGTATGAAATAACACCCAGCCATTTGATTCAACCTATTTTTTCATTGTGTTAGTTTTGTTCGTTTCAGTTCAGTTCAGTTCATTTATTGAGTTAGTTATTTCGTTTCATTATTCTTGTATTCTATATCCATACTGGGCGTTTGGCTCATGCTGTATTTTTCCTTCGGCAGGTATTCAGGGGAATCAAGGGCAAGTGTGATGAGAGCTCCTTTCAATCCAATGGTCTAGGAATATTCTGTTTAGGCTGGACATATTAATTTCTTTGGAGTTGTAATAATTATTTCAGATTATGGTTTGGGCCAGTTTGGCAATTATTCTGATTTGACCTTGTTGATATTTATTAGTTTTAAATACTATTCTTTTGTGGTTTAGAGCTTTAGTATTATTTTCTTTAGTTCTGTTGTATTTTGAGTTACTTCCCTTTTTATTTCGGGAAGGGGGTGTTACAATACGTATCGTAGTACCTTATCCTTAATATTCCTCTAAGTACATATAGATTCATTTCTAGGGTTTTAAAATTTTGTAACCCATATATTCTCTATTCTCATTCGAATAATAAACTATATAGGTTCTTCTTTAAAAATTTTAAATTATTACTCAAATTCTCATCTAGGTTTTATCCTTTAACCTTTATTTTAATCGTTCAAGATCTTATAAATTTTCGGATTGTCACATTCAGGCCTTCTTCTAAGAATTTCGTCCTCGAAATTACAGCCTACTATTCCCTACTCCTTTTATTCATCAAAACTAAGTTTTTAACTTAACCTTAATCTTATTTCATTCTCATTTAAGGAGTACATACGACTTCCTTCTATGAGAAACTATTCTATCATCACATTCTACCCAGACTTCTCTCTAAGGAGTTAAAAACAACTTTTCATATAATGCTGAGTGGCCATATAGACCATGAACTTTTATTTTTCAATTTCAAAAAGGTTTGAACAGAAATTCATCTATAAACCGTCATACTTACGGGCTCGGTGGGTGATCAACCCGTTATACCATGCATTGATCAAATGCTACATACTGGAATGACATTCGCGTTCATCATAACTGCCTTTGGTGCATAAATATTTTCTAATTTAGGGATGTTCATACTCAGTCTGGAGTCCGAACTAAAATAATTTGGCTCGGGATAAATTCTCAAAGAGATACTTGGATTTTCATAAATATTTTTTTAGCTAAATCAAAAAGCTTAGACATATAATAATAATTCAAATATCAATCGCAACATGTGTCTGGCCTAATTCAATTGGCACTTGTCTTTTCTTTAAAATTCTGAAAATCATTTTATGACGTCATGATACTGCACTATATTTACAGTCCGTTTGAGGATTCTGTCATTTTTGTGACTTTGTCATATTACAATATACCATAGTGGGTTGACGATCTTTAGATCACATCCAACACTAGGTAAGACTGTATGAATAACTCCATCGTTTTTATCATCTTTGCACCAGGTTCTATGATGCATTGATGATATATAAAATATATTTTTATATTTCAAATAATTTTTGTCTAGCCAAAACAATTAGCATAGACTCTTCTTTAAACATTTCAAAACCATTGAAAAATCATTTTTGGTGTTATCATTCCGCAACAGGTAACGATGTGTTAGTGGTTCAATGTCCACTTCTACACAATTGTAACCATGTGTTGCTGATAACAAAAATTCATTTATATTTTTAAAGGCACATCAATGCGAATTTAGCTTGATGTAAATTTTTTTTTTGAAGTCTAGCATAGCTAGAAGATTTGGAATACCTATTCATCCACTATCAACTTCAATTCCTCTAATGATCAATTGCTTTATAATTCTATCTATTCTATCACCATTAAAACTTTTTATACTAAAAATCCACAATTCTTCATCCACAACTTTCCTATACCCCAATATAGTTTATCAAACATACCACACGTTAGGAGTTTAGGAACTTTTCACAATAATATGAGTTTAGGAACTTATCCTAGCAATATGTAGTTCAAGAACCAATTAGGAATTGTCCATACGCTTAGGGGTGGTTCAAAAATATACCATACGATTATGAGTCACAAACTTACCATAAGTATGAGTTTTAAGAACTCGCACCTAATCTTATATTCTCTACCTATCCGTCATACACATGAGAAAAGAATCACCTTCTCAACATACATATAGCGAATAGCGCGACACCAACATTTCAATGATTATCAATGTGATAAACTAAGTAGTCGTTAGATCAATCACAAAACCACGGCTCATACAAAGGTTTGTACAACTTAGCTATCACATGAGTCCTCAACTGAAATCCCACATAATCCTAGCTCCCTCTTTGCTCAATACGAATTTCATTTAATCCGTATCTACAATTTGACAAATCTTTCCTTAGTTTTCATAGTACAATTTAATAATACAACTGTCGTACAGCAATTCTGCTATAAAGTTTTCAATCAAACGATTGATCATCTATCATCCTATGATCTCATCAGATCACGTTGTGACCTTTTCTTATAATCGTGTTATATTACGATTCTTTTCTATCTTATGATCCTTTTATTTTACGATCTTCCTATCTTTCCCTTTAATCATATATTATGATTTTATTTAAGATTTTCATCTTTATTACTAGAGTTAGGTAACTCTATATTATTATCTTTATAACTTTTTCAAGATTCTTCTTTGAATCTTATTTATCTTATTCTTATCATTAATGATGAATTTCCTGAATTCATCTATTATTATTAAAACTCGATTTGAGTTTATTCTTTATCCTCATCTCTGCGGTTATAGCCTAAGGTACCATACCTAAGGTTTATAACCTATAGCTTTGATACCAACATGTAACGCCCCCAAATCTGGGTCCCAAGAACCTCGGACATGGTGCGTCACGATACATCATCCTCATACATATTCTATCATCTAATGCGGAATATATAAACATATATTGTTTATTTCACAAGATTCTATAACATATCCCAAGGTCTATTAACCTTAACTGAATACATACCTTAAGTAAATAAAAAAAAATTTAGAACATTACTTGCATATGATAACTAAATAGTTATGAATGCGTAATAATCTATTCTTGTAGTTTGCCTTTGTCTTTCTTTGAGCCTTCGTCTTAATCTGAAATTTGTTATCATGATATAGCAAGGGTGAGCAACGACTTTGCTCAGCAAGTTTAAATACAACAAGGAAATATCATGATTGAAAGAAAGAATAAGCTTTTCTAATTTTCAACAATATAATAATTGTGAAAGAGCATAAATTAGAGTTTCAATAAATGAATGACTGAACCAATAATGTTTAATGTCAACAAGGACAATGAACAACTTCAACTTAACCTTAGGGTAATGAAGGTGATCAGCCCTTCATACCAGATGAACATATGTAACATACACTAAGTGCGAATCAATAATCAGTATTGATGTGAATAATCAACAATAATTATTCAGTACCATGCTTTGAAAATATAACTCAAGTTTGAGTTAGGGAAAACTTGCCTGTACCGTCGATTACTGCTACGCAATCTAATTTAATCGCTTTATTGAAAAGACCTATCAGTTATAAGATTGATCTTTCAATTAGTATAACATATTTATCTCATGATACTATTACTTTAAAAGTAAACTATCTAACACTTAACCATATAGTCAAATATTAGATAACCTTAACACCATACATATTCACAAGTCTAAACCTAGCACACATCGAGTCTTTAATAGTATTCAATATAGTATACTGAGTGGTTTCTCACAAACAACCAACAAATTAGTTTTCGTCTCGTCTCTACTGTTTTCACAGTGAGTTAGATCGGTTACTAATTCATATATACCTCCGCTCCCTGAAGGAATCGTTTAGCTCAGCTACTATATATCAACCATTAATGGGTACGATTGCACTACCTTAGACTTAACATTTACTCGTTCATTTATAAGTTCTTATTATAACTCGGTAAACTATTTATGAATTCAGGAGACTTAATATATCATTTCAGCAACTGAAACCAAGTTATCTTCCCTTCCTAACCTTTTCAGTTTCCATTTCAGCAAACTGAAACAAAACTGACTTCTCTTCCTGACATTTCAGTTTCCATTTCAGAACCCTGAATTATTCATTTCAAGAAGCTGAAATACCCTTTTTCTGAAAATACCAAATCAGTTTATTATTTTTCTATCCTTTGGGCAAACATATATACATATATTTCATACACAAAAAGAATTTTTCTGGAATTTTTCAATTCCCTTAATTATTTTTCAAAAATCCATTTCTAGTTCAAACCTTAAGAAATTAGCTATATCACGCTTAACTCTAGAAATTCCCAACTCTTGGAGGGATCTTACATGTATTAACGTGAGCTTTCAATTTAAATTTCGTGGTCATCGGAGTTATAGAACTCCGGTTATTGCGGTTTTCGTCGAAAAAATCCAAATATTGTAATGGTCATAACTTTGTCAATTTAAGTCGGAATGAGCTCATTTTTGGACACAAGCTACTTTATCTCAGTTCAAGGATTTATCGTGGTATATGGTGGATTGTAGAATAGTGTTTTGGGTAATGGAAGAAGAACGTGGAGAGGCTATGTGACTTCTTAACATGCCTAGATAGTAGAGTAATTAACTATGTGTTTCTTTATGTATTAAATAATTGTAATCCTAGAATTTGAGATAATAATGGGATAAGATGATGATGTAATCCTGCAACTTGTTTCAGTTCAGGAAGGATGATGTAAATAGCAGAGATGCTATCTATTCTATGTTTTAAAACTATGAATGAATAAAATATCAAAGTTTATTGAAGTGTTATGTGTTCAAGTGTGAATTTATTTTTTTTAAAATGTTTAAGTTGATCTTAAATATTTAAGAGATGAGTAAGGATCTAATAAGAGTATGTATTAACAGAAAGATTCCTCCTAGAAGAAGACCTACACCAACAACAACAAAAGGGTTCTACGAACAACAACAACAATGATGAGGCGAATGCCAATCCAGTTCAGCAACTGGTGTATTTACTGACAGGAGCGTTTGCGAATCAGCCGCAAGTACAAGCCGCGACATTTAAGGAATTCAAAGCGGTAGGACCGCAGAAATTCAAGGGATCGATGAATTCGATAGAAGCCCAGACATGGGTGATGGAAATGGAGAAGGTCTTCGATGTGGCCAGAATCAACGATGACCAGAAGACGGCTTTCGCTACATTCATGCTAAAGTCGAAAGCAAGTTACTAGTGGCAGGCTAACAAAGCTCGAGGAAGAGAAGGTGTGATAGAGTGGGACAGATTCAAAGAGATGTTATTTGAAATGTACTTTCCGGTAAGCTCGCAGAACCAGATGGAGGTTCAGTTTTTAGAGCTAAAACAGGGAGCGATGACGGTGCCGGAGTACGCCGCAAAGTTTAACGAGCTGGCAAGGTTTGCAACGTACCAAGTCAGTACTGATGAGAGAAAGGAAAGAAGTTTAAAGCAGGGGTTGAAGCCCTGGTTATACAGTAAGGTCTCCATGTTCCAGTTAAACACGTTTACTGCAGTACTGGAAAAGGCGATCATCGCGGAAGGTGGAAGCGATGCCTTGACCAAGTATAACCAAGACTTGAAGAAGAAGAAGAATGAGACTGAGAACAAGGCTGGTGGTAGTGGTGCCAACCAGAAGAGGAAATGGAATGACAGTGTTTCTTCTGGGAGTCAACAGGGAAGCCAGCAGAAGAGAAGAATTGAAGCATGTGCTACATGCGGGAAGAATCACACTGGAGTGTGCTTGAGGGGAAGGCGAGTATGTTTCAACTGTGGTCAGGAAGGCAACATTGCGCCGAATTGTCCTGACCCAAAGAAAGGAGCGTGCTTCACATGCGGGTCTGAAGATCATATGGTCCGGGATTGCCCAAAGAAGCCAGCTGGAGGGTTAACAGGCGGAAGAGGGAATAGCAGCGACAGCACTTTGACTATCACTGGACCACCGCAGTCGAGCCGACCTACCGCCAGAACATTCAGCATGACAGTGAAGGATTCTATGCAGTCAAATGATGTGGTGTCAAGTATTATTTCGGTCAATAGTATTAATGCTTATGTATTATTCGATTCTAGTTCTACTTGTTTATTCATATCTGATGACTTTGTTAAGACTTTAGACTTACCTAAGGAGGAATTTATTTACCCTTTGAACATAGAGATTGCGAATAGGGAGATTATTCCTGTTAGGTTTGTACACAAGAACTGTAGATTGGTTATTAAGGGTCATGAGTTTATGGTAGATTTAATTCCGATTAAACTTGAGGAATTCGATGTTATACTGGGTATGGATTGGTTGTTCAACCATGGGGCGGTAATAGATTGCCAGAAGAAGTCAGTAAACTTTACAACTCTATCTAAGGTAGTGTTTTATAGCAGCAAATTGCCTAGACAAGCAAGTTGTCTGACGATTATGTAGGCCAAGAAGTTATTGAAGTAAGGTTGTGTAGGGTACTTAGCCTACATAGTGGATACTCGTAAGGAGAGTCCAAAGATGGAAGAGATAACAGTTGTTAAAGAGTTTATAGATGTATTTCCTAGCGATTTGCCAGGACTTCAGCCAGATAGAGAGATAGAGTTCGTAATTGACTTAGCACCGGGGACTGCTCCGATATTGAAAGCCCCGTATAGAATGTTTCCGGTAGAGATGAAGGAGTTGATGGTTCAACTACAGGAATTACTGGATAAGAAGTATATTCATCCGAGCGTATCTCCGTGGGGAGCGCCGGTATTGTTCGTCAAGAAGAAAGATGGATCAATGCGTCTTTGCATTGATTATAGGGAGTTGAACAAAGTCACGATAAAGAATAAGTATCCTTTACCTAGGATAGATGACTTGCTCGATCAATTGAAGGGTGCTAGATACTTCTCGAAGATAAATTTGAGAAGTGGGTATCATCAGTTGAAGGTAAGGAGAGAGGATGTACCAAAGACGATATTTAGAACTCGGTATGGACATTACGAATTCTTGGTGATGTCATTTGGTCTAACGAATGCACCAGCAGCATTTATAGACTTAATGAATAGGGTGTTTAAGCTGTTTGGTGGACAAGTTTGTAGTGGTGTTCATAGATGACATTTTGGTTTATTCCAAAACTAAGGAGGAACACACTGAGCATTTGAGGCTGACATTGGAATCGCTGAGACGGGAGAAGTTGTATGCGAAGTTCGCGAAGTGATTAGAACGTGTGCAATTTCTTGGCCACGTGATTGACAAAGATGGGATTTCAGTAGATCCGTCAAAGGTTGAAGCTGTAATGAATCAGGATCAGCCGAAGACACCGTCAGAAGTGAGGAGTTTCTTGGGATTGGTAGGTTACCACAGAAGATTTATTCAAGACTTTTCCAAAATCGCAACCTCATTGACGAATTTGACTCGGAAGACGGTAAAGTTTATTTGGATGGAAAAGTGTGAGGAGAGTTTTCAAGAACTGAAGAAGAGGTTGAGTAGCGCGCCTGTGTTGTCTTTGCCAGATAGTACAGGAATTTTCGTGGTATACAGTGATGCTTCACATAAAGGATTAGGCTGTGTGCTGATGCAGAACGATAAAGTCATTTCTTATACATCACATCAGCTGAAGGACTATGAGAAAGGGTATCTGACCCATGACTTGGAATTGGCGATAGTAGTTTTTGCTCTGAAGATATGGAAACACTACTTATATGGAGAGAAATATGAGATATATACAAACCATAAGAGTCCGAAGTATATCTTTACACAGAAAGATTTGAACATGCGCCAAAGGAGATGGTTGGAGCTTATCAAGGACTATGATTGCGAGATTCTATACCATTCGGGTAAAGAGAATGTCGTTGCCTTAAGCCAAAAAGGTTAGGAAAAGTTAATGTTGTTAACTATTTAGGAACAGTTGGTGGATGACATGGCTAAGTTGGAGCTGGAAGTTAAGTATCCGAAGGAGTCGGATGAGAAACTATTTCAAGTAACTACCGGTTTAACCTTGGTGGACAAGATGAAAGAAGCACAACTTCAGGATGAGGAATGTGAGAAGATCAGGAAGAGAGTAACCGACAGTGAAGAGATAAAGTTCAAGATTGATAATGATGGACTGCTACGATTCGAAGGGAGAATCTGGGTACCGCCAGTACCGGAAGTCAAAGAGGAAATTTTTAGCAAAGCTCACAGTTTGAGATATTCGATTCACCCTGGGAGTATAAAGATGTACCAGGATCTCAGACAACATTTCTGGTGGCCGAATATGAAGAGAGACGTTGCTCAACGTGTTGCAAACTGTTTAACATGCCAGAAGGTCAAAGCAGAACACCAAAGACCAAGTGGATTGCTACAATCGCTGGAGATTCCGGAATGGAAGTGGGAGCATATCACGATGGATTTCGTGGTTGGTCTTCCAATGACTCAGAAGGGTTTTGATGCAGTATGGGTTATAGTGGATCGACTGACGAAGTCAGCGCATTTCTTACCTATCAAGATTAGATTCAATTTAGATCAATTGGCAAAGTTATACGTTAAGGAGATTATTTCTAGACACGGTGTCCAGGTATCAATTGTGTTAGACAGGGATCCGCGTTTCACGTTAAATTTTTGGAAACGATTACAGGAGTGCTTGGGAACGCAATTGCGAATGAGTACGACGTACCATCCTCAGACTGATGGCCAAAGCGAGAGAAAGATTCAGACTTTAGAAGATATGTTGAGAGCTTGTGTTATGGACTTCAAAGGAAGCTGGGATGATCATCTATTGTTGGTGGAATTCGCCTACAACAACAGTTACCATGCAAGTATTGGCATGCCGCCATACGAGGCATTGTACGACAGGAAATGCAGGACTCCATTGTGCTGGGATGAGGTTGGTGAACGACAACTGGTAGGACCAGAATTGGTGCAACAAACTGCTGAGATCGTCAAGCTAATTAGAACGAGATTGGTTGCTACTCAAGACAGACAGAAGAAATATGCTGATTATCATTGTCAGAATCGAGAGTTTGAAGTGGAAAGCTTCATTTTTCTAAAGGTATCTCCCTAGAAGGGGAAGATTCGATTTGGCAAGAAGGGAAAACTGAGTCCTAGATTCATTGGACCTTTTGAGATACTGTGAAGGGTTGGTGAGGTAGCTTACGAGATTGCGTTACCTTCGGAGTTAGATCATATTCATAATGTTTTCCATATTTCTGTGTTGCGACCATAAAAACATGATTACAAGCATATGATAGAGTATGAGTGATTACAGTTTGATAAAGACTTAACATATGAAGAGGTTAATGTTCAGATAGTTGACAGGAAAGAGCAAATACTTAGAAATAAAGTGATACCTTCTGTTAAGGTGATCTGGAGGAACCACAATGCTGAAAGAAGCTACGTGGGAACTCAAAGATGTTATGATGAAAACCTATCTCTAATTATTTGTTTAATTTCTTGTGTAACGATTCTGGGGAAAGAATCTTTTTAAGGGGGAAAGAATATGACGAATGAGTTTTTTTTTTTTTTTTTTTTTATGATTCGGGGGACAGAATCCTTTTAAGGATGGAAGACTGTAATAAACGAGAATTTTGTATTTTAATTTTAAATATTTATTGAATTAAATAAATATTTTAATTGATTTATTTATTGAGTTGAATAAATAATTGATGTGATTATGTTGTGGAGTAATTTAATTAAGTACAATATATTAATTAAATTAATATTTAATATTAAATTAATGTTTAAGTAATTTTATGGGTGAAGTTCTAATTTAATTCAGATAATTAAATTAGATGAATTGTTATGTGGTAATTTGGTATTAATGATTTAATGAATAATTATAGTAATGTTTAATTTAATTTAAATAATTAAATTAGAGATTTACTAATTTGTTACATGAAATTATGATTAATGAGTAAATTATAATTGTGTAGCAATTTAATTTATGTGGCAATTTTATTTAATTATTTGATGTTAGCTTTAATTTAATTAAATTAGAATAGTGAGATTTAATTAAATAAAGTGTTACATTTAAACAATGTAGTAAAAGAGTTATTGAAATAAATTAAAAAGGGCTTTAATTTTGTTTTACCAAACAAGACCCTTAAGTCTATTTTAGTTCTGTTTTACCAAACAAGGCCTTAGTTTCTAAAAATCTATTTTTAATTAGGTTTTGCCAAACAAGCCTTATGGCTTTTGATGTTCAAAATAAAAAGTAACTGGTAAAATAGTTAATATAGATATTATGTTGTATCAGTTATTATATTATGTGACACCCCCAAATTCTCTACTTTCCTGTAGCAGATTTGGTGCTCACGTAAATATTCTATAAGACAATAACTTCTATAAATCCAAAATTCACAATATCTCAATCAGTTAAGAGTTCTCGTCAGAACACTTATCATATCTGGATACCCTCACTTGGATGTATAGATTTATGATCTTACAGATATTTCTTGCATATCGATAATTCCTATATATCTGACATTCACAGTACAAATGATAAGATTGTTCTTGGAACTGAGGAGCTACCTCAGTGCTTACAGAACTTCCAAGATCATTCAATACCCTCATTCAAATGTATAGTTTATATAGATACTGTACTTGATTCTAACCACCATTAACAATGTAAAACCATTCAACTAATAATTTAATAACATAATATTATCTGCTTACCTACAGTTCAAATATTACATCATAAAATACCAAATTACATTCTTAGTATTTATACAATAAACACCTGATTCCCTAATTACTTCTACTCACACGTGTGCATTCCTGAGTCTGCTGGGGCGTTTGTGTGACTGCAAAGGAAAAGAATATTTGCAAGAATGAGCTTTGAAATGCTCAACAAGTTTTAAACAATTATAGTGATACTCACATCGTATCGGAATTTAAGGAAATATTTAATTCAGAGTATTTTTCTCACATTCCTAAGAGTCACAGAGACTTATAAGAGTTCTATCATTCCTAGAAGTCATAAAAAAACTTATAGGAGTTCTGTCTTTCCTATGAGTCATGAAGACATATAGGAGTTCTGTTTGGATATCTCATCGGAATTCAGCCTAATCATATCCTAGGAGTATGCATATCATCCTACCAATCCAACACAGTCAAAGTATATATGTATCGAACAATATTGGTTTTTCCACAGTTTATGCTTTGATATCAAATCAAACACATTTTACGCAAACAACAGCTCATATAATTTGTTATGCTTGAACAATAAGCAATAACCCTTTTTAAATCACAGATATCACGAATAATATTTATAACAAGTTCGTATATCATTATATATGACTTTCATTTAATATAGAAATTAAATGAAGTTAGAAAACTTGCCTTTTATCACGATCGGCTACTTAAGTTATTTGAAAGTATATTCACCTTTCAAATTCACCCCTTATATATATTATAACAGTCATTAGAAATAATAGTAATTAATTTATAATGAAAATACTGGTGTCAGGGTTGATCTTGGTGTCCGTTCGGTACTTTACAGCTTTATTGAATAGTTATCGAATTAGTTTTTCAATAATTTTATTGAAAAGTTTTAATATCTTATTCATATGCTTCAGATATTATTTATCATAATTTCCAAATGCTCAAAATAATTTTTAAATGATTTAATATCATTTAAAATAATTTTTAAGTTATTAATATTATTTTTAAATATTTAATTAACCATTTAAAATGATTTTTAAATCATCAATATTATGTTTAAATAATTTATTTTATTTAATAATGATTTTTAAATCATTATTATCATTTTTAAATAAATTATTATGATTTAAAATGATTTTTAAATCATTAATATTATTTTTAAGTAATTTTTTATTAATTACTCTTATTATTATTAATATTTAAATATATTAAATATTAATAAAATTTTATGTCAAAATATTGAAAATTATTTATTATAATTAAAAATAATTTTTTAGAATTTTTTTATATTTATTTAATATTTATTTCTATTCATTTTAAATAATAAAATTAATTTTCAAATATTGCTTGTCGCTAAAGACCTTTAGCGACAGAAGTGTTGCTATAGGTGTTCTTGGCCCAGCCAAGAACACGTTGGTCAACGTGCTAGACCCTTGTTTGACTTACTTTAGCTATCAACTGAAGTGGTTTTTGGGCAATCCAATTCAATGAAGTTGTAGTACTGATGTAGTAGTACACGTCTATGATCACTTCATTACTTAAAAATATCTCTACAAGTTCACACAATCGGTCAAACCAACCACCCCAAGGCTATTCTTCCTTTCTGGGCTGCCCAGAAAGGTTCGGTCAACGCCGGTCAACGACCTTTAGGGTCTTATATCTTGCCGGCCGGTTAGTTTTTAGTTGAGATACTCGTCGGGATCTATAGACTATCTACAAGAGTACATGTCTTAAGCAGTTACAGAGTCTAGATCTTAGCCGAAATCAAGATTCAAGCCTCCAAAAATCTTGTCAGAACACTGCTCAACATTTTTGGGTTACCCAGAAATGAAAATCTGGACGGTCAACGTTGTTTGACCGTTCATAGTTTCCGACCAGTGACTACTTAGGGTCTTAGAGTGCTAGGGTTATGTAGAGCTCATGTCAAGATATAAGTCTACTAGCATCTAACACTTTAACAACCTGTCAGAAAAGAGATCCAAGCGGTCAAACGAGCTGTCAGGCTAAGGTTTACGTTTTCTGGGTTACCCAAAAAACGAGAGGTCAATGCCGGTCAACGGGTTTTGACCCATTATAGCTTCCAATTCAGTGTTCTGAGATCTAATCTACCACTACTAATCTATTAACAACCTTGCAAGCTATGATTATCAACTCTTAAAACATCAAACCATCAAATAATCAACGAGATATAAGGGCTGACATTCATTGTCAGACACTGTTTTGACACTTCGACAGTTTTGCTTAAAACTCAATTTTGATGCTTTTAAATGTTATGGATTCATGTTTTAGCAACCCAGATCACTAATTAACTTACTAATGAACATATCTAAATAATAACAACAACAATTAAAACTTCAGAATTCAAAATTTGAGTTAGGGTTAAGTTTTTACCCTTTTTGATCACTTTTTGCTTCTTTCCTTCTTGATTCTGTTTCTGGTTTGCTAGGAGTTGTTTATGAGTCACTGGGCTATGTGAGTTAAGTATAAATTTCGTGGTCTTAAGTGCTTTTACCCTAGCCTTAGGTGAAATGTTCAAGTAGGGGTTAAAACTCCATTCCTCTCTTAGTTTAACAAGTAAGCCTACTTCATTTATGGATTTGGGGTGTGTTGTCATGCTAAGGATGTTGGAGCCCATGTGACAAATCTTTTGCTTGCAAGCCAAAAGATTTGTTTCTATCTTGTTTTGATAAGAGAACAAAATAAGGGTATTTTAGTCTTTTTGCATATAGTAAGGGCATTTTGGTAATTTCCCATGTAAATACAAGGATAATTTAGTTATTTCATACTTTCCTTAGAAAATTTAAAATAATAATTATCAATTAGGTTTTGTTAGTCTAGAATTAGGATTTATACATTAAATTGGGTTTTATAATTAGGGTTAGGGTTTCCTAATCCTTAATTAGGGTTTCCTTACAATCTTTTCCAGTCAAATATTTAATATTTCATATTAAATATATGTATACAATAATATATAACATTATTAATGTATCATGTTATAATTTCCATTTATTATACCCTTAGGGTTAGTATTCCTTATTATCAATTAGGGTTTTACTTATAAAACCTTATATCATATTTACACAGTTATATCTTATGCGTTGTTTTATAATTATATATATATTCCAATAATAATGTTAAGTACACATCACACAAGATATTAATCATAGTTATATTTACTGTTTATATTAATATTCCTATTTAAAGTTTGGAATATTACAATCACCCCCTCTTATAAGAATTTCGTCCCGAAATTGAAATTATAGCTTATGAAAACAAACGTGGAAAGTCTTCTCGCATTTTATCCTCCAATTCCCTTGTAACTTCTTCAATATCATGATTCTTCCAGATTACTTTAACCGATGATATAGCCTTATTCCTCAACACCTGTTCCTTTCGATCAACTATCTGCACTGGAACCTCTATATATGATAAGTCTTTCTCTATCTGAACAGGTTCATAGTTTATCACATGCTTATAATCGGGTTTACACATACGTAGTACAGACACATGAAACACATTATGAATGTGTTCTAACTCTGGGGGTAAAGCTACCTCATAGACTACCTCACCTATTCTCCTTAATACTTGAAATGGGCCAATGAACCTCGGGCTCAGCTTTCCCTTTTTACCAAAATGAATTTTTCCTTTCCAAGGAGATACTTTCAGAAAGACATGACTTCCAACATTAAATTCCCTTAACTATCTGTGTTGATCTGCATATTTCTTCTGCCGGTCTTGAGATGCTTGCAACCGTTGTCGTATAATTCGAATCTTCTCCGTGGTTTGTTGAACTAACTCAGGTCCAAGCATTTATCTTTCTCCAACTTCATCCCAGCAGAAAGGTGTTCTACACTTCCTTCCATACAGAGCTTCGTACGGTGGCATTCAAATACTGGCATGATAACTATTATTATACGCAAACTCTACCAAAGGTAACTGGTCCTCCCAACTCCCTTTAAAATCCATAGTGCAGGTTCTCAACATATCTTCCAGCGTCTGAATTGTTCTCACTTTGGCCATCGGTTTGAGGGTGATATGCTGTACTCAATTTCAGCTAGGTTCCCAAGTGTGCCTGCAGACTTCTCCAAAAGTTCGAAGTAAACCGTGGATCTCTATCTGATACTATGGATACAGGAACTCCATGTCTAGAAATAATCTCGTTTATGTATAACTTGGCCAACTGATCGAGATTATAAGTAACTTTGATAGGTAGGAAATGGGCTGACTTGGTGAGACGATCAACTATTACCCTGATAGCATTGTGGCCTTTCTGAGTGACAGGAAGTCCTACCACAAAGTCCATAGTGATGTGCTCCCATTTCCATTCAGGAATCGGTAGAGGTTGTAGTAATCCACTCGATCTTTGATGCTCAGCTTTAACTCTCTGGCATGTGAGACACTTACTTACCCATTCTGCTATCTCCCTCTTCATGTTCGACCACCAAAAATGCTGACTCAAATCCTTATACATCTTAGTACTTCCCAGATGTACAGCAAACTTGGAACTATGGCCTTCTGCTAAGATTTCATCTTTCAACATCTGTACCGCTGGAACCCACACTCTATCTTCATACCTAAGTACTCCCTCCTTATCCAATCGAAATTTAATATTCTTCTCATGAGTTATCTCGGCCTTACATTTCTGACATACTACATCCTTCTCCTGCATCTCTTTGATTTTATCCAATAAGGTTAAGGCTGTTTCTACCACGTATAACTTTTGATTAGAGTTAGCTGGAGCTCTTACTTCAATCTCAAGTTTTTCAAATTCTTTTATCAGAACCTCGTTGTTTGTAATGGTATTCAACCTTTCTTGATTCTTCCGGCTCAATACATCTACAACTACGTTAGCTTTACCAGGATGATATAAGATCTCACAATCAAAGTCCTTGATTAACTCTAACCATCTCCTCTGCCTCATATTCAACTCCTTCTGTGTAAAAATATACTTCAGACTTTTATGATCTGTGTATATTTCACACTTTCCCCCATACAAATAATGCCTCCATATCTTCAAAGCAAAAACTACCGCGGCTAACTCTAGATCGTGAGTAGGATACCTTTTCTCATAATCTTTAAGTTGTCGCGAAGCATAGGCAATCACCTTCCCATGTTGCATTAACACACATCCTAAACCCTGTGTGAAGCGTCACTATAAACTACAAGACCCCAAGTTTCATCTGGTAATGATAATACTGGTGCCCTACTTAGCAGTTTCTTCAATTCTTGAAAACTTTCTTCACACTTGTTCGTCTAATTATACTTCACAGTCTTTCGAGTTAAATTGGTTAGCGGGGTTGCTATTTTGGAAAAATCTTTTATAAAACGACGATAGTACCCTGCCAATCCAAGAAAACTGCGAACTTCTGTTGGTGTTGTTGGTTGATCCCAATTCATGATTGTTTCTATCTTTGCTGGATCCACTGCTACCCCCATTCTTATTAATTACGTGCCCTAGGAATTGAACTTCCTTCAACCAAAACTCACACTTGGAAAATTTTGCGTAAAGTTGTTCCTTTCTTAATATCTCTAATACCACTCTCAAATGTTCCGCATGTTCCTCCCGTGTCTTAGAGTATATTAAGATATCATCAGTAAACACCACCATAAATTTATCCAAGCATGATTTAAGCACTCGATTCATTAAGTCCATAAAAGCTGCTGATGCATTTGTTAACCCAAAAGACATCACAAGAAACTCATAATGTCCATATCGGGTCCTAAAGGCGGTCTTTGGTACCTCTTCTTTTCTCACCTTTAGTTGATGATAACCCGATCGTAGGTCAATTTTCGAAAAATGCTCCGCTCCTGTTAACTGATCAAACAAATCATCAATTCTTGGTAAAGGGTACTATTCTTGATGGTCAACTTATTTAACTCCCGATAATCTATACACAATCTTAACGTCCCATCCTTCTTCTTTAAAAACAACACAGGTGCTCCCCATGGTGAAACACTAGGTTGTATGTACTTCTTATCTAAAAGCTCTTGTAACTGAACATGCAACTCCTTCAACTCTACTGGTGCCATCCTATACGGTGCCTTTGAAACTGGTGTTGTTCCTGGTGCAAGGTCAATCACAAATTCAATCTCACTGTCAGGTGGAAGGCCAGGTAAATCAGTTAGAAACACATCCGAAAACTCATTTACTATAGGTATTTGGTCTAACTTTCCCCCTTCTTTCCTTGTATCTACCACATAGGCCAAATACCCTGTACCACCCTTCCGAAGCAATCTCTTAGCTTGCATAACAGTTAAACACCAGACTTGCTTCGGTAAACAACTTCCCTTAAACACTACCTTTGTTTTCAAGGGTGTCCTTAAAATTACTTGTTTCCGTTTGCAATCAATTACTGCCTTATGCCTACCCAACCAATCCATCCCCAATATTACATCAAACTCCCCTAGCTGTATAGGTATAAGGTTTACCGGTAATGTATGCCCCTGAATTGCTACATTACAATTCTTATGTACTGTATGAACAAGGATTATCTCTTTGTTAGCAATTTCTACATTGAAAGGTACATCTAGATCCTCACATGGTATTTTTAATCTTTTGACAAAATCCACAGATGCAAACGAACAAGAAGCACCAGAATCGAATAACACATAAGCATTTAAAGCATCAATTGGTATGATACCTGTCACCACATCTTACGCTGCCACAGCGTCCCTCACTGTCATGTTGAAAGTTCGTGCATTCGGACGATTCTGAGTAACTCCTGCAGTCGCTGCTCCTTGTTTATTGTTAGAATTCTGACCTCCTCCCACATTCACCTTCTTGGGTTTTGGACAGAACTTTGACACATGACCCTCTTCCCCACAGTTAAAACATTTGACACTCTTGCTCTTATCCTTCTTTCGTGGACACCATTTGGAATAATGCCCATCTTCTCCACAGGTATAACAATAAGTCCGTTTAAAATAGCATTCCCCTTTGTGATTCTTTCCACATATCTGACAGTGCTCAAACCTTTGATTGTTGTTGTTGTTACCTCCTTTGTTGGCATTATTGTTAGGATTATAACCTCCTTTTCCAGGGTTGTTTGGAAAAGCTACCTCCCATCTTCTCTTATTGTTGTTGCTGTTGCTCCCACTCGTGTTTCCTTTTCCAGTAATCACCATCTTCTCCTTATTAAATTGCAATAAAGTTTCTCCTTCTTTTTCTGTTATAATAGCCTTTTCCAGGATCTCCGCAAATATCTTTACCTGAAATGCCGATACTCTACTTCTAATTTGGGGTTTCAGTCCCCCTTCAAACCTCCTTGTCTTTCTCGCCTCAGTATCTACCTGATGTGATGCAAATCTAGCCAACTCGTTGAATTTGGCTGCATATTGTGTAACTGTCATCTCTCCTTGTTTCAATTCCAGGAATTGAACCTCCATACGATCTTGCATTGAAGTTAGAAAGTAATTGGCAAAGAAAAACTCCTTGAATTTGTCCCAATTAGGGGCACCTTCTCCAGCTCTCCCTTTGTTTGCTTCCCACCAGTGGTTAGCTTCATCCTTCAAAAAGAAAGTAGCAAAGTCTACTTTTTGATCATCATTTACTTTTGTTACTTTAAACATCTTTTCAGTAACCCAAGTCTGAGCTTTTATGGGTTCATCAGTTCCTCTGAACTCCGGTGGTCCCACTAATTTAAAGTCCCTAAACTAAGTTGTGGTTGGGTTATTGGGTGCAGCTGGTATCGCATTAGCTTGTCTTCCTTGTAAAGCTTCTACCAGAATATTTACCAGGGTTTGGGTAGTATTTGCCTCTTCTTGTTCCTCCTCAATTTCCCCACGAAGTCTTCTTCTTGGTGCCATTTATCTAAATATAACAAATAGGTAAGTATGAATACTGATTCAATAATTAAACATCCCATTTTGATAAACAGAAATTTATATTTTACATAGCAAACCTATATATACATATCTAGTGACTCATTTTAGATCAGTAGTTATACACACAATAGAAAGTAAACTACATAGCCTATCCGACTAGCGATTTATCCCTATCACTAGCTATATTATAGAAAAAAAAATTCCTTAGTCTAAAGTTCTTCCTTCTTTCTTGCTATCCTCCTTTTTAGCTTTTCTACCATTTTCTCATACTTCTTCAACTTTTTCTCCATGTACTCTATTTTCTGAGCGACCCTGGATCCTGAAGGCCATTCTATCCAAGTATGGATAGGGAGTACTATTTGTAACGGCACTGCATCAATTGTTGGCTCTGCTATGATCAATTGACGGTCTTCTGACATCCTACAATCAAATTTATAAAATCGATTAGTATCTGATAAAAATTATAACTTACTATTTTATTAGTATTATTATCTATAAACTTCCCTAACAACTTTCCCTCTCCCACAATAACTCTATTTGAGCTTATCTCCTTTATCAACTAATTACTTCCAAGGTTATAGCCTAAGGGTTTCCTCCTAAGGTTTCTAACCTAAGGCTCTGATACCAAATTGTGACGCCCCAAATTCTCTACTTTTCTGTAGCAGATTTGGTGCTCACGTAAATATTCTATAAGACAATAACTTTTATAAATCAAAAATTCACAGTATCTCAATCAGTTAAGAGTTCTTGTCAGAACACTTATCATATATGGATACCCTCACTTGGATGTATAGATTTATGATCTTACAGATATTTCTTGCATATCGATAATTCCTATCTATCTGACATTCACAATACAAATGATAAGATTATTCTTGGAACTGAGGAGCTACCTCAGTGCTTACAGAACTTCCAAGATCATTCAATACCCTCATTCAGATATATAGTTCATATAGATACTGTACTTGATTCTAACCACCATTAACAATGTAAAACCATTCAACTAATAATTTAATAACATAATATTATCTGCTTACCAACAGTTCAAATATTACATCATAAAATACCAAATTACATTCTTAGTATTCATACAATAAACACCTGTTTCCCTAATTACTTCTACTCACACGTGTGCATTCCTGAGTCTGCTGGGGCGTTTGGTGCGACTGCAAAAGAAAAGAATATTTGCAAGAATGAGCTTTGAAATGCTCAACAAGTTTTAAACAATTATTGTGATACTCACATCGTATCGGAATTTAAGGAAATATTTAATTCAGAGTATTTTTCTCACATTCCTAAGAGTCACAGAGACTTATAGGAGTTCTATCATTCCTAGAAGTCATAAAAAAACTTATAGGAGTTCTTTCATTCCTATGAGTCATGAAGACATATAGGAGTTCTGTTTGGATATCTCATAGGAATTCAGCCTAATCATATCCTAGGAGTATGCATATCATCCTACCAATCCAACACAGTCAAAGTATATACGTATCCAACAATATTGGTTTTTCCACAGTTTATGCTTTGATATCAAATCAAACACTTTTTACGCAAACAACAGCTCATATAATTTGTTATGCTTGAACAATAAGCAATAACCCTTTTTAAATCACAGATATCACGAATAATATTTATAATAAGTTCGTATATCATTATATATGACTTTCATTTAATATAGAAATTAAATGAAGTTAGAAAACTTGCCTTTTATCACGATCGGCTACTTAGGTTATTTGAAAGTATATTCACCCCCTATATATATTATAACAGTCATTAGAAATAATAGTAATTAATTTCTAATGAAAATACTAGTGTCAGGGTTGATCTTGGAGTCCGTTCGGTACTTTACAGCTTTATTAAATAGTTATCGAATTAGTTTTTCAATAATTTTATTGAAAAATTTTAATATCTTATTCATATGCTTCAGATATTATTTATCATAATTTCCAAATGCTCAAAATAATTTTTAAATGATTTAATATCATTTAAAATAATTTTTAAGTTATTAATATTATTTTTAAATATTTAATTAACCATTTATAATGATTTTTAAATCATCAATATTATGTTTAATTAATTTATTTTATTTAATAATGATAATTAAATCATTATTATCATTTTTAAATAAATTATTATGATTTAAAATGATTTTTAAATTATTAATATTATTTTTAAGTAATTTATTATTAATTACTCTTATTATTATTAATATTTAAATATATTAAATATTAATAAAATTTTATGTCAAAATATTAAAAATTATTTATTATAATTAAAAATAATTTTTTACAATTTTTTTATATTTATTTAATATTTATTTCTATTTATTTTAATTATTTTAATTAATAAAATTAATTTTCAAATATTGCATATCGCTAAAGACCTTTAGCGACAGAAGTGTTGCTATTGGTGTTCTTGGCCCAGCCAAAAACACGTTGGTCAACGTGCTAGACCCTTGTTTGACTTACTTTAGCTATCAACTGAAGTGGTTTCTGGGCAATCCAATTCAATGAAGTTGTAGTACTGATGTAGTAGTACACGTCTATGATCACTTCATTACTTAAAAATATCTCTACAAGTTCACACAATCGGTCAAACCAACCACCCCAAGGCTGTTCTTCCTTTCTGGGCTGCCCAGAAAGGTTCGATCAACGACCTTTAGGGTCTTATATCTTGCCGGCCGGTTAGTTTTTAGTTGAGATAGTCGTCGGGATCTATAGACTATCTACAAGAGTACATGTCTTGAGCAGTTACAGAGTCTAGATCTTAGCCGAAATCAAGATTCAAGCCTCCAAAAATCTTGTCAGAACACTGCTCAACATTTCTGGGTTACCCAGAAATGGAAATCTGGACGGTCAACGTTGTTTGACCGTTCATAGTTTCCGACCAGTGACTACTTAGGGTCTTAGAGTGCTAGGGTTATGTAGAGCTCATGTCAAGGTATAAGTCTACTAGCATCTAACACTTTAACAACCTGTCAGAAAAGAGATCCAAGCGGTCAAACGAGCTGTCAGGCTAAGGTTTACGTTTTCTGGGTTACCCAGAAAACGAGCGGTCAATGCCGGTCAACGGGTTCTGACCCATTATAGCTTCCAATTCAGTGTTCTGAGATCTAATCTACCACTACTAATCTATTAACAACCTTGCAAGCTATTATTATCAACTCTTAAAACATCAAACCATCAAATAATCAACGAGATATAAGGGCTGACATTCATTGTCAGACACTGTTTTGACACTTCGACAGTTTTGCTTAAAACTCAATTTTGATGCTTTTAAATGTTATGGATTCATGTTTTAGCAACCCAGATCACTAATTAACTTACTAATGAACATATCTAAACAATAACAACAACAATTAAAACTTCAGAATTCAAAATTTGAGTTAGGGTTAAGTTTTTACCCTTTTTGATCACTTTTTGCTTCTTTCCTTCTTGATTCTGTTTCTGGTTTGCTAGGAGTTGTTTATGAGTCACTGGGCTATGTGAGTTAAGTATAAATTTCGTGGTCTTAAGTGCTTTTACCCTAGCCTTAGGTGAAATGTTCAAGTAGGGGTTAAAACTCCATTCCTCTCTTAGTTTAACAAGTAAGCCTACTTCATTTATGGATTTGGGGTGTGTTGTCATGCTAAGGATGTTGGAGCCCATGTGACAAATCTTTTGCTTGCAAGCCAAAAGATTTGTTTCTATCTTGTTTTGATAAGAGAACAAAATAAGGGTATTTTAGTCTTTTTGCATATAGTAAGGGCATTTTGGTAATTTCCCATGTAAATACAAGGATAATTTAGTTATTTCATACTTTCCTTAGAAAATTTAAAATAATAATTATCAATTAGGTTTTGTTAGTCTAGAATTAGGATTTATACATTAAATTGGGTTTTATAATTAGGGTTAGGGTTTCCTAATCCTTAATTAGGGTTTCCTTACAATCTTTTCCAGTCAAATATTTAATATTTCATATTAAATATATGTATACAATAATATATAACATTATTAATGTATCATGTTATAATTTCCATTTATTATACTCTTAGGGTTAGTATTCCTTATTATCAATTAGGGTTTTACTTATAAAACCTTATATCATATTTACACAGTTATATCTTATGCGTTGTTTTATAATTATATATATATTCCAATAATAATGTTAAGTACACATCACACAAGATATTAATCATAGTTATATTTACTGTTTATATTAATATTCCTATTTAAAGTTTGGAATATTACATATTATATATCTATCAGTTATATGTATATTATATTATACGTTAAGGAAGAGGAGTAGAATATCAGAGTAAGAAAAGAGAAAGAGCAGAGAAAGAAAACTAGAGTGAAAAGAGAGAAGAAAGAAGATGGAGGAAGCTTGAGAATTCAAAAATCCATCATCACCATCTTTATCTTCTTCTTCTAGCATCAAAGGTATAATTAATTTTTAAATTATGTTCTTCATAGTTTCTTCATAGTTTACTTCTCTGTAATTTGGTTTTTCATGATAATTGTGAGTATATGATATATGTATGTTAAATTATGTATATAGACTATTATATATGTGTTATATGATAATTTAAGTGGTTCAATTCATGTAAATATGATGAACATGAAGAAATCATTTTCATAACAATTTACAGTGAACTATTTTGCAAAAAAATGGTGTTTTCTTCAAAATCACAAAATTAATGATTTTTAATTATGTGTTGTGATGTATATATGTGTTAAAATATGTTAGAAGCATAAAGTTATCATTTTATAAAGATTTATATGCATTATGTGAGTTAAATTTTGAGTTTGGTGCGAGGAAATAAGCCAAATTGACTTTTTCCTGCACAGTTCGCAAGGCTGTCTGCGTCTGACTGAGCCCTGTTAGTAAACTGGGTGCTGCAGCACCACTGCAAAGTCAGGTGACATGTCACGGCGCCGCAGCGCTAGTTATATTTCCTAACAGAAGCGCTGCAGCGCCACGACCGGATTTCATAGAGTGCCGACGTGGCTTCGCGGCAGCGCCAGTTCTGAGTATAACTGGAGCGCTGCAGCGCCAGGCCTGCAGAGCCCCTGATGATGTGGCACAGTGCTACAGTGCCGACTGCAGTTCATTATGTGGCGCTGCAGCGCCACCTGTGCAGATTGGCTAGAAAATTATAATTTTATGAGAATGTTAATGTAATAAATATAAAAACATGTTAATAAAATTATATGCTAATTGGACAGTATCAAATCATATTTTAATATGAAATGTATGAATTTAAATTATAATTTGATTAATGTGAATGTATGATTTAATATTATAACTTGATTATAACTTGATTGATTATTAAGTTTAATGTGAATGTGTGGGTTGATCATGTTATGTAATAATTTGCGATTGAACCTAATAACTAAAGAATGATGAGTTAACCTAGATGAGTTAGCTAATGATATGATATAGTTATATGGTAACTAATTTATGTTAATATTTTGAATTACGTGTACATAGGATAATTGTAGAACGAGTTGTTATTTGCTAGCTTACGTGCGAGGCAAGTTTCCTAACTCCACTTTTAATTACGCAAGCTTTCTAACTATACTCTTTAATTGAGCAAATCCTTTTATTCTGCATCGGATAAGTATTCTTATCGAATTTCATTATTAAAAAATAATGTAACCTTGACTGAATTGTTCAAGCAAGGTTTTATTATATCTTTCAAATTCTTTAAGTTTATTTCTAAAGCATGACTGTTAAATATGACGTCTATTGTTATAACTCATAGATATTTCATAATCCTTTTGTTATTGAACTCTTATATTATTATAAGTTGATTCAACTACTCCTTAGTTGATGATAGTTGAACTCTAAATTACCTTTTTAGCTTATCCAAACCAAACTTTCTTTGATGCGAACCCGTTAAATAAACTGAGATGAACAACCCTATTAATAGGGGATTACCATGCGAAAGCGGTAAGATGTTTGTGCACAATACATGGTACGAATGGATGATCCCCCTAAGTACGAGTTAAGGTCCATATAGTTTAACGACTGTTAAAGGTTTAAATAGAAATGTTTATAACCTAAGACATAGTTTAAGGTCTTATGACCCTTAGATGAATTCTAAATTCTATATTCAATTCTTGAATATCGAAGATAAAAATATTATTCAATTCAATTAAAGTTATTCAGTAATATGTCATCATTATTGATTGTTATTTCAAGTGAGCTTTTATTTGCTCACTCTTGCATTTTATATAACCATTGCAGCCAAAGTTGAAAAAGTTGACGAACCTTCAACTAGCAAAGGAAAAGGCAAGATGAACAAGAGAAGACTTGTTCATATTTGATATGATTTTTGTAATAAGACTTTAATTATGTTCTTATGTTTTATTTTTTGCATTGACCATGTTTTAAGGTTAGAAACCCTGGGAACATTTTGATAAGTTATAATCCTTTTTGAAGGAAGATTTTATTGATTAAGGTTGTAATTTATGTTGCATTCCTTATTTATGGGAGATTAGTTATGTTTTATTTAGATAATGAAAACCAAATCCTGTGGAAATGAAGAACCTGGATTTGGGGGTGTCACAAATAATTCGTACATCAATCGAAACATGTGTCTGGCCAAATTCAATTGGCAAAACATTATCTTTAAAATTCTGAAAATCATTTTATGACGCCATGATACCACTCTGTATTTATAGTCCGTTTGAGGATTTTATCATTTTATGGCTTTGTCATACTACATCGTACTATAGTGACTGACAATCCTTAGATCATATCCAGCACTAGGTAATTCTGCATTGATAACTCCATCATTTTTATCATCTCTGCACCAGGTTCCCTGGTGCATCGATGATATATAAAAGATATGTTGATAGTTCAAATTATTTTTGTCTAGACGAAACAGTTAGCGTATACTCTTCTTTAAACTGTTCAAAATCATTAGAAAGTTATTTTTGGTGTTATCATGTCTCAATAGGTAACGATGTGTTAGTGGTTCGAAGCCCACTTCTACACACTTGTTACCATGTATTGAGGATAATAAAAATTTATTTGTATTTTTAAAGTCATATCAGTGCGAATTTAACTTGATGTCAAAATTTTGAAGTCTAGCATAGCTACAAGATTTGGAATACCTATGCTTCCTCCATCAACTCAAATTTTCTCCAATACTTTATTACTTAATAATTCTATTTATTTCTAAAAATCCTAAATTCTTCATCCACAACTTTTTTGTACCCCAGTACAGTTCTTCAAAGATACCACACATTATGAGTTCAGGAACTTACCACAATAATATGAGTTTAGGAACTTGTCCTAGCAATACGTAGTTCAAGAACCAATTCGGAACTGTCCATACGCTTAGGGGTTCAAAAATATATCATACGATTATGAGTCACAAACTTACCATAAGCATAAGGGTGGTTAGTAAGTTATGTAAACTTGAGGGTGTTGACCATTCAAGACTCAAAGTAATGTGACCAATTCATAAGGTTTAGCAAAGTTGTCTAAATGACCATAAAGCCCTATGTCTTGCATTTTCTATAAAAGTCAAGACATTTCTCTCATGTGTCAACCATTTTTTTCGTCCAACACATAAGAGAAAGCCATATATTGAGAGAGAAGTGATAGCAAAGTGGATTAATCAAGAAGGAATAGCAACCTAAGTTCATCAATCAACCAAGAACAAGAGGTAATAAATCATAACTTTAAATCTTCATCTTTTTCAAGTTGTAGATTTGTTAGGAAGTGCATAATTGGTGGTTGATGAATGATTCATTGGAATCATAGTATGTTCCGGTGGATAAGGAAGAATTAGTGGACTTAAAACACTAATAAACGCATGTTAAGTAAAATCATAATCGTTAATAACTAACTAAAGGAAGAACATATGATAAACTTAGAGCATGTTGTTGATGGATAAGTTTAAAACCATCATATATATCTTAGTTGATTATATCTGGTTAGGAGATGTTAGATATGAACAAGTGGTGGAAATGTTCCATTTAGAACGGAGTAAAAATATGCTATAACGAAGTTATGGTAAAAATTTTAGTAAAAGACGTTAACCATTGAAATCGTAGTTTACTATATTTCCGGACAAATTTTTAATGTTAGATAATGAACCCGAATAATTAAGGTTTCATAATAACGTTAGAGAACATGAAAAATGTGAGCCATAGGATCGAGAACGAACTCATTCGGGTATCGGATGAGTAAGTTACGGACGAACGAAAGATAAACGTTAAAAATGTAAAATGAATGACGAAGGAATTTTGAGCCGATGAAAAAGCTCGTTAACGGATTTAGAAAATTACTTTGTCCCGGGGAAATTTTAGTATGTAATGTAAGAAAGAAATTGGTTCGGGAATGGATTCATTCTGAATTAGAATGATTAAGTTACGAGTTAGCAAAGTTAGTGGTTTGTTCATGTTGAAGAAAGTTAGCAAATTTTCTAGGATTAAGGCCTAGCGCCGTAGTGCCGGCCAAGGCATAAAACCGAGTGTCATAGTGATGGTTCGGGGAGAGGCTACTATAATTGGGCTTTGCAGCGCCGGAATAAAGCTTAGGATCTGAACGCTGCAGCGCCGGACCAGAGCAATGCATAGTGAAGAGCTTTTAATTGCTCAACACTTGGGGAAAGTTTAGGGAATGATAATGAACATTAAGTTCACTTAATGTAACACTTTAAAGAGTGATTAAACCTTAAGTTAATACTTTAAAGATTGAATAAATGGTTAAGAAATGTAAACGCAAAGTACTAAAACGATGTAAATGCTTAGTATTCGCGTCAGATAAACGTTCTTAGCATGCATAGTTTGTACATCTTAGATGATAATGAATGATAATAAGGTATGGCATATAAATGTCAGAAACCCGTAAAGAACGATAATGAAGGTAACGAATGTTCCAAATTAAAGGAATCAGATAAAGTACATTAGAAAGAAGAGTTAACATAAAACACTTAAACTAAATCGAATAGTGTTATGTAAAGTTGTAGGATCGTGCTAAGCATATGCAAAGGTATATAGCTTGGACATTCGTGAATGCTATGATAGGTGTACGATGATCGAGCGCCGAAACGTATTAACAAGTGATAATAAACTTGAAAAGTACTTCGAGTCTAATGCCACGGACATAGAAAGTAAGGAGTAGAGTTAATGTAAACCAAATTTGGTGTCGTTATGTGCCTAATTGGTGTGTTATGGTTAATGTAAATGTTTAGGACATTTGAAGGACGAATATCGTCAAGAATATAAAGAACACTAAAGCCAAGTTTCTAATCTTGTGACAAGTTTCTACCTTTTGTATTAACTTTATGTTATGCAAGTTTCTGTGCAGAGTATAACTTCTGTGTTATGCAAGTTTTCTAAACTTTTGTCTATACTTTATGTTAAGCAAGTGTTATAACTTCATTAATTTTACTCAACTGAAGGTTGTACGATGTTGTTAAGATTAAATATACATAATTCCTGCATGAATACGTGTATTCCAAACTTATACAAATCTTTTAGTATTTGTATAAGTGTTCAAGTCATGCTATAACATGAATTGTTTAAGAAAGTGTCAATGCCAAATGAGTTCGGCTAGACGAATGTTAAAATATTTAACTGATTTATTTATAAGTCTTTCAAAATATTATTGATGTTATCCTAAACCAATTGCTTTGGTAAGGATTCAAAGGTAAGTCTGAGGAAGAATTAACGAAATATTTTTAGTTGTATATCGACTGACATGAAAAGTGTCAAAATTTAAACGTAAATACATTTAACGGATAAGTGGTCATCAACATAGAGTACTATATGTTGATCACCTAGAAGTGCTCGTAAGCGATATCAGACTTACGGTCTTGGTGTCGGGTTGTCCTTCTCAAGTAAAGAAGAAGAAAAAGAATGTTCATGATCATTTAACCAACTTAGAATTTTAAATAACTAATATGTCATCTGAAAATGTGTTAAAATAAAGAAAAGTGCTATTTTGTTACTCATAATGTTCCGTAACTGTTTGTTCAATTATTAAAGAGAAATCATATGATTCTTGATTTTGTTGTTATTGAAATGTTAAACTTGTTGAGCAATTTAATGCTCATACCTTGCTTAAACTATATGATTTCAACTAAGTTCACACGTATTGAAGAATCCAATAAGGATAAAGGAAGGAACAAGACGAAGAAATAGAAGATTGTGTAAGAGTGTAATATTACTATGTATTATGTAATATTATAAAATTATAAAGATGTAATGGTTTTAAAATCTGGGATTTGAACGGATATGATGTAATAATATAGAATTACATCTGTGGCATTAAGCTTATATCATTAGATATATGTGTATGCTGTAGTGCCGTGTAGCACCATATCCAGGGTTTGAAGGCACCTGAATTTAGGGACGTCACACATTTAATGCTTTGTACTACCTATGGCCATGAGTCACCAAGAACATTCCCCCCTTGCCCCATATATTCGGCCTCCTCAAGGCATAAAATGCCCCTTATCTTGCTTCCTTTATCCCACATGGGATAATTATCAATTTCCTTCGTTATCTTGTTTTGTCACAATACTTAGCCATTAAGCAAGGTGACTCATCACATTATCCACTTCTCATTTATCCCATATGTTCAATTAAACAACATGTGACACATGGCTTTTCTTTCCTTTAATTTGTCATCTAGTTAATTTTATCATTACCGCTATAGCAGTAATGCAGATGGGTAAGACCTGCCTGCTTTGAAGTCTGAGTTAATTTACCACTAAAACAAATGGGTAGAATATGTCTACTTTAGAGTTAAAATTTAATTTGATAACATGTGGCACATGTCCATCCAAGTCTTTGGCACCAAGTCTTTCAATCCTTTGGCTCCAAATCCAAGCCATGGCTTCCATTATGACGCTCCAAAATCCGGTCTATCTTCACACCCGAATTTTGTACAGCACGGGTACATCTAATTCCAAACATACATCATTATATAACTAAATATAACAACATACATCTGCAAATCCCAGAATCTATTACCTTAAAACCTCGTTCATTACAAATAATGATAATTACAATATTCTTTACATCTTACAAGTGTGACTTTCATCCGCCACAAAAGATACATAGCAGTTTATTAAACTACTCTATAGTTTAATTAATTATTCTACAAGTACAAGTCTTGGCTTGATCTTCACGCTCATTCATATAATGAACAGCACTTTAGCAGGACACCGGTCAGCTTGATCTTTACGGGATCCTTAAATTCATTCTATCGTGGTTCGCTGAAAATATTTTTATTTAAAACTAGTGTGAGCATTCAATTTCTCAGCAAGTTAAAGCAGTTGAATAACAACTAAGCAAGAATCACATATTCTTTTAAAACTTCAATAACAGAACAAAGGCTATGAAGCAGTTCAAATAATAGCAAAAACTTTGATTCCTATAATTTTAAAACATTAATCACATTTACTTTCACATACCTTACATTCAGTCTGGCTAGAATCATTAGCACATGCTTAATCCTAACAGTTCACAAACAGAACCACACCATATTAAACCATTCAATCGCAGAACAGTTTATTTCACAAAAACACATAAGTGTTGAAAGTTCGACATAAGGCCTCATACATAAACACCTTACACAAATATCACACATTTGCACATAGATAAAACTTCTCAAGTCCAACATCTGAGAAAGTTTAAGAAACTAACATTCATACTAAACATGAATGAAGTTAAGAAACTTTCCCTAAGCGCTGCATACTGCATACGCTATTAGTGCTCTTCGAAATCCCTATATATCACATAAGGATAACACATACCAATTAGTCATATATTTGACTTACACATTGGTTTAACTTAACTTCTTATGGTTCGCGTCTTATAATTTAAGTTAACATAACCAACTTTACTTTCATTCCTTCGGTATTATGATATACGGAGATGGCATAAACCTTATAATCATCTTTTATGATAGATTTACATTCTCATCTTCTTCTTATAAAATTTATAGGACTTAACTCATCCTATACATCTACATATGTGAAAAGAATCACATTTTCATCATACGTATCCATAACTCTATACTCAGCACATATCGAGTCTCTAACAGTGTTCAATATAGTAAGTTGAGTGGTTTCCCACAAACAACCAACAAATTAGTTTTCCGTCTCATCTACATTATCTTTCACAGCGAGTTAGATCGGTTGCTAGCTAGTTCGTATTAAACCTTTGCTCACCAAATGAATTATTTAGCTCAGATACCGTACATCAACCATTAAAGAATACGATTGTACCACAACTTAAGCTTAACTTCTTATTCTTATCTTTTTAACGTAACTTATCTGAACCATTAAAACTATAATGTTCGTTAAGTTCATTTCTCATTCCTTATGGCTTTCTAACAAATAATGTCATACCTAAGGATTTATTCATTAACGTCTAGGTCATACAGTTATTTGTATGCCGAGAACAACCTTCAATGTTAAGACTACGCGTTCATAGCTTTTAAATATTTTACATTATCTCTATTTCATATCTTATAACATTCGGTTCATTAGACTCGGAACGTTATTCAAGTTATTATCACTAACTCGGCTTGTTCAATGTTTATATGTTATTCGTTATTCTTCATTATCTCACGTTCAAACCATACATAGGGTGTACGATAAGCACGTTTGACTTATGCGTACACTCAATGCCTTTACGTCTGTTTAAGTGTCTAACACTTACGTTTCATTCTAACATTATCTATCTAATTCACACTCGAACCTCCATTAACTTCATTACCGTTCGTTATGGTTTTCTTGATCATTACACAACTTACTTACTACATTCGTCAACATCTAAGTCATACAACCAATGTATACTTAGAACGTTTGCCCGGCGCGAATACGATTCACGGGGATCGTTTACGTATTCACATTCATGTTGTTCGTCTTTTAAATCTCCATTCAACCTTTACTTAAGGTTTTAATCTCTTTTAATAGTGATTTATTACATGAACATCATGTTCATCATCGTCCCTTAATGTCTAAGTCATACGGTTCGTTGTATGCTAAGACTAATCGTTCTTTGCAAACACATTGTGTTCACATCATTCACTTTGATTAATTTTATGATTTTTTTTATTAACATTATTTCTTAAACTTAATAATTTCATGTTATAGTTCTACTCGTCCTCTTTCCGTATCATCTTGAATTATCGAAATCGGAGTTCGTATAACCAAGTTATGATCGTTTTTGTAAAGGATGTCGAGCGTCAAAAAAAATCAGCCCTGACAACATCGCGAGCCTGCGCCCCGACTGCTTCGCCCAGCAGCGCCGACCACACGCCTAGTGCTCAGCAACAGCCAGTGCCTTTATGCCAACCATGCCCAGTCCTTGTCAAGTCGCGCATCGGCGCTAACTGGCCACGCGGCCGCGTTGACCTTTGCCCAACTTGGTTTAATTTTTGTTCTTTGCGTGCTACTTCGCAACATCATAACTTCTACTCCCGATATCAAAATTGGTTTGTTTCATAGGCGTTGGAAACCTTGAAACTCCTACTACGCATCCCCTAGGATAAAATTAATTTTTTGAGTTTCTAACTAACCTTAAAATTGTCTCGAAAGTCCTCCCTCACTCAAATTTTTAACTTAGCGTTAAATTTTCGTTCGTCCGTAATTCGTTCATCCGAACCCGGAATTCGTTCTTTCTTGAGTCCACGACTCACGTTTTCTATGCTTTCTTACATTATTATGAAACCCTAACTATTCAGGTTCATTAGCTTACTTTCTATATTTGTTTCGTCATTTACAAAATTTTGCTATAACTTCGTTATAGGCTAATTTTAATTCGTTCTTCATGAACATTTCTATCGTTCCTAACCACAAACATATATACGATGGTTTTAAACTTTTTCATCAACAACAAGCTCTAATTAGATGGTTTTAAATTTGTCCATCAACAACGTTCTTACTGCGTTTTTCGCGTTCTTCGTTCGTTCTTCGTGTTTTTTGTTCGTTATTCATTTTTAATGGATATTTTGATTATGATTTTACGTTTTCATGGAATTTGGTATTATAACTCACCAATCCTTACTATTTCACCGAATCGTTCATATGATTCATTTGGATCGTTCAAACTTATCAAGCAAATCATAGTTCCTACGAAAGCTTTTAAGAAATTTTTATAACTAAACTTTAAATTCTTACTTCTTCACTTTCTCATGATTTTAACCATATGAAAATCATTCTTAACATCTTTTACTTCTATTTTCATTAAGTTATATGATTTCCATATAAAACCTTAAAAAAATTAGATTAGAGTTAGGTTTTGATACCTTTCTGCTTGATTTTTCTTCTTTATGGACAAAGTTTGCACTTGAGCTAGCTTTTCCTTTTCTTCTTCTTCTCCCATCCGAATTTCTCTCTTCTTCTTCTCTCTCTCAAGTGTTGGTGGAATTTTCCTAACCAAACAAATACGCTAAGGCTCTCCTTTTATAAGTTTTTCAAGGCTAAGGGCGTTTGGTCTTTTGGTAAAACCGCCTTACTATTCATGCCGCCTTACGATTCACGAAGCTTCTCGTGGAAGCTTCTCGTGAAAGTTTGTTTTTTCGTCTTTCGGAATACGTCCGACAGTTTAAAAAATTGTGTTTCTCGGAATTCAAATATTTTTAGATATTTTGTCTTTCCTCTACCGAATAACTTCTACGCGTTCTTCGAAAAACTGAAAAACATTTTTTGATAAATAGTGTTTTTTGTCACGTTTCTCCACAACGTAGTTAAGCGAATGAAAATTACATAACAGTTCTTTTCGTCATTTTTATTTCAATCAATTTCTGCACGTTTTTTGAGAATAAATTTTATCGGCTAACATAACTTTTTATACGACATATTACCATCAAATCTTCAAACAGAATGTCATTTCGACATCTCGATCTCTCAGAAAGGCCTAGGCTATTCAAACTCTAAACTCTTAGGTTTCGTAAGGTGAATAGTGTATATTTTGTCTTTTTCTCAAAAATATTTTTTTCCCGAAAATTTTTTATTTTCGTCTTGAAAATTCTTACTCGTTCATTCTAGCTCGTAGCCAGAATACTCCCGCTTTCTAACCATCCTATGTCATAAACGATTAAGAAACACATAACACATAATATAATTAATAAAAATCTATTTTATTAATTAATAATTCTTTAAACATAACTTTCGGGACAATTCGATTTTTCGAGTTATCAAATCCATCCTTTGGCTTCAAGAAGCTAGGGTTTAACCCTAGGCTCAACCCTAGCCAAGCTCTTTTCAATATCTAACCAAGTCATTCAAACTCTTGACTTGGTTAGGCTAAAAATTAATTTGGTTAGTCATTTTATTTGTAGTTAGATTTTCTAACCTCTTCGGTTACGTTCTCGTAACCCGCTTGGTTAGCCGAAAAATTGACTTTCACTTTTTTAAAAATTCAATTTTGCCACCGATCTCCATTTCCCGAATAAAAGCTATATCGTAATTTAAAATTTTGAAAAATACGAGATTGCGTTTTTAGCGTGAATAGTGTTTTTACAACTTTTTTCCAAAAAAACTTTTATTAGAGATTTCATTTCTCCTTCTCAATTAAACGCTATGACATAATTCAAAATTCTCGAAAAAGAACGTTTTATTAGTGTTTTACGAATAGTGTTTTTACGTTTTTCTCAAAAAAAAAATATTTTCCACATTTTCCTTCTAAACACTATTAAATGCTCACATAACACATTTCGTGGTCACATAGCAACCATAACTCACTAAAATTAAAATTATCCAAAAAAATCTTATTTTATTAGATAATTTCTTATAAATCCTAATTATAAGGATATTCGATCTTTTGCGATCATTACATCTGCAGTGCAGCGCGGCCGCGCTGCATTTAGGCATGTGAGTGACGCGACCGCACTACTCCCTTTTAAGCCCATAACTGAGTTTTCCTTTATCCAAAGTACTTTCTAGCATGCTGGAGCATTATAACATTATGTATAACACGCAAACTGAAGACTTTGATAGCTCTAAATAAAACCAAGCTAGGTGTATAAGTTTATTATATTATTATTATATATAAAACTGGTTTAGCTTTTTATTTGAAAATCTCATCTCAGGCTAGGCTTAACTAGTTCCTTTCATATAGGATTGGCCTTGATTACACTATAAGAAATCACACATTTTATGACGAATTTGTTTGCCACACACAAAATTTTGTCACAATTTGTTAATTAATAATTACGAAATTCATAATCGTCACTAAAACTTTTGCTTTTGTGACGACCTTTAATTTTGTTACTATTAATCATTTATGTCGTCACTAATTTACACATTTGATGACGTTTAACAAAATTTCGTCACAAATAATTTTGGAGGTAGAATTTAGTACCAAAATTTTGGAGGGAAACCTTTTAGTGACCTGTTTGTAATAATTTATGACAGTATTTATTGTCACATAATACTACCTCCGTCATATAATAAGTGATGTTTTAGGTGATTTTATTTGTCCCAAATTATTTGATATTTTAGAAAATCTAGGAGCGTTAATTACAATATTTTTAAAATTAACCCTCATTACTCCTACTTCAATACTCAAATGTTTTTAAATCTCTCTCTCTCTCTCTCTCTTTATTAACACAAAGGGTATTATAGACAAATGATACTATATTTAATGCTATACAATCATTTCTTTAATGGTTGTGTCCAACTCTAAAACATCACTTATTATGGGACGGAGGTAGTATTTCTTTCGATGACAACATAATAGTTTGTCATTAATTATTTGTAAAATTACGTGACAATGTGATTTCGTCACTAATGTTCACATTTAGTGATGCCAAATACAAATTCCTCACAATTTTGATTGGAGACAATAATTTTCTGAAAAATTTTGGAGGGAAATTTTTTAAAGACGAAAAAATAATAATTTATGACAATTTGTATTGCCATAAAAACCAAATTTATATGACGAGATACTAGTTCGTCACTAATAAGATGAGTGGTTAAGTATTCGTCATAAATGCTTATATTTAGTGACAAAGTATGTAATATCATCACATTTTTATTTGGAGGTAAATTTTTTTAAAAAATTTTGGAGGCAAATTTTGTAAAGATGAAAAATTAATAAGTTATGACAATTGTTATTGTCACAAATACCAATTTTATATGACGAGAGACTCGTTCCTCACTAATTAGATGAGTGGTTAAGTGATAGCAATGGTTCGTCATAAATTCTTATATTTAGTGACAAAGTACGTAATATCGTCACATTTTTATTTAGAGTCAATTTTTTTTAAGAAATTTTGGAGGCAAATTTTGTAAAGACGAAAAATTAATAGTTTATGACAATTTTTATTGTCACAAATACCAATTTTATATGACGAGATACTAGTTCGTCACTAATAAGATTAGTGGATAAGTGACAACACTGGTTCGTCATTAATGCTTATATTTAGTGATAAAGTACGTAATATTGTCACATTATTATATGGAGGCAAATTTTTTTATGAAATTTTGGAGGCAAATTTTGTAAAGACGAAAAATTAATAGTTTATGACAATTGATATGACGAGATACTAGTTCGTCACTAATAAGATGAGTGGATAAGTGACAACACTGGTTCGTCATAAATTCTTATATTTAGTGACAAAGTTTGTAATGGCGTCACATTTTTATATGGAGGCAAAAAATTTTCCAAACAAACTTGTATCCAAGCGACGTCACCGGTCTTCCTTTCATCATTTGCAGCCTCCATTTAGTCAAGAACCTCCATTATCAATTTTCAATAATCCTAATTTTTGGTAGAAATTATTTGACATTTTAGGTATGTTTCTATATTTTGATTTGAATTTATTAGTAGTTGTTCTAATTGAACAACTTCGATTTTGAAATGATTTATAATGGTTGCTATTGTTGTTGATGATCTTGTACAATTTTGATAATCTAAATCACTATTTGATTTAAATTTTTGACGAAGCAACTTCGTAGCTTTGATTAGTAAGTGTAGTGAATCGACATCATAGAATGGTTCTGCTTTCTTAAAAAGAAAATGAGAGTAGTGATTTCGCTTATCAGGAGACTTAAATTCATAAGGCTGCTCTGTTAGTTGTGTATGCATATATAGTGTTGACAAAAGACAATGTAATAGTCCAAAATTTTAGTATATATTAAAATAAAAATTTAGTAAAATATTTTTTTAATTTTAATATATAATGTATTGAATATGTGATACAGTAAGTGTCTATGTGCTGTATAATGCGTATGTGTGATAAATATATGAATATATTTTTATTGCATGATTTGTTACTAACTAAATCTTTCGCAAAAAAATGATCAATTAAGAATAATTTTTAATATTAAATTTTAATATTAAATTTTTAGAGATTTTTATTTAAGAAAGTGGTATTGAAATAATTTTAATATAAAATTATTTTAATACAAAACATTACTATAAGAAATATAATTTTTATACAAAGTTGTGAGTAATATTTTTTTTTGAATATTATGTCAAATAAGCATAATATAAATCTAACTCATTCTCATTGTCCCATTTCCATCCCCTGCCTCATCCCTTTTCTCGATATCCGTAAATCCATAATTAGGTGCCCTTGACTGCTAATTTACAGCGTAGAGCACCAATTGAGGCCCACGTTGTGTTTTCTGAAGGAACTAGGGTTTGGCTGAGCATGGGCTTTTACTGCCATTGCCCGAGATGTTGAAGGTCAACAATGGGGAGATCAATGCGCGGTTGATTGAAATGAGACTGAGGTTAATTGTTGACAGATAATTGTAGTAAGTTATTCAATCCTAAATCTTGTTGTATATTTTTACTTCATAGAATCCTATTTGGGAAGATCAATCGCCAGATATAAAGGTAGGTAAATCTTTAGCAAGAAATATGATGTTGGGCATATGGGGATACCCTATTGTGGTACCATTTTTGCGTGTCTTTTTTTTCTACTTCTTTTTAAAAATCTGCTTTCTAGTATGTGTTTCTAAGAAGTATAATAGTCTAAACAGCAAACTCTATACTGATATATGTTGCCTGGAAGAAATGTTTGAGCCATCTGAGATGAAGTTGTCTTTAACTATGTTTGGTTGAAATAAGGGTTCGTAACTAGTCTTGGCTTATTTTTGTTCTGATAGGAAGCTAAGAGTGAGGCTGCAGCTGCATTTGGAAATGATGGGGTTTATCTACAAAAGTACATCCAGAATCCAAGGCACATTGAATTCTAGGTGATTTTGATCTGTTAAGGTTTTTCAGTGAATTAATTTACTTACTTAAAATTAATCTGAACTGGAATTTGAAACTGAATGGAAAGATATCCAATTTTGTGGTTGAGTTAAAGCATGGTTGTAATGTAGGCCCAACGCCTTCAATCAGATGCATACCTTGTATGGTTAAGCTCCATACTCTAGTCTTGACCTTTTTACTCCTTAGGAATCTGTTTTATACACTTTAGTATCTTCCTGCCCTTTTCATTCCTTCCCATACCATTTTGTTTTCTATATCTTCTATATGTGTTTTGTAGACAGATTTTTATCTACCCTTAAAATTGTTTTCTACATTTTCAGTTGAAAGTAAATTTTCTCTACTAATGAACGTGGTTGTAACATCTGTTAATTCACATCTACATACAACATGGATTTACAGGTTCTTGCAGACAAGTTTGGTAATGTTGTTCACTTTGGAGAGCGCGATTCCAGTATTCAGGTACATATAATTGTCCATGCCTGTTTAGTTTTTGGTACAATTTTCCCAACTGAGGTTCACATCAACTAAAGGGTTTTAGCGAAATACTAAAGGGTTTTAGTTTCAATTTTCAGTAATATGGGAAACTTAAAGAGCTATTACTGGAATTTGTAGAATTGCTGCCCTGTTTGTTTTTCTGAAGAAAGGGAAAGAATGATAAGTAACTAAAGCAAGCTGAAGGAAAAACTAGGCCTCACCCAATATACATAAAATTATGATGAGGAATTTTAATCCACATCACTCTGCCTTCAAATGATTCAAATAAACAACTATCTATAGTATACTCCAGAGAACCTTCTAGGCTTCTAACCGCCTAATGCATGTGCTGCTCATGTTTCAATGCATATCCCTTCAAATACATTATATATAGAGCATGTTCCAAAGGATGTGGATACATTTACATTATCCCTTCAAATACATTATCACATGCATTCAAATACATTTACGTATCCCTTCAAATACATTATATACATTATATATCACAAACGCCAAAGTATGTAAGTGCAAGTTTTTAGCTTTTGTTCAAATGCTAACTGGAACTTGAGAATTTGATTGGCAGCATCGATACTATGGGGAGTCTATGCCTTACGGAAGTAGTGGTGAGGCATATAAGAATGCTACTACTTTATCCTATCTAACAGCGGAACAAGCACTTGCGGATTATGCAGTATTGCTCACTGACCTCAAACGAAATTTACTGAGGCTTGCCCTATGGTAAGTGCAACACTTACAGCTTCTGTTGTAAGTGCTTCTTTTGCAAGAGTTGAAATCTTGGTTCGCATTCTACCACTATATACTTGTGTTCCTTTTGTGGGATGGCGAAAGGGGAGGTCACTGTGGAGAACAGTAATGTAATCTTAAACTAATATTTTTGCCATTGTGGTTTAAACTATTTTTATGATATAAGATCTCCATTGTATCATTTTTTTCGTGTATAATTGGATTTCTTACATGCTTATGCCCTGTATATTTGGCTTCTTTGCCATTCTATGTGAGCACACTGGTGTAGTTCACATCATCAGCACGAAGGTTTTTAAAAAAAATATACAAATGGTCTAAGGCAGCCCCATCACATTCACTTATATTTGTTATTAAGATCCATCATTTAGTGGGATATAAACACAAAAACTTAATCTTAAACTAATATTTTGTTTTACAATCTGCTCAATCTGTTCTAGTAATCGTACCATGTTGCAATGTATATATATTCAGTTTATCACCTTTTACTTTTTCTGTTAAGAAAGAATTATTCTTCTTATTTTTTTTTCATTTTTGCCCTTCAGAAAAATCTTCATGAAACTGAACATGCATTGGTTGATCTTGAAGAAAGACATAAACAAGCAAATGTAACCATCAAAGAAAAAGAATATCTGATTTCCAATCTTCTCAAGTCTGGTAAGCAAAAAGTCATCTGTTTGTAAGGAACAAGTCTGCCTTTATGTTCTGAAGACAAATGATAATCTTAATTTTATTAAATTGTTTCCATATTTTTTTTCTCCCAATTTTTCAAGTACCATATTTACCGGTGTTCCAGCAATGATAAAATTTCATTTATTGAACTTAAGATACATTCATGATCACTGAAAACTGTAGTTTTCATCAATTTCTTAATTTGAGACTGCCACCTTATATTGATTTATACTATCTTATATACGCTGATGGGTAGTTAATGCTGTTTTTTTTATCTATTTTTTCAAGATTTTTTTTTATTAAGTAATTTTATGTGGAAATGGGTTAGATAACTTAGATCTGTTAAAGATATTTGTTGGTAACATTTTTGTCATATGGGGTTGATTTGTGTTATTAGAATCTGTGAATTTGTGATCCTTAATACTCTG